>NHOR01000219.1:0-508486 GCA_002287245.1 Trypanosoma congolense | reverse complement strand
TTGTGGTCCATGTCCAGGCTGGCGTTAAGAAAGCTTGTGGAGTTCAGTTGGGCTTCGGTGAGGTTGGGGGTTCTTAGGGCCCAAGAAAGCTGCTCCCACCACTGGGGGTATATTGTGTCAAGGTACCTCTTCCCACACCCGTGGTACTTCACGCAGATATTGGTGTGCCCGTCGCCACTGCAGTCGTGATGACCATCGCCCTCCCACCTGGCATAACCCGTCTCTCCTATTTGCTCTGTCAAATTTTTCAAGGCCACTTCAATACTGGCATCCGATCCTCCCTGCAAACAAGGCTTCACAATTTTACTCCATGTGTCTTTCTGGTGCTCAGCGCCAACGTTGCTTGAATGCCACCCTTGGTGGTTCGGATTGCCTGCATTGCCCCGGTTCAATTCATCCTTACTCCTTCCGCAGAGCTGCTGTATATTCTGGCTTGACTCAGTCCAAAGGTTGTCCTTTCCATCGTGCATAGGCAAGAAGGTCATGCGGGATGGACTTGCCTGGGTAGTGATGCACATTTCCACCGCAGCTTCCACACAGGGATTTACGGCTCTCATCCTTATTGAAATGAGGATGCAGCTCAAATTTATTAAGATCCCACCCCCTTGCGTGCTCCCAAAAATAGCCTGCCCCAAGGCTTTCTGACAGCAGGGTGGTTCGTCGTTTGCCATTTCTGTACCGTCGCCCCAGGAGCCGCAGAGTAGCCCGTGTTTGTGTCCATTGTGATTGGGTCAGGAGTATACGTCCATCCGTTTCCCACTACACTCTCAATCACCAAGACCGCCATCAAAGCCACCCAAACCATCATCATCCCCATCATTCCCCTTCTCTCTACTTCACTATCAAAACAGAAAAGCAATCTTTGAAAAATAAGAAACAACCTTTCTTATCGTCAACAACAGCACCACCATGGGCAAACACCACTAGCAAATCAAATCTCAGCCCTCACACCCTATCATCTCTCACTACACATTATCCCTAAAACCAAATCCCTTACAATAACCTCGAAAAAATCACGTTCCTTGCAATTTTAATTCTTTCCTTTAAATCATCCAAAAAATACTCCAGGAAGAAGTGTACATCTAATGGAGACAGTGATTCGACAATAGAGTATCCATGAACAACCATCACATTCCCATAAAACCCATTCTTATGACATAGAAATGTGGCATACTGTCTGCCTCACTCATTGTCAAGTAGTACACCCTCTCACATAAGTGATCCAGCCTCGGAGTGTGCATCATTCTCTCGTGACACATTTGTTACTTCCCTCATTGTTAGGTTATAAAGAATCACGCAAATCAGTGTTTTCTCATAAGGAAATAATTCTCAATCTAACCCTAAGAGGCAATCATGGGAAACATTTTATGGGGGAAGTATTTTGAGCGAGAAGGTCTAACGAGCGAGAGGCGTATGATAACCGATGGGCCTTACCTGACCCCTCGAGCTTCTTCCTGAAATTACTTCCCCCATGGCACTCCTCCCATCAAGTTACTTGCATCCTTCCAGAAGGAAAAGATGTGGAGAGAAAGAGAACGATAAGGCATAAAAGCATGCTTATCATAGGTTGGATGAGGGGGATTGTGTTGGATGAGGTTACTTCATGGTTTTATTGAAAAAGCAGCCATAGCGCGATGATGTGGTATGGGTGGTTTGTCCAGGCGGCATTGTAAGGGTGAGTCTTTTGGCGGCCGTTTGCAGATTAGTGGGCACTACGGGGTTCTGGATCTCTGTTTCACTTTTGCGGTCTCGTAAATTTTCTCAGCGCGGTGAAGGAGCATGTGGAGTTCAATGTCCCTTTGGATAGAGGTTGTTTTGTTGTTTACGGATTCTAATGTTTTCAGTGCAGTTTGGAAATGTTTCACCCATTCTATATTTTCTTCCCATTTGTCGGGGCCGTAGTAGAAGCAGATTCCGGCAGGTTCCACCTTTTTGTTTTGGTGTTTTTCCCTCTGCTTCCGTCGCAAATAATATCCTTTTCGTCACTTTCTTTTGTTCCTACGCCCGTCCCCAGCATACCTTCTTTCATACCGCTGCCTTCGATGATCTTTGTGCTACCCCAGCGGTACAAACCCCCAGCCCTCAGGTGCTTGGAAAAATCCCTGAGCATCTTGTGGCACTCTTCCGTTGACTTGGGATGTTGGAGCATGAGTCTTCCGCAGCCTTTTTTAACCGAATTCCAAATGGTTGCGGATGTCGGGGGACATTTCTTGTATCAACCGTGATTTTCAGACTTACCACCTTTCCCACCAACCTCCACACCGCATACATTATCGATTCCTTCATTATTAGCGCTTCGTCGTTTGAGAACACAGGCAGAGGAAATCCACGGCCAAGTTCCTGCCGGCACTACCGCCCTTATGGGACAGCCCTGATTTGCCACATGCCCCAGCCCGATCCTCTGCCCCCTCAACGCGCCTTGGCAGAGATGATTCTCAATCCCCTTATCCCCGAAGATTACTTGGTCGAAATCAGATTTGACTTTTTCAATTTCTTCGGTGACATTTTTTATTTTTATGCCCTCCAATATTGTGTGGGCCTTCTCGGTGATGCGCCTGCGGATGGCTTGGGCAACCGCTGCTTCCCGCGTGGTGGTGGGTTTTACCGAAGAAAGGGAACTGTTGCCTAGTCTTCCGTTTTATTAACCTGCGTTTCCTCAGCGAAGGAAGAATTTATTGCATCGATCTCCTTCACAATCTTCAGGGGGTCCAGCAGATCGACATGGTAGATGGGTGGGTTTTTGGCCACGTTGTAATACGACAAGGAGTGCAAATTGCTCGGCGTTATCGCCAGCTTGAACTTGGCACCGGTATTTGCCCTCACATTTCCAAGTATGCTGAAAATAAAAACAGCTATGATATTCACAAAACACCCCATATTTACAGCCTTAAAGTCCCTTTACTGCAGCTTTGTAACTTTCTTTGACTTTTTTAGTAGATACTAGTGTTTCTTCAGAAAAGGAAAAAGGATGAATATGTTTATTTTGAATCTTTAAAGTGAAAACCACTAGGAAAACACCACACACCAATGCCATATGTTGTTTTCAATGTGGTTGATTGATTATTACTGTTATTATATGTAGAACAATACCACGCTGGATGAAGTATGGGTAAAGCCTGGAGCTGTAGCTGCGAGTCCGAGTGGCATTGTAGGCTGTCAGGTTTCCGCTTGTATTCTGGATGCGGCGAGTAATACGGGGTTCTGTATTTCTGTGATCACTTTCGTGGTCTCATAAATTCTCCGCACAGTGAAGAAGCATTTGGAGTTTTTGAAGGGACCGCTGTATGATGGCGGTTTGGTTGTTTGCGTATCACGGTGGTCAGGGCGGTTTGGAATGACTTCATCCAGGCAATTTGCTTTCCAGTCGTTTGGCCCGTAGTAGATGCAGACACCGCCGGCTTCTGGTTTCTTGTCGTTCCCTTTTTCCCATCGCAAGTGACGTCCGTAGAATCGTTACAGTTTAAAGTTCCCAGCATGCCTTCCTTTCGACCGCTGCTTTCAAGGATGGCGTTGTTGCCCTTTCAAGACACCCATTTTCGCACTTTATCTTACGGTACACTCCCCCTGTTTTCAAGTGTTTCAAGAATTGATCGAGGATGTGACGCGCCTCTGCGGTCGACTTGGGGCGTTGCTGCATGTGTTTCCCGCACCCCTTTGATCGAGGCCCACATGGTCGAGGAGCCCATGGGGTTTGACTCGTTCCAACTATCTTGCTATTTTTAACGCCCACATAAAACCCGCAGACCTGGTTGACTCCGTCGGTGTCTGCTCTTCGCGCACAGAGGCAGAAAAAGTCGACAACGAGGTTCTTCCGGCGCTATCTCCTTTTATCCCTGGTCCGGCGTTTCCACATGCCGCAGCCCGATCACCTACCCCATTCAACGCAGTCTGCTCAAGTTTACTCTCATTCCCATGCTCCCCAAAGACTACCTTGGAAAACTCCAGCTTGACCTTTTCAATTTTTTCGGTGACATTAATTCTGTTAATTTCTTCTAATATGGTGTGAGCCCTATGGGTAATCTGATTGAGGCGGAGTTAGGCGAGTGTAGCTTCCCGTGGTGTTTGATTTCAGTTTGACATCCAAACCGACACTGCTACCATATTCTCCGTTTCATTTGACCTTTTTTCATCAGCAAGAGAGGCGTTCAGTGCATCGATTTCCTCAACAATGTGAAGCGGTTCCTCGGTTTTGACATAAGTGATGGGGGATTCTTGGCAACATTGTATATTTCGAGGAGCGAAAACGGTTCAATGTTATCGTCCTTATCAATCTCCAGTTTCTTATCACCCCTCACAACACTCACCAAACACCAAGATGGCTATCACATTTATAAACCACGCCATGCTCATCGCCTTCTCTCTCAACTGCACTATCACTTTGACTTCTTTAATGTATACAAGACTCTCTTTAAAAAGGGAAGGGTCAACAATAGAGGAGAAACAATGGAGAACGGGGTTTTCGTTTTTAATAACTTCAAATGGATCCTGGAGGACATTTTGTAACAGCCCAACGCGATAAACTAACAACATGCAATCACGGAGTACAACCGTTCATCGAAGACCACGCCCTTACCAAATTATCCTCCACCACACATTCCCAAAAAACAAAACGTCACAAAATAACAACAAACTCACGTTTATTGCGACTGCCATTCTTACCCCACAAATTATCCCAAAGAAAACAATTGGTGAAGAGAACTGAGCATTTTAACTGAGACTGTTTCCATAATAGAGTATCCATGGACACTACTCACTCATTCGGAAAGCGAATTCAACTAAAATGGAGATTTGTTTGGAGTGAATACAATAACGAAAACAATACACCACGGAAAATTATGTGTGGCATACTGTCTTCATCATTGCAAGTCGATTGGCATTCCCTTTTGAATTGAATTCACTCCTCGTAAGGTGTTCATCACTCCAATTTTTCCTCTTCACCGATACTTGGTCTTACTTTCCTTCATTATACTGTGATGATAGACACCCCCGCGATTAGTTTGTTTTCATGTAACTATCGCTCCCCTCAGCCATTCCCTACAATAAAATCATGGGGCATATTTGTGTGGGTTATTTTTTAGGAGTTGAGCATGATGAGCGATAGGTACTGCATAAAGAGCGTAAGGGTCTACCTGACGCCTTGAGGCCTTCATATATGACACCTTTCCCCCATTTCTTTTATTCCTTTCCAAAGAAAGACGAGGGGATGGAAAAGTGAAATCATGAAGCAGCGTCTTTTTTTCATGGGGAGTCTTAGGGAATTTTTTTCGGATTAGTTGCTAGTAAAGGAAAACTTCACTGAGGAGACAAAGGGGTTGTGCTGAAATGAAGCGCTTTTTTTCAGAGTGGTGAAAAATCGGATTGGCGCTTCTGGTTGCTCCTCTGCTGTGCCCCGTGACTTTCTTGTTGTGTACCTTGGGTATAGTCCTTATCCGAAACAAGTTGCCCATCGGTCTCGAAATCTTTGTGGATGCTTGGGGGAGCCAACTGAGTGGCTTCGGCGGTGTAAAGTCCTCCGTGGCTAAAGCTTCTTTTAAGCCTTCCAGCTATTGAGGAAAGCCGTGACACACTGAGAAACTGCCGTATTTATGCATATGTCTCCACCAGTTCCCCCGCAGTTGGTGTGCCCCATCCCCCAGGTTGGGCTGCTGTACCCGTCTTTTGGCTTCATTTGTTCCATCAAAGTGTTTTTGCGCTGTATGCAAATCAGTTCTCAGTTTCCTTCCATAAGCACGACTTAACTACTTTATTCTACGGGGCAGTTACGTATTTTTTAGCTGTCTCGTCGTAGCTCTCCTCCGTCAACCAGCACCCAGTTCCACTAGGACACTCGTTTTCAGATCCCCACCGCACCCGAACTCCCTCGCACTCGTTCTGCATAAAGTTACTGCTCTGTCTTAACCGAAATAGAACGGATATCCTTAACCCCCCACGGTGCAGAGGCGGAGAAGTTTGTGTGGGATGGATTTTTCAGGAATGTGATGGCGGTCAGAGCACATACCGCACCAGTTGTCTCGGTTTCCTGGAGTCAAGAACTCCTCCAGACGCTTCCGCAATAAATCTTTGAGGTCGCCATTTCGATACTCGGTTCCAAAAATGGCTTTTCCCAAAGCTCTCTTTAACTTCTGCCCCCCTCTACCACTCTTAAAAATTGTCACAGTTGTCGATAAAACATTGCACAGGGCCTCATGTTCGTTCTTATTGTGATCAGCCGGAGTCTCCTCCGCCATTCCAACAGTCGCCTCGATCACTAACACCATCAACATTTTCATGACAAAGATCATCTTTTCTAACCCTACTCTTACCATTAAGGATGAATAAAGTTAAATTTTGTTAGGAGTCCTACATCGATCTCGAAAGTTGTATCTTTTTTTTCTATAGAGTCGTTTTTGCGTTTAGAAATTTTAGTGCTGAGTGTTAAAATGCTGTGATGAAGGGCGCTTGACTGAGTGCACTAAAGAAAAGGACCACTTGGATGGTTGGGAAGTTCCACCCCACATTTGATCCCAATACGACTCTCCCAGCGCCAAATCCTTTCATAGATCTCAGGATACACACCAATACGGCTTTACTGCACGAGAGAAGGAGCTGCCTTCGGATTCAACTTCCGTGCTTTTTACCTAGTTTGTCAAAACCGCGTTTTCCCTTCCCGTATTCTCCGAAATGGAAGGGTACGGACCACTCTCTGTATTTCTCGTCACACAACTTACTCGGTGACTGTGTGACGGTTGTGTCACCAGATCTGTGGTGGTTATCTCCTGAGTACACGTCGCTCCGCTGCTTATAAGAACGTAATCTCGTTAAACTCCACTATCACCTTGATCTTGTTGCGAGGGGAGCCTCTCCTTGGTGTTTTGATCCCCTTTCAAAATCTTTATGTATTTCCCCTGCTCCACACTCTGCTATTCCACTGTATGTGTTTCACTTGACACATTACCAGAGAATAGAAACAAAAAGGCAAATGAATATATGAGAAATCATTCTCAATGACGTCATGAAAGTCTATTTTGTTACACACCAATACGTGAAAGGCTTATTGTTGGATTCTCATGATTGCTTTTCTGTTTCTTTTCTTTCCTAATTTTCTATTGATTTTCTTGTGGTAAATAATTTTTATTGTTGATTATTTATAAGATGAGAAATAGAACTGAAATGGGATTGTGTACAGTATTTTGGACCCATTAAAAATGTTAGTCACATTCATGTCGTCGAGATTGGTGGTTTCGTCTTCTTTCTCTCGGATGTACGCTATGCAGGCTTTGCTTTGAGAAGAATTTCCGCATGATTTTGCAGTATCACATCTTCGAGCGCTTTGACTTCATTCATTCTGCCGGATGTTTCTGTAAACCTTTTGTGCCATGGGATTTTGTAACTGCTTTCACCATTTAAGTTATTTCTGTAATCGATACACATTTTATCGTTGTGGTAGTCCGGTTCTCCGCCGTTACCAGTATTCCCCCCCTGCATTCTGTTAACTGATTGTTACTGTTTCTATCAATCCTTCCATTGTACCCGAAAATCTTATCTCTTTATTTGTCTTGACTTTTCGTCACCATTCCCAATCATGTCCAGAAACTCCGCCAGCAAATCTGGATATTTTTCGTAAATTTTGTCTTCCTCAATGAAACGCGGCAAACCCTTTCAATTTTCACGAAGGATTCGGTGAGGTTAAGTGCTACATCTTCGGCTTTTTTGTATTTCATTTGGGTCCAATAACCACAGTTTTTACCTGTTTTTTTCGGTGGTAGGAGGGCATGGTGACATGGCGGTGCACTGTATGATCTTCGTTCCCCAACGCGCACACAAACAGAAAATGTCGTTGATCAGAGTCTTGTCGACTGATTTTCTGTCGTTGTTTCCACAACTCTCTTTGCACTTATATTGTTAACAAAAATGCTCCCTGTGTTGCCTAGAAAGCCTGCCAATTTCCCCTCCTTCTTCGGTACATCTTTCACATCATCACCAAAAATACCATGGGCCGCAGAAAGCCTCGCTCCCTCAATCTTCTTGTTGACTTTCACAGCTTTCTGTAGGCTTTCTTGGATTTTTCTCTCACTTTCCTTAATCAAATCTCCAATTTCTCTGTGGGCTTCCCGTCTATGTTGTGTGCCTATGAGTGGATGGTGCTTCTCGAGAAAGTCTTTTGTTTCCCACAGTGTCTTTAGAAATATCTCCATGTTTTCCGTGGTGGCATTGTAAATCATCTCCTTGACAAATTCTCTATCCACTTTTTCATCATAAACATAATCTGGTTTCAGCATCATATTATTCGCTTCCATAAAAATTCTACAGAATAAATTGAACTCAGCGGCGCTGGAAGGCTGCTTACCTGCTTCTGATGCCCCGATAGAAAACACCAATACCACCAGGACGAGCTTCTCTATCACCAAAGATTCCCCTTTTCTTAAACAATGAAAATGATGACATCTTGCCACGGGAGTTGCACTTTGTCTTTAACACTGGAAAGAGTGCAATAGATATCAAGCTTAGTATTAAAAAGATGTAAGAAAAAGTTAGTTTCTCACCGCGGCGGCCCTCCCCTCCATGTGGAGTCTGCTTTATCCTCTTCCAGCCTCTCCTCCTCAGAGGTGTTGCGGGAGGCTTTTTTCGTAACTTTCGTTGAAGGAGCTCGTGTTGAATGCAGTGTTGTCGTGTGGGATGTGCGTGGAGTACTTGGCTTCTTTGTAGAGGAAGAGCGCATTTTATTCTAGCAGCTCCAATTGGGGCAAGCTGCTCTCCGATTCCTCCGTGTAGCGCTCCATTTCTTTCAGGCATTTCGAGGCGCTATTGAGATTGTTGACCCACTGGATGCCACCATCATTTAGGGCGTAATTGTAATTCACGCAGGTACTCCCTGTTGTGGTGGCGTTACAAAAGCTTCCTGTGTTTTCGGTATTCACATACCCGAACACCCCCTTGACCTGTGATTCATTTTGCTCCCTATCCACAGCCCTCTCGAACAGCGCAACGAGCTTGCGGATGTTTTGAGGCGTCGGGGTGAGCGGGGCGTGTTGACGCAAATCCGATGATTGTTTCAATGCCACACTTCTGTCCAGTTTTTAAAGGTTTTATTCACTTCCGTGTCCACACCAGAATTGCAAATGCTTTGTCATCAACAGACTGAAATTCTTTGGTTATATCAATCCTTGAAACGCACAGACAAATGAAATCGTTGATCAGACTCTTCCTGGTAGGCTTATCTCCGCTTCCACAGCAGGACTCTGTGAACGTGGTGCCGCTGAAAATCTTCTTTGTGAAACTCTACTGTGTTATATCTTGTTCCTTCTTGCCACGCCCCTGTAGTCCACAAAAAAGATCTGATGCAAATGGCGCTTGGCAAATAGTCTTTTTCGTATTGTTCAGACGCAGGTCCCTTACATTTCCCATGAGCTTCTTTAGCCTCTTGGACGATGTCATTGAAGCGGGTGATAAGGGTTGCATCACGTTGGTCAGCCTTACCGACCAAGCTCCGAATCTCACGGACCACTTTCTCAATGCGCCGGCATGATCTTTTTCTCCTGCTCTTCATTGCCAAAGGCGAGCTTCTCGGGATCTTTCTGAGCCAGAAGACGAAGTTGGCAAGACAGCTTGGCCTCACCAGCGTTCTGTTTATGTTCCTCGTGGCAAGCTGGCACCCTTACCCATATTAATAAAAACGCTACCACACACTTCACTCCCCTCAGTAGCATCTCTCTATTTCAACTGTAGTAAGAAGAGAAAATTATTGTGATGTGTAGAGATGCTTGTTGTGCATAAAGACATGCACTAGAGCAGTTACACTTAGTTATCAAAAACTTAAGTCAAGAAAACCAAAAACGTTAAAAAATCTGAAAATTTTATATTTTCGGAAACCTTATCCAGCGGCCAGATCGTGCTGCCGTGGGTGCTGTTGCGGTAGCTTTCCTCGGCCGATTCCTTGAGCTTTTTAATCATGCTAGAGAGTTGCTGGGCTTTTTGGACATGCTCGTCCATGGCTTCGAGATGTTTCTGCGCCTCGAGCATGTAGTTTTGCCACACAATGCCAACATCGAGACTGGAAACACCCCAATAGTTGATACAGAGACCAGAATCACCTTGTTGGGTATGCTTATGGGCTCCATGGCAGCCTATGCCAAACACCATATTCTTTGCATGCCCCAAGACGAACAGGCGGTGAGCCTCACTTTCAGCACTGTCTGTCTCGATTTCACTTTTTCTATTGCTCCCCAAGAATTTGTTAAACTCGTCCAACACCTCTTGGATGCTTTCGGCAGTGGTGTTGATTTTGTCTTTAAAGACTTCTCCGCATACTTTTCGGATGTGCGGCCAGCCATCAGGGAGTTCCATTGATTTGTTTTTTCCATCGGTCATGTTCATCCATTCACCTGTGAGATAGCCGAATGGCCCTTTCCTGCATTTTTTGCATGCTTCACATGCCTCACGAGCCTCTTTACACATCTCCTTGCAATCCTCATAGCCATGCTCCACTGCGCATTCATTACAGTTACAATTCTCGCAATTAATATTGTCGCAATCTCCCTGATAATTGCAATTCCCAATTTTCTTGCAGCATGTTTGAAACTCCTTCCACTCGTCAGAATCACATTCGAAAGGGCAGTAACATTTACCTTTATCACCTTCGCACTTCCCACCATTACAACATGGCGAATCATTACAACATGGGCAGTTCCCGTCCTTGCACTTCTTACAATCGTACTCCTTTTCAACATGCCAATCAATACCATCACTCTTCCACCACCCAGGTCCCTTGATGTCTTCGTGGCATGGCGTGTGGTTGCTGTCCCTCCCCACACACAGACAATAAAAATCGTTGATGAGCGTGAAGCCCGGCCCGCTTGATCCAGACCATCCACATGTCGGGCCCTCCGGATAATCGAAAATGGTCACGTTTTCATGCCCACCACGAGCGTTAAATATACTTCCTCGGCTCACATTCTGCAGCATACTCGAGATGTCCTCCTCTTTTGGAAACTCCCCCACTTGTACACCGTAAATGGCGTGGGCGAGACTGTTCCGCGCTAGTGCTCTTTCCTTACTCGCCTGGATTAATTCTTCCTCCATGCGGTTGTAAATATCTTTGGCCTTCTCCATCGCATGCTGAATATTCTCATACGCGATTCGTCGTTTGACAGTGTAGGAAATAAATTCTGCGTCTTCTTCATCTGCGGACTTCATTTTTGTCACCTTTTGATACGTCTTCGTGGACGTCTTTGTGGCGCGCAATAACTTTTCTAGCACATTTCGTGTCTCTATGAACTTTCCAAGCTCATCGGGGATTTTTTCCGGTTCGCCCTCCGCCACCTTTAATATTTTGCAAAGGTGCTTAAATTCAACCGCATTATACTGCTGCATTTCTGTATTCCCCATTACCTTCACAAATATCGTCATCACCACCAACACACTTTTCATAACCATCATTTTATTAACCTTTTTTATCTTCCTTAGAAAAACATATTTTGAACATAGAAAATATTTTTCAATCCATCTTCAACACGGATGCATTTTTTAGGGGTAATTGTTTATGGGTTAGGCTTTATAAGAAGATTGCGGCAAGGAGCCATGAACGTAGCGGGGTTATGGGCATGCTGCTGGTTATGTTGAGTCTGCCAAATTGTGCGATGGGGTTAGACTCCGTCGTGTTGGTTTCCGAAGGGCCTCCTGGAGTTGAGCGGCGTGTCCTTGGTTTGGGAACTTTTGTTTCTTGTGGTGATGGTGTGCTAGATTCTGTTGAGGGTTGTGGATTTTCTGAGGATGATGGAGTGATGGGGTTTTTTTGACGACGAGGTCGGAAACTTTTCGGTTGAGGGTTTCATTTAATACCTTCCACCAGGGGTTTTGTTTTTGGAGCACCAATTTATTATAAAAGACCCCGCACCAATCAGGGTACTCTACACAAATATGCTCTGCTCTTTCACCGCTGCACTGGTAATTATCAAAATTGGATCCTCCAAGTTTATACTTCGTTCCACCAGAAAATCCTCTTGTGATGTTTAGTTTTTCTGTAAATTTTTGAAGTTTTTGCTTCAAATCCTCCACTTTTTGCTCGAGGTCACTTTCCTCAGTGGCGATATCATCTCGACCCAAGCAGTTACCGACAACATTGTTCCATGTCGCATTTAAGAAGCCGTGTTGATATCTGTAGCCGCTTCTACTGCTCCCAGGCCAGCATCCCCACCTATCATATCCATACCCCAATTTTTGTCGAGACGCCCCACATAACGTGTTGACGACATTGCGCTCTGGAAATCGAGCTGGATTCATTCCAAAAGTACACGAACAAAGCAGGTCATGTGGAGCAGAGAAGCCAGGCAAAGGTTTTCATCTGGTAAACACGTCCCACACCAATTTCTGTGCTTCCCTCTTGGGTTTCGGTATGCATCGGGCAAAGTGAAATTAACATCATCGTTTTCACTGTGTTCACCAAAAATGGCGTGCTTCAATGCGCCTTTCAAATCCTTATGCAAATTTTCCCGCGTCCCATTCCGCAATGTAGTTGATGCTCTTAACAACTCACAGAGTGGGGCGTGATGTTCCCCATTGTGATTTGCGATAGCAATCTCCGCTCCTACTCCTATAAGAACAATAACCACCATCTAAATTTTCAGCATCCTCACCACCCTAACCTACACTACCTTATCCCTTAAACTCCCTAGGAAAGTACCCCTACAGGGGAGAAGAGAAATATGAGGTGCGAGTGGCTTGGTTCTGAGACTGCTGCGGCGGAGGGGCTCGGTCGCGGGGGGCACGGTATGGGTTTTTACCCCACGACTCCCTCGCCTGGAGTGGCCCTCCTTCCTGGGGGCCCCTCTCTTCTCTCTCGGATCTCTTGGATAACGGGGTCTCCTCTCTAAGCCCTAAGTACCCTAGTTCTATGCCTAACAAGAAAGGGGTTGGATTTGTAGAGGAATGATATGGTATGTGGTGCATGGCTTTTACTATTCCTTGTTCCCTCTCATTTTTTTCGATGGGGGTTAGTTCTTATTTGTATGACGAGCAGCATCCACGGTAGGATGAAGTGGGTATGACGATCGTGGCTCCCAGAGGCATTGTAGGTAGTCAGTCGTTTGGCGGTAGCGTTCTGAAGATTGGTTTGTACCACGGGATTCTGAACATCGGTGATCACTTTTGTGTTTTCGTAAATTTCTTCCGCACGGTGTTGGAGCATTTGGGGTTTTTGAAGTGACCGTTGAATTGTTGCTGCCTCGTTGTTTGCAGAGTCCACGCTGATCAGAGCTGTTTTAAATTGCTTCTCCCAGACAATCGTTACTTTCCAGTGGGATTCTGGGCCGTAGTAGACACAAACACCACATGGAGATTGTTTTTTGCTCCTTTCTTCCCGTGGAAAACGGGGTCGTTGCCGCTTTTTTCTTTCTTTCCCACGCCCGTCCCCAGCATGCCTTCCTTTCTTTCACTGCCATCGACAGTGTCCTTGCTCATATCCCCCCACCGGTACACACCCCCTGTTTTCAGGTGCGTTAAAAATTGATCGGGCATATGTCGCGCCTCCGCCGTGGACTTGGGGTGTTGCTGCATGTGTTTCCTGCAACCCCTTTGATGGAGGCCCACATGGTCGAAGAGCCCCACGGACCTAGTTCACTCCAACCATAGTGTTTGTCAATTTTACCCACAAAGAATCCACAAGCCTGTTTGGCTCCCTCACTGCTCTCCGTTCTCATGGCACATAGGCAGAAGAAATCTACGACAAGGTTCTTGCCAGCACCACTTCCTTTTGTCCCATCTCTGGGTATTCCACATTCCTTATTGCGATTGTCCATACCGTTTACCGTGGCCAAGCACAGATTACTTTCTTTTCCGCCATCCCCGAAGATAACTTGGTTGAACTCAGCTTTGGCCTTTTCAATTGTTTTGGCTACATTTATTTTTTTGGTTTCGACAAGTATTTTATGGGCGCTCTGGGTGATTTTATTGAGGCTGAGTTGGAGTAATGTTGCCTCCCCCGTGGTAGTGGGTTTGAGTTTGGCATCCAAACCGACACCCATCTGCTCCGTTTCGTTCAGCCACTTCGGCTCCACCAAAGAGGTTTTTAGGGCGTAAATTACATTCACAATGTGGAGGGGTCCCAGTAGATCAACCTATTCGATAAGAGGATTCTTGGCCACGTTATAAATCCTGCAGAGGAGTGAAAAGGGCTCAGTGTTATCTTCCTTTGCTATCTCCACTTGACTCCTCACCAAACCTACAGCCACTGCGAAAACAGCTATCGCATCCATAAACCACGCCATGTTCATAGCTTACCTGTTATAAATAGAGTTATTAATTTGACTTCTTTAATGGATACGAGAATTCCTTGCTGGAATGAAAGGAAAAAAGACGTAAATTTTGAAATCTTCAAAAGTGTAGTGAAAAATATTCCTCTAAAACCCAAAAGGACAAACTATCAACACACCATTACGGAACACAAATCATTCATCAAAGACTACTCCTCTCATCCAAAATCACCACCACTATTAAATACGTTTCATTGCACCACTATTTGTTATCCTCCAAAGTGTTCCCAGAGAAGAAAAATTCATGAGAGCATGTGCCACCTCATGCCGAGAGTGATTTCACAATAATAGATCCATGACAACCCATCACTCAATAACGAAACCAATGCTCCATGGAGAACTGTCATGCCATACTGTTTTAAACACTCATTACCGAATGACATTCCCAAACCAACGTATGAGTTACTCACTCATCTTCCATGGGATGCTCACTCCTCCACAAGGGGAATCGCTCTTCCAAGATATCCGCGTACTTCCAAATATTTATCGAGAAGAGTGACTAACTGCCATCACCATGCTCGTCACTCAAAGAATCATTGTCATCATCCCCACAAAAGCTCTCCTCCTCGAGTGAACGGCTGTCGGCAGACAAATTTCCACCTGAATGCTGTTGGACATGGTTGAAAATTGTCTCCTTAACCCTGTTCCCCATTTTGAGAAAATGATCCAGGGGAAAGGACAATACTGTGGGGGGAGAGAGAAATACACTTCTTTAAGAGAGAGAGTGGTTTATTATCAGAGGATCACTGATCAATCATCCCTGATAACAAAAAGCTAATTGCCATGACATGGAAATATGACACCCCCTCCAACAAGGGATCCCTTCTCGGAGACTGTGTATCACTCCCCATGACACATTTTTATTTTCCCTTATTCATCGGTGAAACATAATCACCTTTGATAAGTTTGTTCCCATTAGGAAATTTTTCATACTAACCCTAAGATGCCATCATGGGGAAATGCATTTTGGGAGGAATGGGAATGATGAGCGATAGGGTCCAACTATCCCCCTCCCGTCACTCAGTGTACCACTCTCTTCCTCCCCCGCCTACTCTCCTCCTCCAATCAACTACTATCGACAAACACGCTACCATCATGTTTTTTGACTTTTATGTTTTCCCTAACCCTTACCAAAAACAAAATAAAATATAAAAAGAGGGAATGCATATTTTTTATTGTATAAATTACAACAACAGTTTTCAGAAGTAGCTTGAGAAATTAAACGAGAAAGCGAATATGTTTTATAACCCAGTCAATTATCGGGTAGGTGCTGGAATGTGAAATAGGTGAAACATTGTGTACGGAATCTGTATGAAAGACGGAGTCGCTTCGACAAAAACGACACCCTGGTAGGATCCGTACTGGGGTAAAGGTGGCCGCCGACCCCGACGCCAGATCTCCTCGTCGATGGCTTCCAGAGGTGTGTCGTCCATGTTGACGTAGATTTTACACGAATCCCATTCCCACTTCTCCCATGTCTCAGTGGGCCCGAAATGTCGGGCAGGTGGAGTGGCAGACTGTCTTAACTTCCACAAGAGATAGGGAAGGTATTGCCACAAACTGTCGCACACATTCGCTTCGGGTATGCAGTATCGAGGGTTTCTTACATAGTCGCCCATTGTGAAGAGGGCGAGATCCACGGTGAGGCCGGCTAACACGGGTCTCAGAAACCAGTAAAGGTTGACGTGGTTAGGGGAGGCGACACCTTCCAACAATACATCGGCGACATCTCGTTCCATCCTCCAGGGTCTTCTTCTTGGTGAGTGGAAGGTGTTGAATGCCATAGTAAGTTTGTGTTCAGTTTTCTAGAAAGAAATGGGAATGGGTGAGAAAAGAAAGATAGTGTAGAGGGGAGTATTATTTATGGGAAGGATCGTTGTGGTTTTGGGAGGAAGTTTGTTTAGATGAAGAAGATGGCACTGAGGCGGCACAAAAATGGCGGAGGTAGAGGGGTGCCGCCCTGGTTGGATAAAAACGAAAGGAGGCGGTGGTGGGATTTTTCAGAAGGCGCTGTGGAGCCGCCTTGTGTAGATGAGCTGAATTCGTCGTCGTTGTCTTCCGCATCGTGTCCTTCCTGGATGGTACCGTTACGACCCTGTCGGCGTGTCTGTCTTCTGGTTCTTCTTTTAGCGGATGGCGTTGAAGTCTTTTGGGTGAGGTTTTCCAGGAACTCCAGCCACTGGGGAAACTTTGAGCCGCCATACTTTTCGCACAACCCAGTCGGAGCCGACGCAGCTGCTGTTCGCGCTGGAGTCTCCTTCGCATTGGGTATGAGAGGTAGCCCAATTAGGGACCTGAATTTTGTTTTTCCTGTCCTTGAACGCAACCAAAGCTGTTTGCAAACTTGTCTTAGGATTTCGGCCTAAGCACTGATGGATAACTCTGTGCCACGTCGTGTTTAATCTGTTTTTGTCCCATGTGGCGTTCCAACTCATGTTTCTGCACTCCCAGTGACGTCCGTCACCCACATAGCCGTTAGGGGCTTGGTACCTCGGGCATCTCCAATCACTACCACTTATCTCGCATAGTGAATGAACATTACCTGATTTAAATGGGTAACCGTCCTGCCCCATCGTACACAAGCAAAGCAGGTCATGGGGAATTGGCTTTCTGGGGTAGTGATCGTTGTACGTACACACCCCACACGAGTTTTCACGGTTTCCGGGCTCTTTGTACTCCGCTGGAAAGCCCTCTTTGAGTAAATCCAGATTCCCTCCGGTTTGCTTTACGAAAACAATTTGTCCCAACGCCTTCTTCAGTGTAGAACTTTGGTGTAGGCCCTTCACCCGGTTCCACACGGATGCCGCCGCTTCCAATAGGTCGCACAGGGTGGCATGCCCTTCGTGATTGTCATGCTCACTTATCCCTGTTCTCGGACTACTGCCACTCAGCACAATCATCACCATCCCCATAAACACAAAGAACATCCTCTTCATCCTCCCAACCTCCCTTATCTCCCCACTCCCTTCCCCCTTATCGCCCTTATAGAAAAATATTCAAGAAAAAGTAACATTGCGTCATCCAGAGAACTCCTCAAAAAGTGTGGTCCTATCTAGCCCTTTTGATGTCTTTTCTAAAGAGAAATAGGAGAAAAGGAGAATAAAGATAAGGAAGAGGGTGACTTTTCATATGGAAAGCAAGAAACCTTACGAGGGAATTTGACTGTTATTTTTCTATATGACGACGGCACTGAGAAACCAGAAAGGCTGGGGTAGGAACGAGCCGTCGTCATGGAGGATGGCCTTGACAGGTCCCGGGGGTTTTTCGGTGGGTTGATTGTTGGTGCTTCGTCGTTTTCTCTTTGGGCGTGGCGGCTTGGAGGTGTTATGGTGATTGGAATTGTTCACAGACTCTTCTTCGCCTTCTTCCTCGCCTTCCTGCTCGTCGTCTGGAGCGTTGTCTGAAGGGTTGTCTGAGCTATCGGTGTTGTGTTGGTGGACTGTTTCTGGTGTGACTGAATTTTGGGAGCTTACTTGTTTCTGAGTCTTGAGGACCTCTAAAGCAGATAAGATTCTTTCGGCCCATGGGATATGCGGATCCTTACCGTTCTTCGTCGGATAGGTCACACAAGCGTCTCCAGAATTCGTCCCACTGCAGATTCCGTTTGTAGTAGTGCTCCCTAAAGTGGCATAGCCGTTGTTATTATTGCTTTGTTTAGCTTCATTCTTTATCCCGTTAACAGCAGTTTCCAAGTTTCTCCAGTCTGCTGAAGCACCTACTGTAGTTCCTTTTTCTTTAATGCATTTATTCTTGACTTTGCCCCATACACTTTTAAACAGGGTACTCACGTGGCTGTCAGCAATCCCATTGGTCCATTTCGCACCATTCCCTACAGGCCCCAATCCGCATAAGTCTTGGTCTCCGTGATGCCCTTTTGTACACAGGCACAAAAACGTTCCAAGAATGCTATGTGAGAAGCAACCATGCCCGTTTTCTGCTGAGCGACCACGTAAATTGGAGCAATATTGACTCCTTGTAGCAATCTGCCACCCGCACCAACCCTTAAAAGTGCCGTCACCTTCAAATCTAGCCCCCACAGTTTCTCCATAAAGAGCCTCTTCTAAAGAAGTTGTAGAACCGCCTTGTTCATTCATGAGCGCGCTCACATTTCCCGCAATGGCGCAGAGTTTTTCAAAAACATCCTTATTCAGTCCCTCCTCAGCCAGTGCTCCCTTCAATACGAAAACCAAAACCAACAACCCCCTCCGCCACATTACAAAATCCATCTCCCCTCCAACAGATTTCCCAAGACTACTTTCCTACAACACCTTCAAGTGGCTTACAATTCTTAAAGAGAGCGCACGGTACAAAAAAAAGAAAGGAGCACCTTTTCAGTATCTTTACGAGGGCTTCGCGGAGTTAACCCTGACAAAAAAAATTATATAAAGGTTAGGAAAACAAGTATACCCAATAAAATATAGAAAACAATTTTTCCTATGCCTTCCCTAGAGATGGAGGGCATGAGGTGAAGATTGTGCCGGTTCTGGCCCAGCTGCATATAAGTGCTCCCCTCCCCGAAATCAGATCACCACCAAAGCAACAACAATGAGGGTGTAGCATAGCCGTTCCAAATTTTTTAGCGAGAGGGGCTGGTGGATGGGAAGGAGAATATGGAGTGATTGGCATGGTTTAACTATAATAGCATGAGGGTCTTCCTGACAGCGCTTCTCTCCATGGGTGCTACGTTCCTTTTACTTCCCTGCCTATCTTGCGTACCTATCTTCTAGAAAACAAAAAGATGAGAAGAGAAAAAGAGAGAAAGGAGGGTGGACGCCTCTTCTGTATGGGGTTAAAATCCTGTGGAGCAGGGTTGGGGATTTGTGTTTGGAAAAATTATGATTTTAGTAAATCAACGCGGCCAGGAGGGGCCATTTCGGGCTGGTTATGGGGAAGCCGCGTGTGCAA
The DNA here is from genome assembly GCA_002287245.1 of Trypanosoma congolense. Classification (NCBI taxonomy): domain Eukaryota; phylum Euglenozoa; class Kinetoplastea; order Trypanosomatida; family Trypanosomatidae; genus Trypanosoma; species Trypanosoma congolense. The sequence continues at coordinate 489,296 of NHOR01000219.1, read as the reverse complement.
AGACTCAGTGAAATTTTCCAGTATTTCGGCTGTGCCGCTTCCACAACCAACTGAACCAGTCGTTGGTTTTTATGAGGGGCTTTATGGATTTTTCATCATGCAGTGCAGCAGCTAATTTTTTCCACCAAGGTGTCTGATCGGAGACTGCATCATGCGACATTCTTATTCCCGAAGGTCTTTTTTTGAGGCTGCCATCATTCAAGGTTCTGCATGAGCTGTAACGTACGTGAATTTTGGTTGCTGAGAGACCGTTGCTCGGCTCACGATCATCACTGTGCCCTCCAAGTTTAGGCTGACCATATCCGTCATCAACCAATTTTGTTTTGAAAAATTGCAGGGTATCGTTCAGTATTATCAGTTTCTCTCCGATCGTTTTGCTTGTGGCTTTGGTATTTATAGAAGCTTCTTTCAAACACCCCGAGACGACAGAATTCCATGGTCGTCGCAAATCCCACACAGTGCTTCCATAAGTCAATGAATACCACCCAACATGCCCTTCGTCAATTAACTCCCACTCACGTTTCCCGCACAAAGTGACTCGCTTCCAGCCCAAGAGCCAGGACCAGCTAGAAGAGCTGGGAAAAGGCGCACCATTTTTTCCAGGTGTGCACAAACACATGAGGTCGTGTGGGATAGATTTTCCTGGATATGGATCTGTGTGATTCCGTGGGCCACATTTCCCGCACCAGTGCTCGCGGTCCCCGGGGTGCTCGTACACGTCGGGTAAAGCTTCATACAGGTCTTCAACATGGTCCCCGCTTTCTTTCCCAAAAATGGTTTGGCTTATGGCTGCTTTTAAAGCACTAGGAAGCTTGCTTTCATGGCGCTTCTCTGTATTCCACAAATCCACCGCCGCTATGAACACGTTACACAGGGCATCATGTTCTTCTGCATTAAATTTGGACGCTTTCACGCACGGCCCTCCAAAAGACAACGTCAATGCCACCATCCAAAACATCATCATTCCCCCTTCTCTTTCCTTCACTATCAAAACTGAAAACCAATCTTCATAAATACAGCAACAATTTTACGCGACGGAGATATACGAAACAACTACCAACTAGCACAACTCGCACATCACCGATCCCCTTCCCTATCCATTTATCTCCTCCATGAAAAACTGGCCATTTTTCCTCATCCATCAGTGATCAATGATCACCTTCCATCAGTTTTCTCACACAGGAAATAATTTCCCTCAAACGAACCCTAAGATGCAATCATGGGGAAATATATCTTGGGGGGAATCAATTGTGAACCATAGGGGCTGGATAAGCGAGAGGGTCTTCCAAGCGAGAGGGTCTAACTATACCACTCTCCCCCTAGTGAGAAAAACCCACCTCCCTCCTCTGCTGAACTGTGATTGCTAAACAATTTACCCTCGCCATCATGTACCTCTCACATTATCTTTTCCTTCTTACCCTTTCCTCAAAAAAAACAAGAGAACAAGAACAAACAGGAAAGGAGAACGATTCATTTCAATCTCATTATAATCACACACACAACATAGTGGTGGAAACAAAATCGTGGAGAACAGTTTCTCTATGGGAGGAGCTAGGGTCTGGTGGATGCGGCATGGGAATGGGCCCTGTGTATCCAATTGGGTACGGCGCTTCCAGGAACCCACGGGTTTGCGGCGGCATGCGACAAACCACGCATACCATCCCCTCCATAATGTCCGGGTCCGTCTAATCCTTCTTGTGAAACTCCCGCCACACCTCCCATTCCCGTGGCCCCCAACCTTCCGGCAGCCCCGCATAATGGACGAACTTCAAGGCCAGCACTCTAAATTGCCATAACAAGCGTGGGAACTCTTGCCATACTTTTTCCCTTCCCTCGGCATCTCCCACGAATCGCCACGGGTCCCGGGCGAAATAGGTGATACTGAACCGGGAAACATACGAATGCATCCGTGGATAGGAGGGTTCCAGAAAACGGTACAAGTTGATGCCCTCCGGTTTTCCAATGCCTTCCAACAGTACCTCCACCACATCTCGCTCCATGCTCCATTGGGTTTCTTCTTAGGCTATGCCTTCAGGGGACGGAAGAAGGGACTTTCGGACATCGTGACTTCTTCTGGTTGAGGGAGAGATGGGTTAGGGGAAATATTATGGGTAGGTAACTCAACATAGAAGAATAATAGGTATGTAGGACAGTGATACTAATAAAACTGTTTACAAAATCACACAAGCTCACAAGATAGCCATCCCATTCACAATCCCTGCTCCTCCTTTTCAGGGTTGTTTTCTTGAGGATCTCCATTGGCGGACTCTGTTGGAACGCTTGGACGAACGCATTGGATAACACGGTGCGCGTCATCGGTTGGTGCTCCACAGTGATTCTCTCTTAGTTTATCACTCCTCCAGGGAAATAATATTGGCAGCCTTCAGTTCGTCGAGGTCGCATTCGAGGTGCTTCTGCATGAAAGCGCCTCGGAGCTTGAGGTCATGTTGTATGTGTATCTGGGTGGCCCAATCGGGAATATAAAGCTCCGGATTTTCCAGAAAATTTTCCATGGTCACGGAATTATGGCGGTGCATGCCGTACGGGTGGCCGTAGTCGTGGCTGAACAAGTTCCAGGCATGGAGGGCGCTCTAATTTTTATGGACAGGTTGTAAAATGGATTTCAAGGGGGTTTGCATGGATAACTGGTTGTGTCTCGGTGAGTGGAAGGTGCTGAATGCCATAGTGAATCTTTATTGAGGTTTCCAGAATGAGAGATGGGAAAGTGTGGGGTAAGAGAATGGTAGGATAGAATGGAGAGGCCTGTTGTTTATGGAGGAAGCGTATTTCTATTTGTGGTTAAGTGTTTTTAGATCAATATGGTGGTACTGAGGAGCCATAAAGATGTCGGGGTTAGGGGTGTGCTGCTCCGAAGCATCTGGAAGTGCACATTGTAATCTCCCCCTGTTCCCATGGGATCGGAGCTTGTGCCGTCTATTGTGGTATCGCTACTGTTTTTGTGCCCCTTGGTTTGGGTGCTGTTGCTTCCTTGTTCAGGGGATTCTTCTACTTCTTCCTCTTCGAGTGAAAACTCATCTTCTGTGGAGTTTGTGTGCAAGTCTTGTGTAGTTTTTATTCCTCGCGGATAAGAAGGAACTCCATGTGGCGCCTTAGAAGAACTGCCTTTTTTCTTTGTGAGTGTTTGATTCAGTTTCTTCCACCAGGGTTCCCTTCTGCCGGTGCAATCAGTGTAGTGCACGTGTATATGTTCCTCCTTCCTGCCGTCGCTTGCTGTGTGATTCATTGTTCCCCCAAGCTTATGATGAAGACCCACGAGTTTGAGTAAGGTTGTAAATTTCTGCATAGTAGTTTTCAGTTTCTTCACTTTTTCTTCTAGATCGTGATTCCCTGTCCCACTGCCTTTATTGCGGTTGTCGAAGCACCCCCATACGACCGTTTTCCACGGTTTATCTAAACCTTTGTTCACTTTTGTTCCTTTATCGACATACCATCCTTGATACTGATCGCTGACCATGTCTTCTCTTTTCTTCCCGCAGAGCAGAAATTTGGTCTCCTCGTAATGCCACCAGATGTCCCACCACCAGGCGTAAAACGGCTCACTATAATAACCGGGGGCGCACAGGCACATGAGGTCATGGGGGATGGAGCTACCAGGAGAGTACGCGTCTCCATTTGCACAACTACCGCAGCGCCATCCGCGGTGTCCGAGATTACGATAAAAACTGGGCATGGTGCTCGTAATACTTCCCAGATGCACGGTGCGAGTATTTCCAAAAAGGGCTTGGCGCAGGGCATTTTCTAGATCATTACCCAGTTTCTTCTTTGAGGTCGTTGAGGTCTCCCACAAGTCTGCTGTGGCTTTGAAGACCTCGCAGAGGGCATCGTGCTCATATCCATTGAAATTATGCCCCTCTTTGTAATCCGTGGAACCAGCCCACACACATTCCATTACCACGGACACCACCATGACGATGGTCCCATTTCTAATTATCCTCTGTTCCCAAATTTCCATCACTATTCAAAAGAGGGAGAGGAAGAAATATTTCCCACACACAAAGAATAACCACACCGCCCTGCGCAAAAATAGCTCACCAACCAAAGGTCACCTCTCCCGTCCCATCATCCTCCAGGGAAATTCCCGAAAAAACAAATAACGCAAATAAACGAAATAAATTCCCTTTCATTGTGTCTCCCTTGTCAATTCCAAATTGTTTTCCAAAAAGGAAAATTGAGGGCAGAGAACTGTCCATTTCATGGAGGCAGTGTTTCCATAATGGGGGATCCATGATCATTTATCTCTTTCCCATAAAAATGAATTGTCATGACTTGGAAATTTGCCTGGGGAAAAATACATTTTCAATGGTAGGGCATTTCTCAGAGTGAAGAAAATAAGGAAAACAGTACTCCATGGATATTTTTGTCCGACATACTGTCTTAAGCACTTTCCTTTGAACGGTATTCCCCCTCAAATAGGTGTGACCTCCTCAATTTTCTCCTCCCGAATGTGCATTCCCCAGCAAGGGAAACACTGTCTTCCAAAAAATCCGCGTACTTTCGAAGAATCATCTAGAATAATGATTCACTGTCATCCACATGCTCGTCACTAGTACTGCTGCTGCCAGCCTCACCCCAAAAGCTCTCCTCCTCGAATGAACTACTATCAACAGAGAAACGGCATGCTAAACAGCTCCCGGAGAAAAGTAACTCTTCCCTCATTAAACATGTTCTTTATTTTAGAAAAATGAATGGGGGAGAAACGTTCAGGTGGGGGAGGAATTCCCTTCTAGAAAAAAGTGTGGTTTATTATCAGAGGATTCATGAACACCCTACACCTATACCAAAAACGCAATTCCATGTCATGTAAATGTGTTTTGAGTGAAATAAATAATAACAAAAGCTCTCAATGGAGAGTGTCTTGTGGCATACCGTGATAAGTATTTCCCCTCGAATGGCACACCCTCCCGAATGGCTTTCCCTCGTCGGAAAGGGTGTATCGCTACCATTTCGTTATCCCAGCGACACATTTGTTGCTTTCCCTCATGGTGCGGTGGTGTTATACACACCAGTAATCTGTTTGTCTTCTTATGGATAGAGTTTCCCTCAAACTAGCCCTAAAATACAATCATGGGTAATCATTTAACGGGGAATAGGAATAGTAAGCGATAGGGTCTTGGTGAGCATAAGGGGCTTTTTTAGCGATAGAGTCTTCCAGGAACCAAACCCGTCATATGTATACCTATGTCCACTTCTTTTTATGACTTCTTAAAAGGATGTGGGAAATGATTGGAGGAAGTGAAGGCAAGATAAGGGAGCAGCTACTGTTCCACTGTGGAATATTAATGTTATTTATGAAGGATATTTTTTAGATGAAAAAATTGGCACCGAGAATCCATGAACATGGAAGAGTTTTTAGTGTATTGCTCCGAAGCATCTCGAAACGGGGATGACTTCTGTTTGCGGTTGCTGATGTGTTGAGCATGCCTACGGTGCTGCTGGTGCCACTCTGGTTTATTGTCTGGGTTCCGTTGTCACTGCTGCCTTGTGATGGTGAGCCTGCCTGGGATGTGGAGCCTTCTGATTCTAAGTTACCCTCTTCTTCTGCATCATCTTCTAAGAACTCCTCCCCTGTGTTTTCCAGTGTTTCTTCACCTGTTGCTGGAGCTGGTTGGTTGGCTGAGCGTTCTCTGAGGAGCTCTTCAGGCTTCTTCCCGTTGAGGGCCTCATTTAATTTTTTCCACCAGGGTTCCCTTCCTCGCGTGCAAGTATCGTACCGTACGTGCATATGCCTCTCCGTGCTGCCGTCGGCTTCGTTGTGCTCATTGAATCCACCAAGCTTATTATTACCATTCACTTGCTTAAGTATTCCCGTGAAGTTCTGCATGGTTGCGTTCAGATTCTTCACCTTTTCTCTTATATCTTGATTCCATTCCACAGTCTTGCTCTTCCAGCCGTTAAAGCACCCCATGACAACCGCTCTCCACGGCTTCTCTAGACCATTATTTCCTTTTTTTCTTTTATCTACGAACCACCCATGGTTCAGGTCCACTCCCATCTGTGTCCTTCCTTTTCCACACAGCTTGAAGCCATTTTCCTTGTAGAAGAACCAGTAGTACCCGTAAAATGGTTCGGCATCTTGCCCCGGTGTGCACAAGCACATGAGGTCATGTGTGATAGAGCTTCCAGGGAAGTAGAACTTGTCTGTATGTTTGCACCCTCCACAACGCGTACCACGGTTAACCAGTTTTTTGTAATCATGGGGCAGAGTGTCCGTAATACCATTCAGGTGCTTATTTCCAGTATTCCAAAAAAGGGCTCGGAGAAGAGAGGCTTCAAGAACTTTATCCAGGCCCTTCTCCGATGTTCTCGATGCATTCCACAAGTCTAAAGACGCCTGGAATACATCGCAGAGGGCTTTATATTCTCCATCATTGAAGACTGTCCCATCTGGATAAGAATAGACCCTCACATCCTCCATAACCACGGCCATGAAAACCACAATGGCCAAGATTCCTTTCCTAATAATCCATTTTTCCTTAATTTCCATCCCTAAACAAAAGAAGAAAAGAAAGAAACATTTCTCACAAACAAACCAGCGACACACCATCATACACAAATACAGCGCGGCAACGAAAGGTCAACACTCTCACCCAAATTCACCAGCACGAGACACACCAGTTCATATAGATCCATATTCTTAAACACCACCCAAAATAGTTTTCAGAGAAATTCATTCTGGTGAGGCAAGTTGTCATTTTAGAGTGGGAGTGTTTCAATTATAGGGGATCCATGACGAACTATCCCAAGTGAAAACAAATTCCAATGACATGGAAATGTGTTTTGTGGATAAATAAATTTCCATGAAGTGAAGGTCAAACATTTTTTTAGAGTGAATGTAAAAAAGAAACAGCACTCCATGGAGATGCGATGTGCGCCATGCTGTCTTATTCATTTCTTATCGAATGGCTTTCCTTCTCCAATGGCATTCACTCCTCGGAAAGTGTGTGTGTTACTCTCACTCTTACACCACATAACACATTTGTCATTTTCCCTCATTGTGCAGTGATGATTGGAGCCACCTCGATAAATGCAGTTTCATGGGGATACTATTTTCCTCAAAGCCCTAACCCTGTAGTCAAATCATGGGGAAAGATTTTGGGGGAGAGACATGGTGAGATGGAGGGGCTTGAGAATCGATAGGGGCTTGGTGAGTGATAGTTATTGCCTCAATAGCGTGAGGAACTACCGGACACCGCGCCCCTCTCCCTGTGTGCTTGGCCTTCTCTAGTTACCTGAATGCCTTCCCTAAATGAATTGAATGGGAAAGAAGGAATGAATAGTTAGGGAGCGGAGCGTCTTCTTCATGAGTGAATTTTAATTTTATTTTTTGGATGCGTTTTTTCTTTAATTAAGATGACGGCACCAAGGAACAATGTACATGTAGGGGTTATGTGAGTGTCGCTTGTCTCCTCTATTGTTGCTAGTGGGGTGGTGATATTTTCGGAATTTATTTGCTCGGTATCTTGGGAGTACAGTTTTGCTGATTTTAAGGCGGATGCGCGGGGTGTATATTCGGCTTGTTTTTCTTCTTGTTTCTGTGTTTTTTGCTGTTTTGGTGTCATTTGTTTTTGTTTCTCCTCTTCGCTTTTCTTTTGTTCTTGTTCTGTTCCATCAATGTCGATGGCCTTTTCTAAATCCATCCACCAGGGTATGGGATACGATGTTCCCGTGGAATTGTAGTACATGACGCAAACTTTGTTGGTATCTCCGCACGGGTAGCTGTTGAAGTCATCTTCCCCTAGTGTATGCATGTCTTTGTACCTAGGGTCCTCTGTGTGAGTGAGTTTGTTGATAAATATTTTCAGGGCCTCCTTCAAATCCTCTCTGTCACCTTCGCCTTCGAAGCATAGCTTGGTGACATTGGTCCATGTTGCCGTCATTTGATGTTCTCCTTCGTTTCCACTGCTAGTCCACCCTTTATTGTTGTCAGCTCTTAAAGCAGTTTTACCTTTCCCGCACAAAGTAGTGGCACTGCCGGCGCCATTGAAGGGGTACCCACACGTCCCGACAGTGGACAAACACAGAAGACCGTGCGGTGCGGAGTGGCCAGGCCAACGCTCGTCCTGATCGTTTCTGGATACACTATCAGGCGCCTGGCCGCACACATTGGCGCGATTTTTTACAGTCTGAACATTGTACACCGCTGGCAAGTTCCCCCTTAGAGCATCTAGACTCCCTCCACTACTTTTTCTGAAAACAGTTATATGTAAAGCCTCCTTCAGATGTTCCGAGATCTTCCCTTTCTTCTCCCCAAACACACCAACAGCAGCCGCTAACACGGCGCAGAGGGCATGGTGCGTGTCTTTATTGTATTCATCCCTCACATTCCTATCTGCCAAAACCCCTACAAATACCAAAAAACACCACCGTCCAAATCTTCATCCTCATCGTTATAAATTTATAACCCTTATGTTAATAAACACAATTTTTGAAGAAAAAAATTATGTTTTTGACTGTTTGAGGAAGGCATGCAGACGAGTTGTAACGCTTTACACCGCCACCTGAACTCAACTCCCTTACCAATGTTTTTTTAAAAGTACCATTAGAATAGGGCAAGCAAGAGACCAAAATGATTAAAAGGGATTTTTGCGTTGAAGGCACTATTTGGTGGGATCCATCCTTTGACTTTCTGGTACCGTGCCAGAAGCGCTCTCTTCTCCTTCATATCGGCAGCGATCTGGGTGACGTTTGCAAAGCATGTGGGACTGGTTGGCGTTTGCTCAGTGGTGGCTGTTGGCCCAGTGATATTTTTCTCCGTGGTATTCTCACCGGAATCCTGGCCTCTCATGCATGATTGAATTTTCTGTTCGATGTTTCTGACTTTAGCTTGGATAGTTTCCTGGACAGCTTTGAAAGCCATGAAGGCAGCGAGGTTTTTTCTGTCCAAAATGCCTTGTTTCCCGTGGCATTCGCTATTTCGCCTGGGCCAAAGTTGCTGCTGCTTGCTAGATCGCCTGCAAATTTTTTCCCTATTGTCAAGATGCCACCACCCCACCAAAGGGAATTTTCCAGTTTCGTACTTCCTAGGATTCCACCTTTATCCCCCTTGATCAAGTTGCATCCTACAGTGTTGCTGACTTCCGAGAAATGTGAACTCAGTTTGTCGTGTTTGATGCCCTCGATCTTGAAATCCAGGTTGGGTTCCTGCTCACTCGCCCTTTCATTGATATCAACCAAACTTTCTTCACCGAAATCATTCTTACTAAAGCAGCCTCTCAATTCCTCCGGTTTAGCAGCTTTATCACTCCCTAGACAGAAGTGGTTGCTATTCTTCGCATTGGCAAACACCGTAATGAACTCGTCCAAGCGCCCCGCGGAATTGGCAGCGAAGGCAGCAGCTTTTGACGCTTCTTTCTCCAATTTCTCTACCTCTTTCCTGGCTTTATCTATTTCCTTTCGGACCTGCCTGAAAAGAAGGCCGGTAATTTTGCATGCCTCCGAGTTGTTCCCTTTTGATTTGGACTGGATAAATTTGGACTGCCACTCCAGTAGCTTCATTTCAAGGTGTGTAATTTTTGCGGCTCCGTCCTCTACCTGCTGGGTGGCCCAGGGTGTGACGTCCTTCAATGTTTTGCTCAGGCTGCATAGGGCCGCGGCTGCTTTGGTGGGGATGGCTTTTTGACTGGTGCTCCATGCTGCATTCGAAAATAACGTTAATACATAAGCTACAAACAACCACCACTTGTAGCACAATTTTATCGCCATAAAATTTTATTTAATGTTTTCGGTGCGCTTGTCTATTATATATTGAAATGTGAGAAATGGCTTCAAGGAAAAAACACATACTTTTTAATTAAAGACGAAAGAACAGAAGGAAAGATACAACCTTGAAGTTTCTGCTTTCAGCTTGAAATGTTGTTGGAGTAGAGCAACAAAGAGATACCAAACTTTCACGATGCTTTGGTGGAGTATCAAGGTGCTTCCCGATGGGAGCGGTCCATTCTCTTTATGGTACCGTGCCAGAAGCGCGTTGTCTACCTGCAATTCCGCATTGAGCTTTACGGCATTTTGGAAGCAAGATTGGGTGTGCCTGTATTCCATGGTCTCGTTGGAATGCCAGGGTTCAATTTGTTTTTCGGTGTTTTTAATTTCAGCGAATTTTTGCGTTATTCTTGCTGCAGTATCTTTGAAAGCATAGAAGGCGGCGAGGGTTTTATTGAGGTGCTGAATTTTCGCGGAAGGTTTTTCTGTCCAAAAGGCCTTGCTGTCGCTTTTTTGTCATTTGAGGATTCTCCATGCTTGCATTTGCTTCGTTCCATCTCGCTACTGAAACTTTTACCGATTGAAAAAATCCCGCCGCCCCACCAAATCGGACCGTTGAGGTTGACTCCGAGAATTCCCCCACTGGCCCCTTTTATTAAGTTGCAGTTGGCGTTGCTGTCGAATGCTTAGCTATACCAGTGTCCAGGTATGGCACTATGTGTAATATTTTCGATTACGGAAGCCAAATTTGGCTCATCTCTGTCCGCCGTGCTTTGGGGGATTTTAGCTGGATTGGCCTCGCCCATTTCGAATGTTCTACCGGTTGGAAAGCAGTCACGTGAATCTGTTCTTGTGGCTGGGCTGCCCTTGTACCCGAAGCAGTAGCTAGATGTATCGTAAAAGGCTTGGTCACTTCCCTTTGCATTCGCAAACACGGTGATGAACTCATCCAAACCCCCAGCAGACCTGGCGGCAAGAGCCCCTGTCCGCATGGCTTTTGCGTGCAGTTCAGGAAGTTCATCGTCAATGGTTCCCAGAGCAATCATAATTTCATCCAAAAAGCTTTAGCTTACCTCACACCACAAAGACCCGTGAAAATGAAGCTTCCAATCGTGAAATTTGGATGCGTACTCGTCACTTGTCTTTTTTAATTCGGTAAGTTTTCCAGTCGTCCAGTATGCGACGTCTTTTAATTTCCGGCTGAGGCTGTGTTTTTGGAGTTCCGTCTACTTAATGTTTGAGTTTGTCACTTTCCTCGTTGCTTCTTTGCACGGACATGCTTCCGCTTGTTATGGGAGACCGCGGGTGCTTGCAGGCTTTTTGGACGGCTTCATCCAATATACCTCTTGGGACACGGTCCCACAATGTACTCGCTCCACGAAGAGCCCAATCGCAAAGAGTTATGATGCCATTACCCACAAGGCACCGGACGACTTTGATCATACTGTCATGCAAGCGTTCTAACGTCTGCTGCATGGTTTTTTTGCACTTCCTCGCAACGGTTGGCATCGTCGAGGTAGCACTCGGGTTGTTTAAGAAATTCGCCGAGAGAGAGGTAGCGCAGTTCTCCATCGGTTCATCCGTACTACTCCACAAGAAATAAGAAAGGTTTATCTTGTCCTTTGTCTTACATTCCTGGATAAGGACTTGCTCCACTTCACTCTCCATCGCCCAGTTTGGCACTGCTTCCTTTCACCTTCCATATTCATATGCCTATTTTTTCTTAACAACCATATTTTATTTTCTCTCAGGGCACTGTTGTAACATCGAATGCTATAGCGGAGACGCTTATAAGTGCAGTTCCTAGGGCAGGCAGAGACGGATAAGACAAATATACAGGTATCTGCAATAAGGTGTTGTCTCATATGTAATCCCATTATAATCTAAATAAGTAACTGATGGTGATAATTTCCCGGAAAGGGGGTGCATGGGGCTGCAGTAAACACAACGCTATATCGTTAAGGGTGTAGCAATGTGCGTGAGTCTCACTGACCACATAACCATAGCCACGCACAGGAAGCCATGAAATATAACCTAATAAACCCGCGTACAATCTCGTAAGAAATACGGATAACATCGTTCACAATTCATTCTCACAATGGCATCCTATTCAGGACGCTTTGGACAAGCCTTCGGCGCCTGACCTCATAAAATGGCACCATAGCTTGTGAGGTTAAGAAGCACATTTCAATAATTTGGAAAATGATCCCCATTTTTTCCCGATTGCATGCCCAGTTAGCACACTTGGAAATAACTGAGGGACCATGGGAAAGACGGGAGGAACTAAGAACCCCTTTTCCACCAGCATGCCACTGGAGAGCACATGTCCCACAAACTCCCTCCAATAGTCCCAACTGGTAATACCACCGGGAGTAAGAGTGGGGAGACAACAGATATTTGAAATATCCAACTTGAAAACTCTTGACAAAAAACAATCACTTTACTGTACGACAGCGGAGCACACAATTCCCTCTCTATGGCTTTCTAGCCCAATATCTTCTGCACGATTTCTTTTCCATCCTCAATATAGGGTTTGGCCTAATGTACGATATCCCCTCATAGACCCTGCGGGATGCAAGTGTCCATGCTCCGTGAGGAAATATAAGGCGTCCCTCTTAGGCAGGGATGATTAAGTGTGGAATGAACAGCTTCACAAAGAAACAAGAACTAGGAAAATATCGAGCTAACCTATGGACTTTTCCGCTATGCCTGCTCAATTTTCCTAACTCAGCCCCGACAAGCAGTACCATCCCCATTGGTCCCCTTGGTGACTCTGACGCTTGACTCCAAAGACGTTTTGTACGGACCCTTTTTTCCTTAAATTTCGGCTCTGTGACTCAACTCACCAAGACATTTCTAAAACGTAAAGTGGTTCCAGCGAGTAAAACGTAAGAACAAAGGGTCGGTCAAAATAATTCAAAGTTAATGAGAAGACCAAACAGCAAAAGTTTAAATTAGCAGGCACGCCGTCCGCCTCACGAAAAGCATTATAGAAAGTAAAATATAAAAGCGAATAATAATACACCATCTTTCAACAGAGTTACTGTGCAAACGTTAACAAGCCGAAATATATCACGGAAATCCTTAAAAGTGGAAAGGTAGTCGAAGTGCAAGGACATCCTTAGCTCTGAAAGAAAAGCCGACAGTCAGGAAAAGTAATCAATAAAAGCATTCACCAGCTACAAAAACTAGAGGACAACGATGTCCACTCATTAAACAATTAACCACGATAAAACAATAACACCCAAACTAATACAACATTATATCATAATATACACGAAAAAAAAACAGCTCATCCACCAACAGCATCCACATCCCCACAATACCTAACAGCACTGTAGTATCTCATGATACTGCAGAATTTCAAACTAACGGATTTTTTTTTGATTGGTGCTCTTAGTTAAGCTGTTTTGTTATTTTTAATTTCTCGGTAGTTTGTTAGATGGCTTCTTGTGGCTTTGGTGTCCAGTAGTGAAGCGGTGTGAATTACTGGAGAGTATAAAGGTTACAACAATGTTCAAAGTACTGGACAGCTGTCCATGCGCAATGATCGATGTGGAGTCGATTGGAGTGTGCCTCAACGTAGTATTCTGAATTTTACGCAGCTAAAGTCGCTCCTCGAATATGTGGTTGCGATGTTTTCTGCGGCTAAGCGATGTTGCTCAGGGGGAGGGACTGTAGTTGTGTGAATGCTGTAAACCGAGAGGTGTTTGGGGTGACTTCGTGTGGTGAAGTGCTACAGCAACTGGCGGAGGTGCTGAGTGTCACAGTGTCTAACATCCCTCTGAACCAACGTGCGGGATGCGGTCACAATCCACTGGTAGAGTGGATTGGTCTTATCTCAACCCAAAGGCACCTTAGTGGGCAGTGGATTCCTCTCCAAGGCTGAGCGCCACGCTATCATGCCACGGGATGCGATGTGTGTAGATGAATTTTCTCCACTTCTCTCATGTGGGATGATTGCTTTGGTTGTCAATTGGATCGGTAAGGAGGAACACAGGATAAAAGGAATATCGAGTCCAAAGATGAGTGTGCGGTGCATACCCGTAACAAAAATGTGCTAGAAATGCATATTTGATGACGTCTGGAGAACACTTCCAGTCCTTGGACTGGATGAAAAGGAATTGTTGTACCTGGTGAGTTTCCCGGGAGTTTCCCCAAATTTTTGTTACTTGACATATTTATTGGATGCATTTAATTTGTTTTACCGTGCAAGAGCGCCATTGAGAGTGCTATAGGTATTGGATGTAAAATAATTGCTTCATATTTCGATGCTTCAAAGGAGCTTTAGGCATTCCTGGATTTATGAGAGCTACGTTTGGGGTTGTTTCTAGTGTCAGATAAAAATTATTTATTTTCTATTGTTTGTCCTGTGGGTAATTATGTCATCGTTCGTTGCTGGGGCACGCACATCGAATATCTGATTGCTGTCAGGAGGCCCTTAGGGACTTTCATGCAGTCTGCTCGCTGGCAAAGTTGTTCGTTTCGGAGTATTCCTTTCTCACGTCGCGGTGAGTAACTGTTTGATTGTGAGTTGGGATTGCTTTGACAGCCCCACAAATAAGCACCGGTACTACTTCCGACAGGCCACTACCTTGAAGTATCATAATTCAACCAAAATGTGACGTAAGCACCACGGGGCCCTTCGCTGGGGTAATATTTCAACTTAGTTCAGCGACCCTCGGTCGGGGGCGATGTTCCCGAAGTGGTAAGGTTTCAGAGTTATGTCGAGGAAATCACCGCTGTCATGTTTTTGTTTACGACAACTTGATTGGTACCATGGACAGCCGAAGCACCACGCGGAAAAGTTTAGTGACGTGCATAACGTTTCACACTTCCCGAAGAGTTGCAGCAGTCGTGTCTTCAAGGCGCTGCTCAGCTTTCGTCTTGAAATGCCTCATCCCAAAGATTCGAGTGCATGTGGAATATTGCAACAAGTATCCTGCCACTCTCCTTTGATGTCAGGTAAAGCAGCATCCGATAATGGAGTCACTGTACGCCAACTTGTCTCGCCCATCTGCTTCAGCCTATTTGCCTTTTGGTGCTCCGCATGCACTCGGCGCTTCTCCAGCGTTGCTCCGAGTTTCGGTTTCTGAGGTTTAATGGTGACAAAAGCGGTGCTGATTGGATCCACGGAGTGTGGTGTTGCCGGGAATCCTCCAACGGCAGCGTGGCTACAGCTGGCGGCCGTTCGATTGGTTTCCGTAACGCTTTCCGCGGTGAGATTTGCTGCTTCACCAGCCCTTCCTCTTCTACGGGTCGCAAGAGCCTCTATGCAATTCAAAGCCATCGGCTCCTGAGACTGCGCTGAGGTTCCCACTGCCGGTCACAGAATTTTCGCTGCTTTCTTGCATCGGTGTGAAATTAGCTTAGGTGTAAGCGCTGTTTTTGGTGCGGATTATGTCGACCCAGTCAGGTCTCCAGTCTTCCTCTGTTTGTTTCCCCAGGCAGCCACGGAGCAAGGTGCGTATTGAGGTCTTGGGGCGTCTGATTGGAGACCTGACGGTGTAGCGCCGCTTGCGTTGCCATGTCCGCGCTGCTGACATATTCGCACACTCTTTCGTCTCACCAGCCATTATCGCCAGGCTTGTTACCGTCTTCCTGCCGGCTCTCACCACTGCTTACAAGTAGGTGTTCCGGTTCCCCTGCATCACCACCCTGACTGGGCTGGGATGGGAGGCTCCCTTACGTGCAATGGTCAGAAATGCCATTGTAGTTCCTCTGCTTACCTTTCTGTTATGTCATCATCATTATTGTACGTGTTGAGATCCTCTTGCGTGCTCGGCGGACGCGTGGCTGTAGTTTCCGGAGTACATGTGTCCCCATTGCTGGTGATAATTTAGTTTACGGTCCTTCCATCATCATAGTTATTGGAGCCCTCTGGCGTTCTTTCCCATTCGAGTTTTCTTGTGGGTGGGTACCTGCCTTACTCTGCTGCGATTGGTGACTCCCAGTTTTCCCATCATCATCATCATCCGAAATGGTTATGTATTTCTTCTTGTCCGCTATTTAACACCTACCGCTTAACAAGCGCCTGAAAAAGACAAACCAAACAACAAATAAATGCAGAAACAAGCATTTTCAACTAAATGATAAACCACATGTTTCCCAAATTTAACGAAAAAAGAGTACATCTTTCAACAATCTTTCAATAAACAGATAAAAATTAAAGTGATGCATGCAATTGAATTTATTGCTTAAACATGCATAGCAATGTTGACACCTTTAACCACCATATTTTACTCAGTACTCGGTCAGCCACATGTAATCGCCGGCCCTAGTCACGGGAAAGTTACCATTATTTAATGATTATTGGATTGTGCGTGAATCATGCAGACTGTTATGAGGGGCGTGACGAGAGAGAAAATCATTGATCGTTACTTGAAAAATGCATATGACTGCAATACTCACAAATTCACCAAATGTTCCATGTTGTTTTTTATTATCACTTACGTGTAAGAAAACAACCAAGGTAATTTCAACACTATATAGCTTGTTTTTTGGGGGATTTTTCATATGATATCCGAGTGCTCCCTCGGTCATTATTTCCCCACTGATAATAAAAGGAAAGCGATCATCGAGGATTGTGAATCTTTTTGGCGTTGGGACGTTTCCCCACCCACCATGACACTCCGGGAATTCCCTATACTGTGATATTTGGGATGGAAATATTACCACTTGGTAACCAAAATCCCCACGTTAATTAATGACCCACTCACCCGCTTTGCAGTGAGTGGTGGCAATAATGACCACCGGCAACGCAATGTCATTTCGTTACTCTTTTCCATACCCCCAAAAGATATCACCAAGAAACAAGTAAAAGATGGTGATTATTGTTGTTGAAAATGTGCTTGTGGTACTGGTTCATTATATTTGTGGGAAATTATTTTTGTTGTTTATTTAGAGATTCAAAGGTGGATACGATAATGAGGGGTAACTTTTGACCCATCAAAAACTTAAGAAATGTTCATGTCGTCGAGACTGGTGGTCTCAACTTCCTTCTCATGACCGAACACGGCCCTGCGCTGTTTCTCCTTGTACGTGGTCCTCTGCTTTAACCCATCCGTTGATTATTCCCCCAAAAAAGGATTTAAGGTTGGAAAGATAGTAGTGGAACGGAGTTGTAGATGATAATGGTTGTGATAATGCTGAAAGTAAAGAAGAGTAAACCCCATAAATACTCGTGGGAATAAAATATTTGTTGGAAAAGTTATGTTTTTATGACGAAAAACCTTGTCATATCCTGCTTCTCATACACATTCTGCGATCTTAAATAAGGATAATAATCACAAGTAGTCTAGGCAAGGCTTTTCCATATCGTGTTCCTGCCTATCCCGCAAAATAAACACAACATCAATAATGGTGTATTGTTACAGCTTGCTTTCTAATTTAGGTTGCGCTTTCTGAGTATACTCAGCTTGACTTCCTGATTTCTTAGTGAAATTTGCATTGCATCGTTTTGGATGAATATTTTTTGTTAACCGGATATTGACGTTGAGTGGATGTAGCGAATGGACTTCCTTATCATTATCCTCTCAACACTCTTCGTGAATGATTGTCTTGTGTACTACTGGTGGTTTTTTGTACCACTTCATTTTATACATTTCGTACAAGAAATAGCGGCAAAAGGGAATGTGAACAAGTCGTGGGTGGATTCGGATGTGAGGTGCATTTTTATATTTGTATTACTTAGTTAAGAAAAACGGTAAGAAGGAGCCATTTCGTGCGTGTTACAAAAGAGCCGTTATCGTTGGGATCGGAGGCCAGATGTGGAATGTCGATTACGGAGGTGGGGCCTCTTGTGTTTATTTTTGTTTTCTCTTACGCTTCGGTGTAACGGACTTGATTTGCGGTGTTTTCGGTATGCATTTCCTCATTTCCGGGTTGTTGTTTGGGTTCGACGGTATTGATTTCGGTTTGGACTAGTGACACTTCAGTTTTCCTACCCGATACAGATTCAAATTGAGGTCTGGCCTCCCTTGTTGAAGGGGCGGCTAAGATCATGTTACCAGCCTTTTCTATTTGAGCTTCTAGTTTTGGTATAGTTTGATCAATTTTTGTTAACCAAGGAATTTCTGCGATATTACCTTTCATTTGATATCTTGCACAGACACCTTTTCCATTCATACCTGAGCAGTCACTTGACCCGCTGGTGCCGCCAAAATAGAAAAAGCCGCTCACACCCTTGTATGCTCGCATTTTTTCCCTGAAGTTTCTCATGGTTTCTTTAAAGTTTCTCAACCCATCTTGACGGTCTTCATATATTTGACTTACTACTGTGCAGCTTTTTACGATCCTATTCCAGACATCCTTAAACAGATGTTTCTTATGATCGGACGATCCCCAATGTCCCCACCATCCCCTTCCCACATGTTTGCTATTGTCCACTCCGCAAAAGTTTTCATTGCTGTCTCTGGGGTTACCAGGGGTGCAAATGCACGTTAACGTTCCGAGGAGGCTTTCGGCAAAACACCCGTCTAACCCGTGAACACCATCGTAATAGTTGCAAAGTTGATTTCGTAAGGTGTGCCCGTGGCAACTCCAACCCAACCTTACGCTATCATCTTCTTCAAATCGCGACTTTCTCGTTTTCCCATAAATGGCTTCTTCTAGCGTATCACGTTTCTCTTACTTGTTCAAAACTCCCTTTGGTGGTAGTAACCAAATTACAGAAGCCTGTGGTCCGCCATATTACCATTCGCCAGTGTCACCCATATCGAAAAAAAACTGTCCTATCCACCATCTCCAACAACTTCATCCCTTCAACAAACTCCGTAAGACAACTTTAAACAATGCAAAATATATATGTATGAATGTTAAGCCGCGTAGGATTACTTCAACTTCACACTTTTTGTTAATAGGGGCATCTGAAATTGAGAAAAGGTTACGAAAATAAGAAAACAACAAATAATGAAAATTTATTAATGAGCGTTTTGCCAGAGTGGAACCACTGGTACTCCATTTCGTCGACATACATCACATCAATCCATCGGTCATTCTTGTGGCCATGTGTTATTGCAATTGTATCAAGGGATGCATGAGCGCACTAGTGTCCATCATCGGTACGCCATATCGCAACTATGAACATGGCCGCCGTCTTAAAGTTCGCCCGCACAGCTAATAGATCCCCCCACGAAAACAAACCACCACGAACACCACAAACGCAATGAGAATTAAGCCAAAGGCGTACCAGCCCCAAATACCACCATTACTAAACCACCACCTCGGCATCAGCTGTCTCAGCACACTGGTCCACTTCTTTTTGTCTATTCAGCACAATTATACGAGAAGAATGTGGGACAATGTTACTAAACATGAGGGTATGACAGAATTCAAAAACGTCACTATGTTGTATTTTTTTCATAAAAACGACAATATACTCTTAGAAAATAATAAAAAGAACAACCACCAGATGAAATGTAATTTTGGTTACTCGGTCCGGTTCCTTTGGTCACAAGACCTCGTCGCTGTAAAGCTACTATTGTTTTTTTATGACTCAAATCGGATATTAAACTTTTTTGCCGTTATAAGGGATGAGATTTTACGTATAATGTTTGATCACTTACTACCCTTTGACAAATGTACACCACTTTAATATACACACATATTCATCAGATGCTCCATGGGGTTTTTAATTACCATTTCCCCGAAACACACATAGAAGATAATTTCCACACTTTATATTTTTTGACCATTTCAATTTACATCTGGTTTTCAGTGGCCGATCGGATTTGGCATATTACTTCTTTACAGATGGTAAGGGCAGATGTCCGTGGCATGTTATGAACACCTTTTTTTTAGTCACCCTAACCCTCCAGGTATTCCCTACACTGTGATATTTTGGATGGAAATATTACCACTTGGTAGCCAACACCCCCATGGTAATGAGTACCCCACCACCCATTTTGCAGTGAATGATGGCAACAATGACCACAGGCAACGCAATGTCATTTCGTTAATATTTTCTATACAACCTAACAAAGTTCACCAAGAAACAAGTAATAATTAAAATATGGTGATTATTGTTGTTTAAAAAAGTGCTTGTGGTACTGGGTCATTCTATTTGTGGGAAATTATTTTTGCTGTTTTGTTAATTTCAGATAATGGAAAATAGGAATGGGATTGTGTGTGTAATGTGGTCCAATCGGAAATATTTGAAACACTCATGTCGTCTAGATTGGCGTTTCGTCTTCCTTCTCATGGCTATAGGCGGTCCGGACGTTTGACCTATTGTACATGCTCTCCAATTTTCTTACAC
The DNA here is from genome assembly GCA_002287245.1 of Trypanosoma congolense. NCBI lineage: Eukaryota > Euglenozoa > Kinetoplastea > Trypanosomatida > Trypanosomatidae > Trypanosoma > Trypanosoma congolense. Next base: position 469,318 of record NHOR01000219.1, on the reverse strand, counting down.
CTTGCCGCCCCTCTAGAAAAATCTTTGGAGATATAGTAGTGGAAGGGTGTTGTATTCAAGGATTAGTGATGGTTGCTCGGCTACGAATTTTTGTGGGATAGAAAGTGAAAAATTATACAAAAATTATTCATACATTTAGGGTCATCGTTCAACTGTTATTGTGTGCTCCTCATCTTTTACCGCATCGAGAAGCGCTATCGCAACGGTTTGGTTTAAGATGATTCTGGTGATGAAATCTATCTTGGCGCGATGAGACTGACATCAGTTTCTTCGAGAGTCCTGAGGCCTTCTTCCTTCGTAATCCGCAAGCTGCTGGACACACCCATTCAGGCGACGCAGCCATTCGTGAAGGGTTCTCACATTTTCTTGATACCACTGGGCATCCTGGATGAATTACGGTGGCCTTTATATAAGCGCTAACAGAGGTTACATTAATTCCTGGCTTGAGGAATCCGTCAGACACACGTCTTCCCAGGTTTCACATGCTTCCCCGGGAATTTCATCTAGCCCACTGAGGAGTGTCCGTCGTGTCCTGTACCATACTCTTGGAGAGTTAGTTTCTCCACTGGTGTGGCCGTCCTTTAGCTCTTTTAGCCTGCTAGGCTTTCCTTGAACAGCGGAAAAGATGAGGTGCATGCAATAAAGAAAGCACCAGATTGGTTAAGTGGAACCAATGGCGAGGCAGTTATGCAACAGGGGATCCCTGTTATGGCTCACATCCCAGGGTCTGCTGGGGCATGCCGTGGAACTTTGGGAGAGAAGACGGCCCGGAGGAGTATGAGGGGATGGAGGGGCTTGGTAGGGAGACTGCGGCTGCGAAGATCCTGGAAGTGCGGGAGACTCGGTTTCCATCTGTGTGTCTTCCAGTGGTGTTAAGGGGAGCGGCGGTGGTGTTGGAGCTCCTCCGGGTCTGGTTGCTTTCTTGTGGGGTCCCGTTCCGGTGTAGAGTTCAAAGTTATCATCCTCCTCCACCTCTTAGAGCTGTTCCTCCTCTGGGTCTTCGCCACTTCCTGCAGTTGGCGTGATGGAAGAGCGTGGGGCACGATGACCTGCTTGTTTTTTTTGTTAAGCACGTCCTGTAACTCTCTCCGCCAGGGTTTCTTTTTCTTCTCTTAAGTACAGCACCACACGTGCAAGTACTTTCTCGTCGCTACCGTCGCTCTCTCTATTTTGTTCTCCGTTCCCCAACGCTCATGCCGACCATGCACAACTTTAGGTACGGCTGTAAAGTTCTTCATAGTATCGCTTAGCTCCATAACCTTTTCGGCCAAATCTTGTTTTCCTGCTTTATCATTCTTTTTTCACTCATTCAAGCACCCCATGACGACCGTTCTCCACGGTTTGTGTAAACCCTTTGCTTGTCCTTTTCTTACCTGTCCCCATACCAGACATGATATCGATCCTTTACCACATCTTCTCTTTCTTTCCTACACAGCTTGAAGTCATTTTCCACGTAGAAGAGCCAGTAGTAACAGTTAAATGGCTCTGAATCTTACCACGGTGTGCACAGACACGAGGTCGTGCGCAGTGTATCAACCTGGGTAGTATTTTTTCTCGGTACTTGCAACTGCCACACCACGCGCCGCGTTGTTTTGGTTTACTGTAGTATTTGTGCAAGGTTTGAGTGATATCTTCGATGTTCCTAGTATCATAATACAAAAAAATGGCTTGACCCAGAGTATTTTCTAGTTCACTATCCAGCCTTAAGACTGAGCTCCTCGGTGCACTCCACAAGTCTATGGATGCTTGGAACATATAACAGAGTGTACTATGTTGTCTTCATTGAAGACCCTCCGAGATTTAGTAAAAAACCCACCCACAATCATCACCATGACCATGGTCTCCTTCTATATGATTATTTTATCTTTTATACATCTAACAAAAATCCCTTATATATATGCCAGTGAAAAAGAAACCAAGCACTTGAAATGGACCATGAGCGAGCAAGGCTTTGGGTCCTAGACCATCATTTCCCATGGCTAGGAAAGGAGTAGTTGGGTAAATTCCTTTCCACAATATATATTCACGGTTTAAATAGATTAATCCCATGTGGAAAATATTGTATTGACTATATTGGGGTAACCTCATCTTCCCTTACCCTCACCGTTTTCCATGCGACCCTCCCCAACCGAGATGTACGCGGGTGAAGTAGAGCACCCCATGGGATGGAACAACACAATTTATGAGCGCCGTTTATAAGGACGCTCTTGGGTAAAGAAACCCTTTTCTTCCTTAACCCTATAAACCTAGCCTTCATCCTAACACAATCAAGCAGGAGGTCAACAAGAAGACGAATATGGACTGGATAGAGCGTACTCTTTACTCTCTCTCTATTTTTCTTTTTCGATGGGGTTACTTTCTTATAGGAGAGCGCCCACGGTAGCATGAAGCAAGGATGGGGACTGGGGCTGCAGCTGCGGCTCCGCGTGGCATTGTAGGTTTTCAGATTTCCACTTGCATTCTGGAATGCGGTGGTTTGGAGATTTGTGGGTAATATGGGTTTCTGGATTTCTGTGATCACTTTTATGGTTTCGTATATTTCCTCGGCACGGTGAAGGAGCATTTGGAGTTTTTTAATGGTCCGCTGGATAGAGACCGTTTGACGGTTCAGGGCATCGACGGTGTTCAGAGCGGCTTTGAATTGCTTCAACCAGGGAATGTTGTCCAACTCTGATTCTTTACCGTAGTAGACACAGGCGCCACCGGGGCTTCCGTCCCCTTTCCCTGGCTCATTTACGACCCTTTCTTTTCCTTTTTTCCCGTTGCAAAGAAGAGCATTCATGCCACTTTCGTTTGTTCCCACGCTCGTCCCCAGCATACCTTCTTTTCGACCACTGCTGTCGACTACAAAATCCTTTTTTCGGTCGTCTTTGTGACCCCAGCGATAGATGCCTCCCGTTTTAAGGTATTTCAAAAAATTCTCCAGGAAGTGACGCGCCTCTGCGGTTGACTTGGGATGCTGCTGCATATGTTTCCCGCAACCCCCTTTGATTGATGCCCACATGGTCGAGGAGCCCGTGGGGCCATGCGTTTCATTCCAACCGAGCTGTCCACTTTCTCTATTACTTCCAACGTAGAATCCACAAGCCTGATTGGCACCCTGGCCGTCAGTTCTCTGTGCACAGAGGCAGAAAAAATCTACGACGAGGTTGTTGCCAGCACTATCACCTTTATCTGTCAGTCCGGATTTCCCACATGCATCTGCCCTTCCATCAACCCCCTTTAGCGCACCCTGATCGAGGTCAGTCTCATTCCCACGCTCCCCAAAGATGATTTGGGCGGACTCAGCCTTGGCCTTTTCAATATTTTCGGTGACATTTACTTTTTTAATTTCATCCAATATGGTTTGGGCCCTCTGGGCGATTTGATTGAGGCTGAGTTGGGCGACGATTGCTTCCCACGTGACGGTGGGAGTGAGTTGGACTTTCGCACTGTTTTTCACCTCCGTCTCATTGACCAACTTTTCTTCTGCGAGAGAGGCGTTGATAGAATTGATTTCTTCCACGATCTTAAGGGGTTCCTGTAAATCGACATTGTTGATGGGGGGATTCCTAGCCACGTTGTAAATTCGGCAAAGGAGCGAAAACGGTTCAATGTTATCGTCCTTTGCCACCTCCGTCTGCGCCCTCAGTTCTTTCACCAGGCTGCCGATGACTACGGCTCCCGCGAGGAGTTTCAGCAGGCACGCCATGCTTAGCTTATCCTTGCTGAGGTGGACTGACTTGCTTTGATTTCTTTAATTGATACTAATGTTGCTTTGGAGAAGGATGAAGGTGTGGTTTAAGCCATCCCAGGTGATAAGGCGACACACATACCCAAAGTCCTGCGTGGATATTAAAAATTGGGATGAATACTGAAACCTGAGCCAAGAGCCCACAGTGCCTCTCGCAACTTTATAATCGCCACCCTGCCTTATTCCCTTGGAGTGCTTCCCTCCTACGTGTGGGGGCCCCCTCCATACCACAGTTCCCCCGGATGAAAAAAAGTGTGGGTAAATTCTTTCCCACGACATATGTTCGTGGTTTACATGAATTAACCTTCTGTTGATTGAACTGTGTTGAATGTATGGGGTTACCCTCCATCCGTGGCCCTCTCTTACCGAGAGAGTGGCGCGGGGGTTGGTGATGGTGTTAGGGTTCGATTATGGTGAGCCATACGCCTTACGCAAATCACAGGAGGGCCTAAGGATAACTTTGCTCTCTGCCCCTGGCTGTGATACACCACCCAGGAAAACACACGGGATAAATAATTTCATCCTGAAGGGCCCCCTTGCCACGAGCACCGCGGCCCAAAGCAACCCAACCTACACGGAACCATGCATCCCCCACTGGTGGACGAATGGTATCCTTTTCTCCATAATTATAAAAATAAGTAAAAATATGAAATTTTTTTTGAAGGACTCTTTCATTATTGTCAAGCTGTGTAACCGAATCAGCCATGGCTGCCGGTTGAATAGAGCGGCAAATTCTGACTTAGAGAATCAAAAATAGAAATGAAAATGGGATTATGTGGGTAATATAGTCCAATCGGAAAGATTTAAAACATTCATGTCGTTGAAATTGACGGTCTTATCTTTTTTCCCCGGGTGTATTCTGTCCATGTGCCGTTCCTCATTTTACGTGCAACCCCATTTCCTTACCCCTTGCTGGTCCCTCATGAAACCTAATGGAGATAGTGGTGGGAGGGAGTTGTACACAACAATGGATTACTCTTAGTGTTAACGGCTGACTACTACATAAACGCAGCTGACAAAAGAGGATTATCGAAAAAAGGTTATGTTTTTGTCGGGGAACTCTTGGCATACACTCTTCGTTCTTCAGAATGTCTTCCACAACTTGACCGAGGGCCCTGGCCCGCATTATTCTTGTTTTCACGCCTATCTTTCCATGGTGGGACGGACGGAGCTCCCAGTCCTCGAGGGTACACAACTCCCTTCTACCCAATGAGGTGACGTGTTGGAGGATTAAATCTTTATAGTACGGCAGCTGCTTGCGAAGAAACACTACTGCTGCTACTATATGTGCCTCCTCTTTGATGCATTTTCGAGAAAAGAGGCGATGATGGCGTTTTTATTATGGACGCCAAGGGTCTTTTCATCCTCTTCTGTCAAAAAATCCGTCAGGCACACGTCTTCCCAGGTTTCGCATGCTTCCCCGGGAATTTCATCCAACCCACTGAGGAGTGTCCATCATGGTTGAGACCCTCTACTTCGAGGGACGGTCGCATTACTGCTGGCGTTTCCTCTTCTTCTTCTTCGGCTTCTTGGCACAGGCATCACACCACCCTCCTGGGAAGGTTGTCGATAATTTCGGGCCTCACGGACGGCTTCGTCCAGGACCCTTTTAGAGTTGGCAGTGCCGCCCGCAGCGGTTTGGCTAAATGCCCAGTCCCTGAGAGTACGTGTGCCTCCAATCTAAAGGGCTATGAGGTCAACATCAACGACATGATGGAAACACGTCATCATGTAGGACATTTTGTCACGTATATATTCACGATCGTCTTCGTCTTCAACTTACCGAAACGGATCCTTAAGGAGATCCTCGAGAGAGAAGCGGATATACACAATATTAGCCTTTCCATGGTATTTCAAGAGAAAGTGAAATGCATTTATCTTAACGTTATCCTCACGTTCTTCCTTCAGAACTATATTCACCAAACTCCCCATTGTCCAATATGTTACAGTGGAACCGAGTTAACTGTGTTCCATCAACATTTATATGCACCTAAAAGGGACTTATCGACAAGTGCACTTCTTAGTTCCGGATGACATGGTAGCAATAATTACATTATAAGAATCTTGACAGAAGAGACATAGAGAACTGTCACACTCAACCTCTAACAACCATTAGAACAGTTAGGAACAATATCGAGTACACAGGTTTCAGTAATCAAAAAGCTCTCCCGTGAACAGTAGCAGTGAGATTAAGTGTGAGAAACAATTCAACCCTATCGCCAATAAAACAATGAAATACCAAACGTTTCAAAAACTATCACATTTCCAGATGATCATCCGAGAGACTCACTCAGAATTCCTTTTAAGCATCAAAATTATTATTATACACAAACTAATTTGTGGACCATTTATTCATGAAGGCGCCCATTTTGTTTCGAAGTGGAGGGTATAATTCAACTAAGATCTTAGAGACACCCCCACAACAACAATATTATAGACAACACATCCAATTAAATATTCAGTCTGCCTCCTTGTTCAACATAGAAAACAGAAAGGAAAAACACTACACACAACCCCAAGCATTAAAAAAAACGTCAACTCGCACCTTCACATCAGCAAAAAAGGCAAGGAACAAAACATATCAACTACTTACACATACAAAACAAATAAAAGACAAAATTAAAGCAAAAAATAACACACACCGAAAACTAAAAAACAGAAAAAACCTCACAACTAACAACAGTACTCTTTCCCAAAAATGCACTATTTCACAATATTGCACTATTTCACACTATTGCACTATTTCACACTATTGCACTATTTCACACTATTGCACTATTTCACACTATTGCACTATTTCACAATATTGCACTATTTCACAATATTGCACTATTTCACACTATTGCACTATTTCACAATATTGCACTATTTCACACTATTGCACTATTTCACACTATTGCACTATTTCACACTATTGCACTATTTCACACTATTGCACTATTTCACAATATTGCACTATTTCACAATATTGCACTATTTCACAATATTGCACTATTTCACACTATTGCACTATTTCACAATATTGCACTATTTCACACTATTGCACTATTTCACACTATTGCACTATTTCACAATATTGCACTATTTCACAATATTGCACTATTTCACAATATTGCATTATTTCACAATATTGCATTATTTCACAATATTGCACTATTTCACACTATTGCACTATTTCACAATATTGCATTATTTCACAATATTGCATTATTTCACAATATTGCATTATTTCACAATATTGCATTATTTCACAATATTGCATTATTTCACAATATTGCATTATTTCACAATATTGCACTATTTCACAATATTGCACTATTTCACAATATTGCACTATTTCACAATATTGCATTATTTCACAATATTGCATTATTTCACAATATTGCATTATTTCACAATATTGCATTATTTCACAATATTGCATTATTTCACAATATTGCACTATTTCACAATATTGCACTATTTCACAATATTGCACTATTTCACACTATTGCACTATTTCACAATATTGCATTATTTCACAATATTGCATTATTTCACAATATTGCAGTACTTTACTGTGTAGCACTAATTGAGAATGTAAGTCGTTTTGTTGTTGTAGTCTAATGCATTGGGTAGAATTGTTTCCTATTGTTGTGGCGTTTGTTGGAGGAGTTGTTGTTGTAGTTTGTTGTTATTATGCCCTTTTGTAAGGCTGGATTGCTTTCTAATTTTTGATTTTGATGGATCTTTTTTTTTCCATTCATTTTTGTTTTTTTTTCTTTTTGTATAAGTGATTGATTGGTGATGATTCTATGTGGTTCTGTTGTTGAAAGTTGTTGTGTGCAACGTGTGTTTATCATCGGCGATGAGCCTCCTGCTTGGTCTTCGGTCCGTTGGCGTGATTAGAAGTAGCGCTCCTAACTTGCGCCATGCCACTGTCCGCAAGGCGTGGTGTGGCTTCAGTTCGTGAAACGCACCAGTAACTAATGGAAGTGTTGTGTGCAACATCGAGTAACATTCCTCCGAACCAACGGGCGAATCATTGGTACCGTCCGCTTGCGTGGCGGACAGGTTTAATATCCATCCACAGGGTTTAGCGGATATTGACGTACTTTACAGAGTTGTTAAGCGCCACGCTAGCATGTGAAGAGACACGATGCATGCAAAAGCATTTTATCTTCGCTAGTGTGGGGTGATTGCTTTGGTTCTTAATAAGCACAATAAAGAATAAAAAAAAAAGGAAAAATTACTCCGAAAATGAGTGAGATAAATAACCCCACAGGAAGGTGCTTGAAATGTATATTTGATGACGTCGGTAGCACGCTTCCAGTCCTTGAACTGTGTGAAAAGGAATTGCAGTACCTGATGAGTTTCTCTACATATTTATTGGATGCATTTAATCTGATTTGCGCTTCAAGAACGCCATTGAAAATGTTATTGTTATTTTACTTATAATAATGTTCGTACATTTTGATGCTTCAAAGGAGCTTCAGGCATTCCTGGATATATGAGAGCTACGTTTGGGGTTGTTTCTAGTGTCGGATAAAAATTATTTATTTTCTATTGTTTGTCCTGTGGGTAATTATGTCATCGTTCGTTGCTGGGGCACGCACATCGAATATCTGGTAGTTGTCAGGAGGCCCTTAGGGACTTTCATGCCGGCTGCTCGCTGGAAATGTAAGCTGTTCGTTTCGGAGTGTTCCTTTCCCATGTCACGGTGCATTTATGTTTGATGAATGGTTGAATTTATTTTGACAGCCTGGAAAATGTCCGTTGTTACCATATCCGATAGACCTCGCCCTGAAGTGCCACCATTTAACCAAACGACGACGCAAACGCCACGAGGCCATTCATTAGGGTGATTTTCTGCACTTCCCAATGTTGTTGCCCAAGTGGCGTGACTGGTGTAAGATTGCTCACAGGCTAATCAAACATTTCGTTCACTGCCACGGCAAGTGGCACATGTTTTAGTCAGAAATTCCATGGTTAATCCCTGCTGCTTTCAGTATTTCCGTTTTCTCTCTGGTGGTGCAAGCGAAAGCATAAATAACTCTTGCCGCAGTTAAAATATCCCAATACCTTTGAGCCGCTCACACCCCAAACAAAATTGGCAGCGTCGCCGTTGCAACTGGAAGCGAACTGGTTTCTCAATCCCCACATTTACACAAATTCACAGCAGCGATGACACCCACCCCGGAGGGCGAACTCCACACCATTGCAACCCTGATTTTACACGTTAAACAACACTGACAGCAAAACAACAACAGGAAATCAACTTGGTCAAGCAACCCGCGTCCCCGCACTTTACTACGATGCCCCAGCAACTTGACTTTTGATTGGGATAACTTTAAAGCACTCCCAAGACTATAATTTCACAACTTTTCCTTGCGCCCTGACAGACCCAGGCTGATTTCACTCTTTTTCTTGAGTATTCTTCCCTACCAAACCTCTTGTGGTGCATCCTCAAGAAAGAAAACTGTGTTATCGTGTAGCTGACTTAAAATCGCTGCGTGACTTGAATGAATTTCTTTGCGTCATGGAACTGCCGCAACAAAGCACTCCCGTCCCTCCATACGAAACTCTTTTCGTTGTCCGGCAGTTTGTCTTCACATCGCTTAAAGGCCCACACGGATTTGCGAACACCTGTGGCATCTGAAACTCCCGTACACATTAAGAGTATTAAACATTTCTGAGGGAAAACAACCCCGCTTACACCACCCACATCGCACTCCCCAAACCGTTTGAAGTGATGGGAAAGGGGTTGTGGCACGTTTGAGAGTGGCGCTGGGGTTTCTTTCATTCAACTGTGCGGTACATCAGGGTTGGGTTGTTGCACCGGTTCTTTCCCCCAATGCGACATCGCTTTGCCTTTGCCGCTACTATATTCCATCACGCCGTGTTCTCCCTCCTGTACGCGTGTTCAATACATTTCCAATTTGTCACGCATGGTGCTTTGAGCAGCGGAGCCCTTCCCAATAGGCACGCACACAGCTTACATTTTGCACACTCACACATGCAAAATCTGAAGCAGCAGCACCTCAAACCGCAGTGACAGAGACACATTAATGAAACGCAGCAACCCGCATCACGGCCACTGCTGCCGCGGGCGCACCGGGCAAATCAGTCAAATAAAGCTTGCAAGGCGAATTCCTCACACCCTCCCAAGAGCGTGCGAGCTTCACATTCGAAATCATCCTGGCTATCTTTTGCCTGACCTGTTCCAAAATGCTCTCCATACCTTTGGGTTCACACGGGAAATGCCATCGTATTGAACTTTTTCTCGCTAACTGAAACTTCTGCTGCTGAGAACGTCCCATATTTTTCATTATGTTGTCCAGTTTGTTTTCCCCTCTTCCCCAACCCTCCCTGAGCTTGGCACGTGCTTCTTCAACATCGCCCGTTTATGCCTTTCCCCCCTTATAATCCTTGAGGCCTTGCACATCTTTCTCAAGAACTACAAGAGGGAAAAGGCATAACTGGGCCACCAAAGCCTTTTTTACGCTTGTACCGCTTGCTTTGTAAAGCAGTGCGGGTGTCAAAGCCTTTACGCATTACCCAAATATAACCTCTTATTTTGCCAAACACACACCACTTTGACTCGACTATTGCTCTCATTTTATCGCGCACACACAGCGCAGGTTTGAAAAGGACTGAAATAACCCGCGTGATGGCACAGCACCACAGGCGAGTGACCACGAGGCGGAAACAAATGCGCGCTCGTCAGAGCTCCTTGCAAGGCCATGACGCCCAGTATCACCAAAATTTACCACGCGGGAGGGGTATGGGCCCACCTGGCGGCGTGCGCACCCTCACCAACGCAGTCACGATCGCCGTGCAGAAGTTCTGTCGGCATGCCAAAACCATAAACCCTAGCCAAATCGTAACTTGCTCGCCATTCACAAGCCGAGAGGCGTGAGAATTTATTGTTGGCATTTTGGCTACACAGCTATCGAAAGACGTACGCACAGGAGCACGAAATGGAAGCCACAAGCAATGCGTGTAAACCGTCTCCGGTACTGTACATAGAAGAACACGTTGAGAGTTCCCTTCGGCGCCCCTCCTCCGCAGCCTTTGGAGGCTGAAGCCAACAAGTCCTCAAAATGCCTGGCATAAACCCACGAAGCAGTGACACACGCACCAACGGCAAGGAGGACTTGCGTTTGGGGAGCATTTCCTGCATGGAGTGGTATCGGGAAATTTCACGGGCCGAGCCGCTCGTCGCACGTGAAAGAAGTAATCGGAGCCCCGAAGCGAAATGTGAAGGGTCGGCTGGAGCACACCTGTTAGTGCGTCTCACGTTACGAGTGCGAGTGACTGAGTGTGGAGAAGTAATTTTGAAGGGTAAAAATTTTGCATGGAACGAAACATTAAGCCGCAGTTTAAATCATGTTTTCCATCAACCGGGCCACTAACAGCACAGGGATGCCGCCAATACACCCACCTAAGTAACTAGCCAAAGTAAAACATTACTTTCTATTTAACGGAATCACGCAATGTGGAAGGAACACGTGAATATGCGAGTTCCGGCTTTTAACTTCCTATTTATTCCCCATTGCTATTGATATCCCTGCAGCTGGTGAAGGGTTTCCTGAGGCAATCTTCCTCCTCGTCGTTTGCCCTCCATCAGAATGTCTTTGAGCTTAACGTTTGGTTGAAGAAATGCCTGCATTAAATGTAAAAATAAAAGCACAAAAACACATGGAAAATGACGGGATTTTTTGAGGAAATCTTCCCAAAATAGTGGTCAATTATGTATGAGTTTTGGCAGCCATCGCAAATGGTGGTAAATCCATCTCGGGGTTGCGACATGTGACATGGGCGAAAAGATCTCGTGTTACAATATTTCTGGAGAAAGTGAATGAAAGGCTTATAAACTCATTAGAGAGCATGATACGATCTTGCGTTCGTGATTAATATAGCAAAATTAAAGCAAAACAACAACAACAACAGCAAAAAGAAAACAAATAAGAACGGAGAAAATCAGCAATGATCCGTTAAGTACATGTTATGATTAGTTGAATAAGTAGCTTCCAGTTAGATTATGGAGTTACTGGTAGGACCGTTTTCCCTTCATTTGCTCTGCTTTTGGGTGGACTTGGTAACCTAAAGTTTAACTGCAAACAGAAACGCTTTTTTATTAAATAAAGTTTGTATGATTCCTGGATGAACTTATAATAAAGTAAAAGGAACGGGCCGCACTTTTCCCCGTTCGAAAAACTGTGGTGACGGTGAACCCTTTTTTCGCATTACTTTCTGCTACGTGAAGCTTGCACTACCCTGAGGCTTTTTCGCCGACAGCAGCAACAATAAATAAGCAAAACAACAAGTACAAGAAAAAGCGCGAGGCCCGCGATGAGAACATATAAGGCTGTTGTACTCATTGGTTTAGCTCTACTTTCTGCATCTCCTTCGTAGAAGTTCAGCTCGGTATCTGATATTAAGGTCATCATCACAGTTACTGATTTTCTCCATTCGCTACTAACTGCCTCAGCTGCGAGTTTTACTCCCTTTTTACCTGCCTTGCTAGCCGATTCAATGATTTGCTTGAAAGCGAGTTTAGATTTTATAGACTCTTTTATTTTGTACACAATATTCAGGTAACCTGCGGAGTTTGATGTTGCGTTCATCAATACGTTTCTCATATCCTTTAAATTATTTATCTTCGTTACCACTGCTTCTAATATTGGTCTCCAACTCTCGTTCAGCACACAAGCCACACCGCGTTTGATGTAAACTCCGTCTTCTTTCATTTTTTCCCAATCCATTAAAGCGCTTTTAATTTCCTCTGCGGTGTCGGGAAGGCAAATATTTTGGTTGCCGATTTGTTGACATAAATCTCTTCTCGCTGTCGCCTCGGATGTCAGCATGGATAATATTTTATGGTTTTTGCAAATATTTTCGAGGTTTGAAGTGCCTCCCGGCCTTGGCTTGTTGCCGTTAACAGCACAGTCGAGTATTGAGAGCAAACCCTTCGCATTTACGCATGTGATTATGTGAAACTTCTCCCCAAGCGCTTCTAAAGCTGCGCCACGTATCTCTTTGGAGATGTTAGAAAACAGCGTGGTCACTCGCTTCGCCAACTTGTACTGTTCCTCGCCTCTTTCTTCTGCTTCATTGCATATCTTTTCAAGCCTTTTGCGTTCCTCTTCGTTTATATGGTAAAGACCCTTCGACCTCAGCATTTCATTTACCTCCCACACTTTGTCTTTCAGCTGTTCTTTGTAAATCATCAGCTCACCGAGCAACTTTTTTTCGTCTTCGTTTTGAAGTTTCTCGAAAATTTCTTCGGTGCGACGAATCGAAGCAGCTAAATTGCACAGAACCTCCACAGCTTTATGTTGGAGGCTGCAGTCATTATCATTTGCTGCACCGGGATTCAACGCAACGAATGTGGCAATGATCAAGTGAGTCGTGAGAGTTGAGCAAATCGGTGAGAGGCGTTGCAGCATAACAAAATTTTCCACAGTGCTCCACGTTGAAAATTTCTTTTTTTTCTAAATAAGAAAAATTCCTCACGTTCAACGAGTTCCTATGCGTTAACACATTGTTAAGATTGCACCAAAAACAACAAAAAACACATTCGCAAATAAAGGGAGAACATTAGTATAATTTTTAAGGCAGAAACCAGCGCTGATGCTTTTTTTTTTACAGCAAGAGACACGCAACAAGGAGGCGGCTTGACAGGGTACGAGAAAAATGTGACGTGTAACGCGACAAGGGAAGGTAGTAATACCAAAAGGCTAGCCAACAGCTAAATAATGTGAAATAATACCAGATTTTCCATTCAAACCGAGACTAAATAGCCTCAATATTAAAATATGCCGCTTCTAGTCGTGCCTCGGTGCTGAAGAAAGAAAATAAGAAGCCGAAATGGTTTACGTTCAGACCCCAGGTGATGCCTCTTCACCACAATAGCACGTCCATTTTGCCGTTGTCACGGAAGCCAAATCTGAAAGCCGCACGACGTTAAGAGGTATGTCAATGATTTGCTTCTTGCTGTGCACATTTTGTGTTCCAGCATTCCTTGTTGTCGTGGCCTCCTAAATCTTTCCAACTGAATTCTGTGTTGTGGCACTAAACCGTTTTTAACAGCCAAGTTTCCTTTTCACAGTTATACGGAACGATTTGCCTGAATAAACGCAGCTCTGATGTCTTCTTTTTTTTTTTTTCTGGTTATGGCTTCCCCTGCTAATAGATAATTAAATTGAGTAATGTACAACACTTAAGAACGCGATCACACCCGCTTTGACAGCTTTGGTGGTTTTGTCGCCGCCGTGAAGTGTGCACATCGAAAAGGGTCAACCAACCTTTTTCAATGGCATAACAACTACACATCTGCAAGAAACCTAATACAAACAATAAACAAGGAGATTTTCTTTTCTGCCGTGATGAATATTCGAGGGGAAGTGAGCGTTAAATGGAAACGCTACGCCGCACGAAAAGCTAGAAAATATTTATTTCATTCTTTCATACCGATGGAGCATTGAAGAGAAGTGCCTTATTGGAGCCTCAGTCCGCGGAAGAAAATGACACCCTCATGCTGTTTTTCCTTCGGTTTTTGAAAGTCCCTTGAAGCGATGCAAAGAAAAGTTTGTAATAATTTCCACTGTTAAGTGCGAATGGAGTAGCTTAAGATATGATGAGAGAATTAAACACAAAAATTCTGCATTGTTATCTTTTTTTTTACCACCCTCTACGATGGTTATGTTTTTTGCTGCGTATTTTAACACAACCACACACACTGCGAAGAAACGAAAACACACCAACGGGGAGAGGAATATGAAATTGTTTATTGTTTCCCCGAAGCTAAAATAACGGCGGACGTTACAACAGGCTCCTACGAGCAAACGTTCAGAAAAAAATATTTTAAAGAGTCGCTGAAGTACTCACAAGACGTGAAGTAAGTTCCACTTTACCACAGATAGAAGGCGAACTAGAAAAGATATACATCAAAGAACCAAACATGCGTGACGAATCTTTCGCACTTGGCGATGCATTTGGTACATTTCCAGAAATTTAAATACATTTCCGTAATTTATTATTAACAGTTCGAAACCACATCATTTTTCCCGTGTTACTCTCATTCTTTTCTTTTTGCTCTTCAACAAAAACAACAAAAACAATAAAAGCACATACACAAATATTCTTCTAATACATACATTTATATTTTTTTTATCATTTATCACAGCGAACGTTGGATTGCTGCCCTGGCGATTATTGTACTTTGGTGCTTGAACCATGTTTTTCTTGGTCGACGTTTGGTGCCGTGCAACTGTCTCAGGCACTCGCGGCAGCAAAAGTTCGGATTTGGGCTTCCTGATGGTGGTCATATCGCACGCATCATAAAGTGATGTGAAGATAAAATTAATAGGGGGAAATGAAATGACTGCTGAGCGGCTCAATTCAAAACATCTTTTTTGGGTAGTGTCGTTTGTATGAACAATTGTGGATCAAAGTTTGCATGCAGCTTCCCTGTCTCTGAGACACCACCTCCCCCACTACACATGTGGTTGGGTCGGCTGTAGTGTTTGCATCGCCATTGGGGACTACGGCGCACGGCTTTAGAACCGTTGCCCCCATATTTCCCACTTTCTTTGCTTGGCAATAATATCCCCGCGAATGGCTCCCCGTTCGCGCCCTTATTATCATTATTATCATCACGAGCGAAGTGCCGGCGCAGCCTCTTTACACAAGGCTTGCGTCGTGAACGGTATTTATTAGTAATTCCAAACTGCTCATATATTTTACAAGGTCGGGCATTTGTATTTCCTGCTCATTTCCGAGGTTACGTTGTGCATTGCTTTGAGTGCTGCAGCAAACATTTGTGTTCAGTTGTTCGCAATATTTAAAGGCATTCTTAATTTTTTCTTCCCCCATGTCGCGGTGACGGTACCTCTGTGTGTTCTAACTTCAGGGCATTTATGCTCTACGATAGAGAGATCATTCACATTAACTGTGGTTCCAGGGCCTGTACATAAACCTTTCTTGATCTGAATCCCTCCACAGGCAGTTCTTCTCCTTGAAAAGCGGCCACGTGGTGCGGTGAGTAGTGTTTCATTGTCTTCACAGTTATGTGAAGTCTCGCACGTTACAAGAAAATGATGCGTCTCGTCACGCGCCTTCTTAGCTGCGTTGGAAGATGCCCATGATGCTTGGACTACCTCCGTCTAGTGCTCATTTTTTTCGCGTGCTTCATCATAACTTTTCACACTTTCCTCTCGTTCCTGCGTCGATAGTTTGTATTAGGTGTCCGCTTTTTATAAAATATATTTTACCAATTCTACACTTCCCACAACGTGTACAAGTCGAGACCACCGAGCAAACTATTCTCTTTTCTGTTCTGATAGCTTCTCTGATATTTTTCTTGCACACCGCACATCGCTCGTCAACTAGCAGAAGATTTTAACAACTCCACCAATTATTTTCCACCTGCTGTCACTACTGTTCCTTTTCACTCATTGCCACACCTTCGTTCAGATGGGCAAATACAATGCGAGACTTTTAAGCATTCAAAGTATATACGGTAGTGTTTTTGTTTTTCTTCAGTATTGCAAAAGGATGACTCCCTTGAGTTCCCTCTATTTTTATTTATTCCTTCTTCGGATAACGAAAGGAATATCAAGGAATTGAATTGTTTGTTATAAAATGGCGCGGGGCTAAATGCTTCAGGTGTTTCTCTGCTGAACAGGTGAGATATTTCACGTACATTTTGCTTTCGTCCAAACATTAGTAGTAATAGAGTTCTATTCCACATGCGCTGGGATGAGGGGTAACAAATATATGGTGTGAAAAAACGCTGCTGTTATCCTCGTTTAGTGAATTCTAAGAGCGAAATAGTTTTCTACTCTTCACTCAATGAAGTCGAGCATTTTGTTTCACTCAACGCTCACCAAACAGCACACACACGGCGAGGACACAAAGCTGTGTGGCGACACACTAAAGTAATCCTCTCGGCTCTTTTCCGCTCATTTTACTTTGAAGAGTTTCAGGCCAGCTGCTATACCTTTTTCTGCACTCATTTCATTTTTAAAACCTCCCTTGGAAAACGTCGTTGCCGAACATCGAGGAAGAAAATGAAGCTAAATTTATTATTTTTTTCTCATAAAAAGTGTCACCAATGCAGTGAAAATATGAGATATATTTCTTTTTTTATCGGCAAGACGCTGGTGCTTTCGACCACCGCTTAAGGGGAGTGGATTAAGACAAGCTCAAAATGAATAAAACGTGACAAGCAACACCTCAAGTTCTGAGGCTGAATAATACAACCGTCTGTTTAAGCCGCGGGGGATAAAATAATGATCGATTGTTCGGGTAAAATAATCTTCGACAACGGTTCGAGCAGCTAACTAAAGATAATATCCTCAAATGAGCAGAGGACCTTGCGAGTTCGGGCTGCTTCCACTGCCTCTGAAAATGAACGAACCAATGCGATCAATCACATTTTTTATTGGAGAAAAGGTGGGTAGTAAGACAAAACCTGACACAACTTGTGGCATCTGTTTCAACAGTTCCATGGTAACTCCTTCACACATCACATTCCAAACTTCCGCTACTGAAGTACCACGAAAATCTTTACATTGTACCCGCGGCAGGGTAATAGCCGCCTCGTGAATGGAAGGGAAAATGTTGCCAATGTGCGAACCTTGAAAGACAACATCCTCCGGCGGCTGCACGCTTCGGTCGTACGAGAAGATTACCAGCACCTCAGACATGAGTAAGAAGTCCACACGGAGGCTCGTGTTCAGTAGTCTCCATTCGTTTGATAGGGCGGGGGTGATAACTTCTCCAGTAGTGTCCGTGGCGTCAACCTCTAGAGGCAATGAATCCCCTTCGAGACACCTCATTAATCGTTGCATTTGATATACAAACGTGTCTGAGAGTTGAACCTCAAACGTGGTGACGTGAGCATGAATGGAGAAGGCGTGAATAGTGCCTGCAGCCACACGCGCGTCACGCACAGTTATGTCAAGGCTAAATGGTCTGATCTCGTGACTTAGCTTTCCGCTGTATGTACCTTTGCTATAAACATTGGATGCGGTGCATTGAGCCGTAATTTTCTTTGATTGGTAGACAACCCACAGTTCTCCGCGGTCGGCTGTGGTGTGAATTGGAGTGTCATGGCCGTCCCTCATAACAAGTTGTGCCTGAAGAAGCTTGACATTTACGCGTAACAACGTGTGGGGAGCTTGCGGAAGAGGCGTTTTTACGCCTTCTCTCATCCCCTGCGCATCGGCTGCCGCAACGGTGCTGCTCTTGAGAGAGAATAACTCCCCAGAAGGCAGCAGCGTCACTAACCACTTTCCATCGCTCTGGCAACAGGAAAGGGTGGTGAAGTCATAACCGAAATCCACATGACCTTCCTCCGGGAGCTGCAAGTGATGGGTACGCCTACCACCTTCGCTCTCAAGAGATACGAGATAAAGCTCTCCAACGTTGATGGATTGTGGTGTGTACGACACCGCTCTCATTGGCAGCACGGTATCAAAAGTGTACGGCGTCATGTTAACAACTGTCAACCTGGGGCCACAAGGCCCACTCACTGACAAGACGGCGGGGTCCAAGAACCCATCTTTGCGCAGGCGAACCTCGTGATGCGTGCTCCCACACTGCACAAAGGAAGAAGAAAAGGAGTGAGGTGTCAACGTCACTTTTAGAGGCGGAGAAACTCGCTGATGACCCTTACACGCACCGCCTGCATCATTCCACGTAAATGAAAAGAACTCGTCGCCCCCCTGAGGCAACAAAGTGGTGTAGGGAAGCGTTCCTCGAACAGGGATAATGGCGGGGGTCGCATGTTCATTTTTTCCGCATGCATCGTCATTTCTTTCGGTGCAGCGCATTACCACGAGGTTGCGTCTTTCATCTTCGTTAACGATATACAGTGAAGGTAGCAATTCCATCCGACAACCAGTGCTTGTGGGGCGCATAAGCAGGCAATGACATTGCCTATCGCAATCATCACAGCTTCCTGTTGGAGTGCACACAATTAACCGGCCCTCTAAACCGTCATTGATCTCAAAAGGAGCAGAAGCTTTCGACCCCACGTGCACCACCAACGAGGTATAGAGCGGGAGATAAGCAAAGTTCCGACCAGCAACACAACTAAGAACCTTATCTCGCAGGGAACCCACAGAATTTCCTGCTTCGGAGGTAAAACGAACATCTGTGGACAATTTATTTTCAATCTCAAACATATACCGTGGCCGCAATGTAAATACTCGGGGTGTTTGCCACGGGTTATTGCAGCGCTGCTGGATATTCAGTTCAAAGAAATGTCGATGAGGCATGTCTTTGTGCACCATCACCACACTTTCCTCCGTCGCCCCATCGATGAACCGCCCATCGACTAACTCGCTGCTGATATATGTGTCCGAGTTTATCACGCATTCAAACATGTAACCAACTGGGGGGCCGAAAGGATCGTGCCGAAGGGTGAAAAACGTCCCGTCAGGCTCCACGACACTCTCTTCAACACATTGACCAGCGATAAAGATGGACATGCCCATTTGGTACCGCGTACCGTTGTGAATTCCGACACGAACGGGAGAAAGAAACATCGTCAACACGGCATCTTGCAGACGATATGTAATATCGACGTAAACTTTTTCGCCTGAAAAAATAAATTCTCTGAGCCGCCCAATGGAGTCATCTCCGCGAATTTCTGCAAATCTCCTCAAATCACGCAGCGAATCTTCTATTATTTGTTCATTGGATTCGGCTCCTGTTTCAGGTGAAATGAGTCGAATGAGGACATCGCTCTTGTCAAGGAGCGGAATGGGAAACGAGGTGACCGTGCCAGGAGGAAACATAGCGTCAACAGTGCCACAACTATTTGGCCGAAAAGCCACAACACACGGCAATGTGTTCATTACAAGAAAAGTAGTTCGGACAATGACTTGTTGGGACAGTGAGCCATGAAACACCTTTGTGGAGACGTGGATCTCCTCTCCATTTTCCGCAACGAACAGGTCTATAACATGCAAAAGATCTGTCACCGATTCTTTTTGGGGTGATTCTATGCACGTATTAATCCATGTGACTTTCCTACCGTCGATGGCGGTAATATGTCGCGAAACAACAACCATACGGTCCCACAACGCGTAGTGGCCCCCCACAATATTAACGATTTCTCCACATCCCAAAGTTAACGTTACTGGAACGCCGAGCTGGTTCAACACTTCCACAGCGGGGAAAGTTTTCACCTTTCTGTCGCTCTCGTTTGAACTCCGCGGCACCCACAATGATCGCACGCATTTTAACTGCTCGCTGGAGAGGACAATATCGAAGGCAGAAAGTGAAATTTCGCACGCGATGTGGCGTAAGTCGAGTGATTTCACAGTTGCCAGTAAGGTGAAGGGTTTCTGTAAAACAGCTTTGTAGGCGTGCGAAGAAAATTCCCATATCTTTAGAGTGTGGACTCCGAGTTTGACGTCACTGAGCAAACCTTTTCCATCCACTTGTTTAAAACGAGCCAGAAAATCTTGTAAGGTAATGTGCACAAATGGTTCCCCATTACAAAGTGAAAGTTCCAAAGGAAACGCTGATATTGCCAGGGAGCACCTGCATTTTTTGAAAAGGGAGTTCAGCTGCTTCTGAACGGACACAGGCGACAGAGCCTGCTCCCCTGGGGGCACTCGGGAAATGTCCCACTTCTCAATCAGTTGAAGAAGCATACGCGCTACCTCAACTGGCATGCCCACTAGGCCTGGACAGAGCGCCGCGTTAAACACCATTTTTTTCCCTCTACGCGCACAGTTAACTTCCAAAGCGACGCTGGCGCCTGTAACGAAGCGCGAAACGACTCCGTCGAGAATGACGCCGCATCGGGCATTGGGGAGATCGAGACAAAGTGCTGTCGTATCTTTATTAATCACCAGCCGTGTATCCACGGGAGAAAGCTCCACTGTTAGATGGAGCCTTTGCGAAAGAGAAAGCTTTCCGGAAATATGATTTATGTTTACCAGCAGTTTGGTGCTTGGCCACCAGCTTGACATGTCCTCCGCCGTGGAATCTTTTGGTGACGCCTCAGTGAGATCGCTAAAGTGCTCGACAATTTCATCACAATCGACGCACACAAAAGTCGCACTGTTGTCTTCCACTGAGATGATATCGTGTTGTGCCCCGGAGAAGCGACATCGGTTGAAGTACACGTGAGTTCCTTTACACACAACTATGCGCTCTGCTGTTTTACCTGAAATAAATACGCAGTCCTCTACAGAAATTACATGATTCGGTTTATTAAAGAAACATGTTCCAACATCATCAAGATTATATTCCACACCACGGATGCTCTTTTCAGTCACAACAATGTGCTTACGAAGTGAATCCACCATGTGCTTTACACCGGTAAGCGATTCACATATACGGCGGCGACATGACGTTCCACCAAATATAACAGCATCGAACAAAATATTTCTCACATCAAAAACAGCATAAATAGGCTCTTCGCCACGGTGCAGCACATCCATACTTTTTTCGTCGCTCGACACAACTTCCAACACATTTGTGAAGCTGTCAGATGAACAATCAAGCGAAACTTCCACCAACCTTATTGCTATGACCTCCTCAACATCCACCCTCAGCGACCGAACAGACACGAGTGGTGATGGCAATGCTTTTGCCTCTGTTACACCCGACTTGTGAGACACTTGATGTTTAAATGGCAGGGAGGCCTTAAGCTGGCGGACGTTTAGTTTAACGGCAACGGATGGAAGGCGCACGTGTGACACCACAAGGTAAAGAAGGGGTATATGCAACACCATGGAGAGCGTTTCGCAGTTGTGAACCACCGACGCGGGTGATGCGCAGCGTATCTCCGGAAGGAGCTCACCGAAATGGTCCTCGAGTGCACGGTGGGCCGTATCACCACTCACAACTGGTGTCTCCACCCTGTAGCGCAAAACACCGACTTTGCCAAATGAAAGAACACATGTCGTGCTGCACAGAGCTACCGCGATATCGCTGTAACCGTTCATGAATGCGCTATACCCATCTTTAGAAAACGTGTTTTCTACAAAATAATCTCTGTGCTTCCTTAAAGACGCTGTCAATTGCTCCATTTTCACAGCGCACAAGACGTCAACACGGATGCCAACAATACTCAAATAGGTTTGAACGTATGAGGCAACATACGGAGACACGGGCGAGGGCTCCGCGGAGGGGTTGGGCCGAAAGCAGAACCTCAGCGGTGCGACCTCAACCGCTCCTAAAATGAAGAGCCGCTCTAGCGAGCAGTGCGTTATCGACCTGGTGTGTGACAGCCGAAACCCAAACACTGCCAATAGTGGATCGGGGGAAACGGGTCGCATGAAAGCTTCTGCCATCGCGAAAGACACCGAAGTGAAAGGCAAACCATTTTGCCACTCTGGACTGAAACGGATATCCGTGCTGCAGGGAATACTGATCTCAAGTGGTGAATCAGCCACCGTACCTAAATGAAATGTAGTTGATTTGATGTGAAGACTGTACAAACTTTTCCCACGGAAAAACTTGTACCACGAAACAGCAACGTGATCGAGAGTTAACGTGCTTTTTGCCTGCTCTATGGTAACGTTAATACCTTTAATGTGAATTTTATGAATTAACTGCAGCATGTCTGAGGCGACACACTCACTAGAAAACTTCCACATGTCGTCGAAAGTTGTGCTCTTTGGTTTCACAGCTGCTACTGCTCCTCTTCTCATCTGTATGATCCGCTTGCATGACACGTATATGCGTTTTACAGCGGCATGCCACTCGCTGTTAAACCGCTGGAGTTGTTTCCAGAAGGAGGATGGCACTTGCAGCTTGACCGTGGAGATCACCGTGTTGTTATCTCGATCCATAGTTACACTGATTGGCGACAATATGTATTCCGTTTCTCCATTCTGCCTCACCGAAAGCTCATGCAAAGTGACAGCAAAGCGAGGATTATTGTTACACGACTCAGTCGCTGCAGCTGTGAGCGAAAACTTCTCACATTTGAAGCAAATATCGCCTGCGGAAAAGGAGACACGAGGAAGAACAAGCGATGTGGTGGATTGCGTGGTGTTTGCCCTACTCGGTGCCTTCGGACCGCTGAAAAGTTCTAAACAGTCAGCCGTGAGGGTTGTCAAAACTTCCGCAGCGGGATGCAGGACCTCTAAAATTTTTGGTGACGTAACCGCAATGCGCACCGGCTCCAGGGACACAGTCACAAACGCAGCACCCTTGTTACTTTGCCGCCGGAAACATATCAGTGGTGCATCAGTTTCTTTAACAAAAAGCACCGTCTCCGATATGTCATTCCCCCCAACACATATATCGGCAATTTTCAAGTTTGTTTCGTCTAAACGTTTTACAAAAGCAATATCGCTAAGCACAACTGTCGCCTCACTTGTGAAGTTGAGGGACAACTTATTGATATCCACGTGAGTGGAAACCATCACCAAACTCCCGGCCCCTTCAACCTCGCGATCACCACCCGCAGGCGGTGATGAGGCCATGGCACAAGCATGTTCCTGCATCACCTTGCGCCGCAGTAACTTCACGACGTCACGAAAACGGAGAAATTTCTCCGCCTCAACCATTTCGTCCAGCCTTCCATCAACATCTCCCTCACGGTGGCACTGTTCCAGGAGGTCGAGATATCTCCTGCGCACCTGAGAGTACTGTTTTAAGTAAGACACGCTGTAGTTGTAACGCGTTCTTCGATCGCGAACGAGTTCCAGCACGCAGCACCGCGCATACTCCCACCGGGATCTGGAACCGTGCAGGTGTATGAAAGGGCGGCAGTACGGCGGCAGCTCCTGCATGAGGCGTGCTGAGCCATGTACTTTGAAAGGACGTTTAGTACATCGCTGTGGAGAAAGAGGAAGATGTCACTATCCGACGTAACTGTGATGTTTTTCCGACACAGTGTACCAAAATAAGTATAAACAGAAGTAATTGTGACATTTGCACTTCTCACCGTTGCAACCGTGCTGTTTTCTGAATTTTTCGATGCACGCACCGCAATATCCTCAATTTTTGCTGATAGAACTTTTATTTGCTGTGCGTCTGCCTGCTGACAGGGATTCACGTGCAGTTTGATATTGCGGGCAAACACCTCAAATCCCTCGGTGCAGCTGGTCGTCGGCCTGAAGACGATATTAAATCCGACCAAAGTCACAACAACTGTTCTGTTGAACATCCACGACATGGAACTGCTGAAAAAGTCCCGCACGTAGGAGAGAACGCTACCGCCTCTCTGATTTGGCAAGGGACTGTCGTCCATTTCCGCCTCTGTGCATGTGCTGGAAGATCCACCGTCACTGCGACATGACATGTAGCCGTTGTTTTCATCCTCATTCCATGAACCCCGCGTTCCGGTATCTTCTTCAATTTCAATACCTTTGAAAGGTGTCAATGAACTTCCCTGGGACCGTGTGCTGCTTGTGCGGCGAGAGAGCGCCGAGTTCACGCCAATTCCAAGAATTGTTTCCTCCGTAATGCCGCTCCGGATGACTACCTCATCGAGCGGACAATCAGCCGCAGCGGTGGGTTGACACGTAAACACACTAACATTGACGTCCTTCACGTTGATAACTAACGGGTCACTGGACAGCGGCCACGGGAGATCAAAATGTAACTCGCCAATACTGCCAGAATCCACCGGGAGATGAATGATATCAGCAGCCGTATCTTCACGCAGCTTCAGGTTGCGCATTCGAATGTACCGCTCCGACAAGTTACTCTCCACATTTGAGGGGCTCACATCCGCGAGCTTTGTAATGCGTGATAACAAGAAGGAAGCAACATGATGCATTGCTTCTTCCTTCTTCTCCTCCGCCTCTCTGAGACCTTTATGTCCTTACAGAGAGCTAAAAAGACGCGTATTTACGTTTAATTTCACAGCATATAAAAATGAAAGTTTCAACGCTCTCGTGTAATCCTATGCACATCTACACGTGCAAAATGTTTGAAAGAGAACAACGTTGTGTTTTACTCCGGCACTTACAATATTAAAGCAACACCACGTGAACTTCGATCTTAAGGCAATACAAAAAAAAATATTTTCCGCTTCAAAAGACATATTTATTTGGCGCGATTGTCGGCTAATATATGCACTTCAAAAATGTTGAACGAAAATTAAAATACAAAAAAAATCAAGAAAATAATGTAAAACAAAAAAAATGCCTGCGATAATATAAGAGCTGAAAGGAGCACAACACCAGTAGTAGCAACAATAATAAACTATTTTTTTCTTTTCAAAACGAGCACACCACCTTTGGGGAGGGGAGGGGTTTGTACCTCATGTCTCTGTGTTCTCCGATCTTTTGAAACATCGTTTCATTTGAATGAAATAAAGGGGCAATGAGATACAGGAAAAAAAAGAACGATGTGCGGCTCGGATGGAAGAATGGAAAGGCGACTGCACATTTGTTCAACTTCCTGTAAAGCTGCGCAGTGTGAAAGAAGACGAAGTCATTACAAAGTAATCACCAGTAGAGACGGTGAACACAATAACCAGCAGGGTTTAGTTCCAAGTAGTTCTGATGGTACTCCTCCGCAGGGTAGAAGCGGGAGGCGCTCTCCACAGTTGTCACCACCTTCGCTTCGGGGCCAAAGGCGCTGACAATTAATTTGTGCAGCTCGCCATCGGCACCGTTGAGACCCTCAATGTAGTGCTCCGCCTCCCGCTTCTGTTCATCATTGTGGTAAAAAATAGCGCTGCGGTATTGGCTACCAACGTCGTTTCCCTGGCGATTGAGCGTTGTGGAGTTGTGTATGCGGAAAAAGTACTCGAGTAAGTCCCGGTACGCCACCTTGTCGGGGCTGTACGTCAAGTGCAGCACCTCGGCGTGACCGCTCTGGCCGCCTTTAACCAACTCGTAACTCACCTCCGGCAGCTCAGTGCCTCCCATAAAACCGACGCGGTGGGAGAGGAGTGCGGCTCCGAAGAATTTCTTGAAGTAGTGCTCCGTCCCCCAGAAACATCCCGCCGCAAATGTCGCAGGAATACCGTTGCTCATATTGAGCTTGTCGGATCGGGGAAATGATTGTGAATTCAGTAACAGGGGAAAACTTTGTGTGGCTGTGCTCACCTGAGATGACAAATTAGTTCCCCGCAACGCACCGGGCACACCTTCCTTTAGAGAGCTGTTTCTTCCGACTAGGTTTTGATTCGAAATTCTAAGAAAAAAAAAAGAAAATAAAAATGAGATAAAAATATTGTGTGAACATATTACAGTTGCTCTCCTCCATTTGTTTCACCCCATTCGTATGCGATAATGGCCGATTGGGGCGTTAAGAAGAAAAAAGAAGGTGAGACATGCACTGAAAGTACTCCGCTTGTGGCATACATCACTGGCGTGCATGATTCTAATGCAGGATCCCCGAAGGTGAGGAAATCAGCACCACTCGCTGGTGATCTTCACATTATCAACAGACGTTGGGATTGGTGGAAGTGGGGAAATGTGCCATTTGCCGCATCGCCGTCATTTGATTACAACAGCCGGAACAGCGGGACAGTTGGCCGTCTCTGCGCCACCCATCCCGGCAAACTGAGGAACAATAGGAGAGATACGGAAATGTTTAGAAATAAACCTATTTGAAAAGAACTTCTCGGGGAGGAAAAAATAAACTTTTCCCTTTATAATATCTTTTTATTTCCATTTCATTGACACAAATGCTAATAAGTACAGTATTCGCCCTCACTCCCCCACGAACTTCTCGCAAGACCTAAAAACAGCGGCTACCTACACGTCAGACTGTCGTGATTTTGTTAGAACTACTGAGCCTTTCGCCGCACTGATCCAAATATTTTTCGAACGAGAAAGCGCGTCATGCTGCCCACCGCAACGGTTACGAGGGAAACAATAACCACTCGCCTCACCACCCGCAGCGGCGTGATGGGCGGACGTGCAACGGCAATTTCTGGCTCCCTGGCTACGGCGTACACGTACTCATTAACGGTTGCTATCTCCGTCTCTTCAGGGGTTTCAACGCTTGTGGACACGGGCGGCCAAAGGAGACGGTGCTGATGACAAAACGATTTCATTGCCTGAAGTGCCTGTTTGTGTTCGCCCTCAGACTTGACGGCGACTTCAGCCTTCGTGGCCACTACAATGAACGGCAAGTTGTGGCATCTCTGGGGCATTGAGACGGCCTTGAGGTACGCTTCCATGATCGGCGGAGTTGTTTTTGCTATGCAACTCCCATCATAGCACAGAAGCACGGCGTCCACCTGCTTTTCATGTGCGGCATTTTCTAGCACACTGGACGCCGAATCGATGGGAACTGTTACGTATGCAACTGTTTGAGGGACTTCGTCCGCACCTTTGCGAACGAAAAAGGTTGTTGTCCGCACGTATGTTTCCTGGGGCACCGTTTGGTCGTCATAAAGTTCATCATCCGTGGCAGTGAGCGTAAAAATGAGGCTCCTGCGGCCACACCCTGCGGAGCCGAGAACTAAAACCGTTATAATATTTGGAACACTCTCACCGGGTTCCCGATACGGTCGCGCTCGTCGCAGTTGGAAGAGCAGCGCTGCGTCTCCCTTATATCCCCAATACAACGCGTACTGAATGACGACCTCTCTCTTCACCACCGCCATATATTTCCAATATTCAATAAATTTATCCAGCGGCACATGTGATTTGATAAATCCACTAATATGTAACCATGGACAGCCTGGAGTTACACTCCACATGCCGTCAGTGTCGTGAAACCGTCGCAGCTTGTATAAGTTGCGAAAGAACTGTATTGCGTTATGCGATAGATAAGTGTTGCACTCCTTACTCACACGAACAGCGTTGATATCCCTCCAGGAGTATGGCAGTCCATTGGGATGCAGGCCGGTGATGTGCAGCGTTGCCCAAACCTTTTCCGCGTTACCATCCATCAAGTACCTCTTGTGAATGGCCATGAAGTCCTCAAAGCCCATGGGAACTGTTACCATCGAAAGAGCAGCGTCATTCATTAGCTCGGTAATGTCACTCTTGGAAAATGAAATTGACGTTGCCGAGCGCTGCCATGCCAAAATTTCTTCTTCGCTAAGCACCCCATCGCCATCCTTGTCGAGAAGCCAAAATGCACGCCGGAGAACCAACTCACCCGTAGGGGTTGTGCTCTTAGTATCTGCATTCCAAATGATGTGCATTGGTGACAGGCCAATGTTAACAACCACATCCCTCAAATCTCCCAAGGAACACTCGCCGTAGTAAAAGTTACAACCCTTTAGCAGTGCGACCGCGTCAACCGGGGCACCCTGAAGGGAAATCGTGGGTTTGTTGTCATAGCTCGCTTTCGAAGAAGGGGATTGAGCTCCTTTTGTTAACACCACCAAATTGCACATTGAAAGAAGGCGACTGTCCGCATGCTCCACGTCGGTTACAGATGTGCACGTCACTTCATATCGCCGGTTCCACGCGTAGTGCTTCTTCTCCACCATTCCGCCCAGCACTGCCTCCACCGCAGGGAAGTCCGTTCCACAGACTAAGATGCGAATAGACGCCAATACCATCTTTGTGACGTTAACGTGTTCAATTTATGAATATTCTGGAAGTTTTATGACACATAAAGGCAATGCAGCGCAGGGAGAAGAGAAAATATGAAAGCCAAAAAAAGTCATACGCAACATTATGGAAAGAAGAGCGCAGTAATGAGAAACCAATTTGATTGGGTTATCGGGCGGGTTCGCATTTTTTTTTTTCGCTGCATATCACACGATTCTCTCACTAAACCTTTCCTTGCCTTTTATTTTAATTCCCAGTTGTTTTGTTTCCTCTCATATTTCCTTCATTTTTAATGGGTCACTCGTGCACACCTTGTGGCGTACCGGCATTCACTTTGTTCGTTTACGTGCTAATTTTGATACAAAATCCCGTAAAGCGCCAAATTTTAGCGCGAAACAATTACGGGTGCCTCCATTTCCTTCTCACATCAGTAACATACCGGATGGATTGTGGAAAAAAAGAAAGAAAACCGGCCGCCAGTGTGTGAGTCACTGAGTTTTCAACGTCACTGAAAGGACAACAAGATCGGAATATTTCATTTGCGTTGTAACGGTAAGCACTCTGTGTGGGCGGCAATTCACTTTCTGTACTCCGCGTCAGTCTTATCCACATCATTTTGTGGATCTTGCGTCTGATTTTGTTCCTCTTCTTCATTTTGCGCATGTTCCTGCTCATTGGTAAGCCTCTCCAACTGCATCTGCAACTCCCGCTCAAAGTTGTCACCGGCGGAGAGACTTGTTTCCGTGTTTTCCAGTTGCCCCGCGCTCTGAGCCGCGCAGGCTTCGAGCGACATTCGCAACGCGTGCTCCAACTGCTCCTCCTCCGACAAGTTTCTCAGAGCGCCCTCGCTCAAAGGAGCGATGTTCCGCGTAACATTCGCCTCGGAGGCCTCATTTGACGCCGCGGCTGTTGTCTTTCGGTTCTCCTCAAGTGACATTCGCAACGCGTGCTCCAACTGCTCCTCCTCTGACAAGTTTCTCAAGGCGCCCTCGCTCAAATGAGCGATGTTCCCTGGCGCATTTCCCTCGGAGGTCTGATTGGACGCTGCAGCCATTCTCCTTTGATTTTCCTCCTCAAGTGACATGCGGAGAACCATTTCGAGTTCCGGATCCGCTGTTGGGTCGATGTTAAATCCTTGTGAAGCTCCTTCCATGCCGCCCACGTCATTGAATTCCATCATGATGGGGCTCGACATTAAGCAGTCAATGAGAGACGTTTTCGCGGGAACTCTGAGAAAATGAGACTTTCCATTGGAATTAACCCGATCAATAAATTTCTCTAGACGTGGAGCGTTCTTTTCAACACCAACGCTCACAATATCCACTGCTACATTTTCCTTACGAATTCTCCCCGCTAACTTTTCAAGTTCTACATCTTCCTCACTGAGTGGGGTTCCAACAAAGGCGATGATGCGTTTTTCTGCACGCGGGTTTGTTCGATGCCCCAGAGCAAGACAGGCCACCAGTAGCCCCTTAGAGAAGTGGCACTGCCTTCCGCCGATCGACGTTTTCGTCAGTGTTGTCATAACACGGTCCACATCTCTCGTGAGAGTCTCATAAACTGTGCAGGCATTACCTCCGAGCGTCAGAAATCCCACCGTGTTTTCGGCGTTAGCCTCCATCTTGGCAGCGGCGAGCAAATTTGCCGCCTCACGCACTGCTATAAAGCGATTGGGAGACTGATCGCCATTGCGCATGAACTCCGAGGAGTCGAGGCAAAGAAAGCAAGCCTCAGGCATTTCCTCACGAAACGCACGATATCTTTAAAATTACAAGTTATTGTGCTCCCTTCCACACGGGTACAAATACGTGACCAGATGAAGTATTATGCACCTTGTCGCCGTTAACTTGTTTTTCAAACCCTCCGTAACCTCACTCCGTTAGTAATCTTTTTCGCCAATGAAATGAGAAGTGATGAACGATGCTGATAGTAACCAATTAATAATAATGAAAGCCAATGAGTAGTGAAAAAAAATACAACATAAGTAAAAAGAATTAGGGAGAAAGTTGATAAACCTAACGGTACAACTGCCAGTGGAGGGGTATTGTGAATGACAACCGTCAACATAAGTCCGCAGGCATAAGCCACCGCCGGTGCCACCGTGTTTTCCACCCAAGCCACAAACCAAAGAAACATCACAGTAACAGTGGTCGCACACCATCAGAGACTTTTTATTGCTTTCAACGCAATAAAAATAATCATAACAAAAGTACATTACACCATCCATTTCCCAACGCGCGATAAGAAGAAAGGTTAGAGCTAAGAGGTCGCTACTGCTGACTATGAACGTCTCACCTTCGTAAGTGTCTCAGCCAGAAGTAAGTGATATGAATTCAGTGCGTCTTTAGCCTGCTGCCTCACTAGGAAAATAGCAGCGGCATGTCGCCAGAGAAGTAGCTGTTCCTGCGCCGAAATTACTTTGGGATCTGACAGCACGGCCGCCTCAACACCTTCAGCACCACCGCCAGTGCTGCCAAAACGATTTGAAATTCCCTTCACGTACTGCATTGCGCTGAGTAAATCTTCCGTGGTGTGCAGCTGGCGCTTATTACGAATGATGTAATGCCGGAGGGCCTCGCGTTCCTCCTCAATAGCAATTTCATCGTTGGTTAACATCATTAACTCCATTTTTCCTAAAACCCTGCGCAGTGCCTGGCAAAAGACATTGGACGGATTCTTCATGACTTTGGATTTGTTTCGTTCAACGTAGTTGGCAATGGCTGATTCTACGGCGCGGTCCAGGCCCTCCATGCAAAAGCAGAACGTTGAACTGGACTCGCCAATGGAAGAAGGGCAGCTAATATTTAGGTTTTCATCCACAAGGCTATCACAAACAACACGGACAAGCGGCTCAGCGACGAGGAGTTGTCTTATAGTTTCTGAAACGTTGTGAATCCCTACTTTCTCCCCGTATTGTAGCAAAAGAGCAAAGTTGTGAACTTTGCTGCAAGCCACGTCAAAGCCAATGAACCGCGGCATTTCCCTCGTCATGTATTGGTAGTGGTTTGTGATGCCTTTCAGTGCGCCCAAAGCCTCCGGGAGGGCTTTCAAGTACGAGTGGACTTCCTTACCGGTCTGCCGATAACGTTCTAAGCGGTCCCCCCAAAGCGTGTCGAGTGCTTCCTTGAGAAGCGAAGCATCTCTCTGCTTTTTCCTCAGAACCTCCGCACTTTCCAATCGTGCTTCGTCGATGGCACTCGTCTCGGCGAGGATATCGGCGTACTCCTTGTCGAGTGCGGCGCGGCGTGAGCGCACCTTTTCATACCACGCAGCCCACGCTAATGCCCCTGTAAGCGATAGTCCCCCCGTCACCGCTGCGACCCCGGAATAGGAACGGAAGCTCATTATTTCAGCTCCTACTTTTCAACACTTTCCTTGTGTGCGTGTGTTCGTGCTGCTTTCCATGAAAGTGTTATGGTAGAAACGAATGGAGGAAGTGTTAGGTTGGTAGCTGCTGCAAGTGATGGACGGAATGTTAATGGCTGTCACATATTTAAAGATATATATTTATATATTTATTGATATCACAAGCGCATTATTGCCATCGTGATAAAGGGCACGCCAGGGGCGTTCGCTTGTACGGCAAGCGATTAAGAGACACAGCAAGAGTTTCATTCCCAATGTAAGATGTCGAGTTACAATGGGGATTTAACAAGAACAATTATTCCCCGCTTTCCACTTATTAAAAACCGGAATTCGGGGACAGTCATGCGATAGTAGTAATTTGTATATTTACCGCCACTTTCCCACACGTCATGGGTTGTAGAAATTTTGTTTTGCGTTCAACACCTCCTCCTCCTCGTGGCGCGCGAAGGTGTATGGCGTTTAGCCAATAGCCTTTTACTTCTTCCTGTGTTAGCAGTTATCGCTACAACTTGGACTGAGGTGCCCTGCGTGAGAGACCGTACAGGCCCTGCATGGTCCTTTGCAGTGTGTCAGCAAAAGCGTCGGCGACGCGTTCCTTGTCACAGCGATGTCCCTCCGCAATCGGGCGCCCAAACGAGTGGAATGCCGAGACTGTGAAGGAAATACGCTCCGGGAGCAATGAGTAGCCAATGCCGAGACCGTCGGGGTTTGTTGGCGGAAATGAGAACGTCGACACACCCTTCACTGAAACATTCGACGTTGACAAATAGTCTGAAGAGAGTTCTTTGATGAGCGGTGAAGAAAACAGAAATTTCTCTGCGGAAGCCATTCCTCGAAGGATATTACAAGGCACGTCTCGGACATGATTGCTCAGAAATCGGTTCTTTATCTCTTTGTGCAGCTTTGACATCAGCCTTATAGCGACATGGAAGCCCTTCCCCGATCTAAATTTTAATATGAGGTTTGTATGCTCTCTGCTGGCCATTTGCAGACCTGCAGCCACTTCCGCGGAGTACGTTTGCTTGTGTTGCGCAGACTCCACCACGGTCGCAAGCGCCTGAGTGGATTTAGTAACGGTACGCAGCGCCTCTGTTCGCCCATGATGATAGTTTCTCATTGAGAGTGAGGCGTAAGTTGAGCACTGACGTCCAAACAAGCGCTTCTGGGAGACATGCAACGCGGCGTGCATGAAGGCATCGGGGCTTACCTTGCACTTTTTGATGTCTTTTGTCCCAATTGTCAGCACATGCCGCTGCACTAGTCTTAGTTCCTTAACCATTGTCAAGTGCATGCCGCGTGTTTCCTCAATATCCCGACGTATTCGACTGCTAATATTATTTCCAAAGTTCACCGCACGAATATTAAGCCGGAGGTCCTCCGCGGGAAGTTTCGGCAAGTTCACAGTGTGAAGGGAGGCTTGTTCACACGAAACACAATAATAGTGAATGAAGCTTGTAGCAAGAGCGGTAGCAGTTCCATCGCCCCACGAATGCTCAACGTTGCAGCTGCCGCTTCCAGTCGGATCAACAATAAACATAACGTTCATGTCTGGGTAGCGGTTTTCCGGATGCACGCCGCCATGCAAGCACTGTGAGAACTCACTTTGGCTGTCAAGGGCAATTCCAAAGGCACACGAAGTGACGTCAGCCAGTGCGGAGCGAGAAGGTTCTTGGGACCAAAGTTCCTCAAACGCACGAGCCCATACGTCACGATTCCCGCCAGCCAAAATCAAAGGGCTCCCGCGGTTCTGCGACAGTTGCGATGCCTCACGAAGAAGCGCGTCGATTCGGCGGGCATTGGCAACAATTTCATTCATGTGTATTTTTCCAAACTCAGCACCGGCGTCTGTCACGTTATATCGCACCCATTCAACAACGAACGGATTGCCCTTGCACAAAACCAGCACTTTGTTATTGTCACGCTTCGTCCACCGTAGCGAATCCATCCCCTTGTGGGGAATGCGAACAGTTCGAAACAGTCGCGTTAGCTGATCTTGGCAAATTTTTAGATCAATGCGGCACTGTTTAGGCATTTGGTTTTGTACTTCAGGTGTCCCGAACTTTGGATTGTTCAAAAGAGCGCGGAGGTGGAGTGAAGCGGTGCCGATAATGGAGGCAGTCAGCGCTTGCGGTGACACCTGAAGCTTTTCCCACAGACCGTTAATTGGAAACTTCTCAAGTCCATAGGCGTAGTTCCAACCGAATGGAAGCCGGTCCCTCGTGCCCAGGTACATGGCGTACCAGGAAGGCGCTATGTGGGAGGTGAGGAAACGTTTGTTGTAAAGTCTCTTGTAACTCACGGCGGCTGTATCCACGAGTCGGAGGTAGTCGGCTGCGTCCTTCCATGTGTCCTGCGCCACTTTTCCTTCGACACCTTCCAGGCAGCTGAGAACACCTCGTACGAAGGCGAAGGTTTCTTCCTTTCCCGCCGTGGTGTCGAGGGGTTCGAGGAGTTGGAGGTATGTCTGAAGCACTTGCTGAATTGACGCAAGGGGCAATGCCTCAGGAACACGGCGCCTTCCGGTCGTTGCCGCAACAGTGGCCATATGTTCTGCGTTTGATTCACTTTTCGTCGCGGAAAGCAGAAAAAATAAATTAGAAATGTTAACTGTTACAGGTGGTACGAAGTAGCCAAGTGCGACGCTTAATAAAGTAAATGAGAAAGTAGAATAGGAAAGAAGAAAGAGGCGTGTAATAGCTTGGCGGGGGAAAATACTTCTTTTGCTAATATCCGTGCGGATAAATTTGCCTCAAGAGGGTGTAACACATCAACAAGGTTATCGCATCACCACACTTCCATAAATCCCACCGTCCTGCGTAAACCAAACCTTCGACTTGCTTGCAGCGAAGAATTGCCAAGTGAAACATGCGAGTGACGCCATGGCTCTGTCAGAAGCAACACCCAAAGGGTAAAGATGCATGAGAATCGGTGCGTATGTGTTGGGCACACGTCCCTTTGGATTAAACCACTTTATGCATTTGTGGGCACAAAACAGGAAGGCGATAAGCCTCACCTTCTTCTCCCCTTACAACTTTAAGGGCGAATACATCAAGAGCCAATGGTCCCCTAATGAAGTAAGTTGAAGCAATTACGAAACAGGCGGTGGTGCAAAACTTCCCGCTATTATAGGCGCCAATTGTATTCAACGCGTGGCTACCACCCCATCACGAACATAGGCGTTATCGTCAGGCCTTTGGCTTTTCTGGCTTGGGAGCCATTGTAACAATGGCGGCACCCTGCGTCTTGGCCTTCGCACGGAGTTCAGTAGCAATCGCCTGCGCATTTTTCTTTTGTGCACGCTTTGCTTCTACTGCATCTTTTGCGGAAGTTGTGTGGTGTTTGGCTCCTTGCGCCTTCAACTTCGCCTCTCGCCTGCCTTGATTGACGCGGCTTTTGTCACCTCCTCTTGTGATTTTTGCTGAATGGCCCATTTTTCTTTCTTTCCTTTCTACTTCTCAAGTGAAGTCTGTTGTGTTTGATTTTGATAACGGTTCACCGCGATTCCCAACGGAAAAAATATATAATAAGAAATAAAAAGTGGAAAAAACAGGATTTCTTTCTTTTTTTTTTGTATGTTATTCGCGTTCCCGGCCAAACTGCAGCGGTGAAGAGACTTAGCACAGCAACAAGACCGTCAAGGGTGCCGGAAAAAGAGTGTGTAATGAATGATATAAGAGTTTAATAAGACGGATTTCCACACCCCACAAAGGGGCAAAACGTCAGGAAAAGTTCTAAGCCAAAGCGCCTTAGTTTATATCGGTTTCACCCCTACGTGTCGACCGATTGGCCTTCAGCTCACGCTGTCTTGCTTCCAATTGTAACTCGTGTTGGTACTCCGCCCACTGCGATCGCTCTAGGAAACGCTGCTTCTCCACGTAGCTGTCATCCTGCCGTTTCTGCCTGAAGCTCTGCAGGGAAACGCCCTCGCTCTCCAGTTCCTTTGAGAGGTAACTCTCCCACTGGTTCTGGGACCTCACAATAATACTCGTTGAAGCGGAAGGCACGCGCGGACCAGTAGCCGAAGATGCAGCACTCTTGTCTTTGCCAGTGGTGGAGCGGTTTCTTTGCCTTTCACGCTTTTGTCGTCTGACAACAATAGCGCTGTTGTCCAGCTGTTCGCATTCACTGTGGACTCGCGGTGGGATGTAGCGATCCTGAGGCGTGTCTGCTGGCGCATCGGGTAACGGCGCCTTCAAGTTGCGGTAAAAGAGGGGATTGGAAACTGCGAGGACTTCGTCGAAGTTTTGCGAGCGTGCAAGGCTTGAGGAGGTGGAAAGCACGTGGAGAAGCCGCTCGAAAAGTATTGCATTGGAGAACGTGGAGAGAATAATGCCATCGTCGGAGTCAAGAGTTCCCTTCCGCATCGTAAAAGGTTCCGTGCGCTTGCCGTCATCCACCGGTACCGTACTGCCAACCTTCCGCTGGGAAATAAGCCTCCGGAGCCGCTGCTCACGCTCGAGGCGTTGTACCGCAATGGCGTCACCGCAGTCTTTTGATGCGTTCACTAAGTTGTTAGCGGAACAAGCGGATAACTGGGAGGAGGAGGAGGAAGAGGACGCTGACGAGGAATGGCGACCCGTAAACGATGACGCAGAGCTCTCTTCACCGCTGCTGTTGCCGGAAGAGGTGGCGGCATCGCTCGATGATGAGCGGGAGCCCATTTTATGTACCTATTTACAGCTGAACTTATCCGTACAGTCCGGCTACAGCTGCAGTAATTTTCCTTCCTTGGGGACTGTCTTACATTAGGCAAGGAACAGAAGTTGGTGGGTGTGATGTCAACACCACTATCTTCACCGCACATAAGCAGAGGTGCAAAATTCAGGAGCCACGTCAGCCCGCAGAGTACGCTACGCGAGCGGCTTCACGCGGGATTCCGTATGGCCCTTGATTTTGGTATAAGTCGTACAACTCACACCGCTGTCGTAATTTCATCTTTTTTAAAAGACATTTAAGCAACTTCCATTGCAGCAGCAGACGAAGTCCGTGAGACATAAACCGTATCTTTTTCCTCTTCTTTTTTTTTGTGTGGAGATACACCCATCAGCAAAGAAAATCAACGTGGTGGAAAACTCGCAGGCAACATGTTTCATCGAGCAAAGGCTAACGGAGTAGACGGCAGTCATCCGTTTGAAGAAGTTAAATAACAACAACGATGGCAGGAATCTTTTCTTGAAACAAAAGAGAAAAAATCGAAGCGAGAAAAACCCAAAATGCCGTTCTGCCATTTATTCCTTTTTTCATTCTTCCTTCTTCGGTAATGTTGTCTGGTGTTCCCCAATCTAATTCAATTCCCTATCCCACAATCTATGCTGTTTTTTCTTTTTTTTTTTCTTTCTTGTGCTTGTATTTTCTCTTAGAGCGTCTAGTAGATAAGCCTTTTTTTTAAAAACTATATGGACTATAGGGCAGTAAATTCTATTCGTTGCTTTTCTGTGGAGGTAAATAGCGTACTTATGATTGACGACACTAAACTGCACAGTTCATCCAAAATACCAATGGCTACGGCGCCTAGCTTCTGGCTCTTTCCTCTAGGACTGGAACTGTTTACGCTGCTCTTCACGGAGGATTTCTGTGAGAGGGCGATCTCACGCGCATTACTGCTGGCGAGTGCCTTTACGACTTGAAGTCCTTTATACGCCCGCCTCCAGAGGATTGCCATTTGCCTCACGAGGGTACCACGCGTTTGCAGAATGAATTCAAAAGTGCTGCGGATTTGCCTCACATACGCCTCATCGGCGCCGTTGGGCGCCATTTGAGCAGTAAAAACGTTGATATCTCCTGAAGTTTGCAGGTTCTTAAGAAAATTGTAAATCTCACTCTCGGCAGTCGGTTTGTCATCCGCAGGCATTTGTGTGGTGCTTCGCAATGTAATGTTTGCGGGCCCACCGGAGGAGCTGTTGAAGACTGACAGCGGTGAGTCGCATTGCTTTAAAGGGTGGGAGACGCCGAATGCAGAGGTGTCGCATTCCCCTGGCACTGCACCTTTCCTAGAGATTGAGGCGTCAAAGTTGTAATCGCTGCCCATGTTGGCTGCCTCGTTGAGTGAGGAAAGAAGAACGGGCAGGGACCTTTTGAGGCTGCGAAAGTTCTCTCCTCGATCCCCTTCCTGCTTTGCGAGCGCAATGAGTTTATCACAAACATCGTCATTCCTGGATCCTGCGAGTGGGTGTTGCAGGTATTCAATGAGCTGTTTATAGACATCGGGGTCACTCTGGCGTAACTCCTGCATGTAATTCACCAGTGGTTCGTTAAATTCCTGGAGAAAATCCGCCTCCCCCTTGCTCCCCGTGTAAAATCGCTCAGGATTGCGGAACATTACGGAACTTAAGAGGGTTCGCAGATGGGGATCTGTAACTCTGTCCGCTACCTTTCGGCGGAATGCGTTCAACAGTGAGGTGATGTCTCGTTCCTCCTCTTCTTTGCGGCGGATGGTGTACTCGAGCGATTTGATCAGGGCTTGCAGAATCGCATTCTTCTTCATGAGCTCATCGACGTCAGTGCGAGACGGTGTGTTTGGCATGAATGAAGACTTCACCTTCGTAAAGTCCAATGGTGTCTGAGGCTGCATTCCTTGGGAAGCGATCTTATGCAGTCGCTCGCATTCTCCCCGCATGTGTCGCAGCTCCTCCGCCCCTTCTTTTAACTGTCTTTCCAGGTTCATCCTCTCTATATTACTTGCGGATAACTTTTGCTCGACATCGGCTTTCTCAATAATTTTCGCCGACACCTCGGCCCTTGCTTTGGAGAGTTCTAATGTGGAGTTGTTCAAGTCGCTGCGTATCATATTCGACTGGCGTTCTGCTATGGAAGTCCGAGAGTTCGCATCTGCCAACTCCCTGTTAAGCCGTTTCACCTCATCCTCCAGCTCTTTTATGCGAGCACCTGAGGAGGTTACCTCAGCTTCCTTCTCCTTCTCCAAAGCATCAACGCTGGCAACGCGCAGACGAAGCTCTTGCAGTTCACGTCGCGCCTCTTGAAGCTCCTCTCGCAGGCTCGACATGGCACTTCCAGCAGCCGCTACACGGAGAGAAAGGTTGGCATTTTCTGCGCCGAGAATGCATTTGGCACTTTCGACAATTTTGGACTGCTCCAGCGGGGTCAGCGAGGGTGCAATCTGAGAAGGCACATAATAGCCCGGCACGTCCCAAATGCGAATAGCGCCATCATTGCCGACCGTCCACGCGCGCACCGTTTCTGCGACAAATATTCTCGACGCCCCATAAATGAAAGCATCATGTGCACCATCGACACGAGTCAGCACTTCATGTGTACGAGCTCCGAGCACGGCAACCACTCTACAGTTTGTCGTCACCAGAACTTTCCCAGAGACTGCCTGCAGCGACGTGACGGCTTCCTTCCCAACTACCATATGGGCCTTGTAGGTGAAGGCTAACGGTTCACTAGAAGAATGATGTTCATCGTTTGCCTCCAGAGAGTACACGCTGATAGTACCATTGGCTCGACCAACCCATAAAGTTGCTGTTGTGGGCTCGTTGAGAAGGCACGTGACGCCGGTGTGTTCATTTTCATAAGTGGTTACGTTCTCCCCACTTGCTGGATCCCACAACCGAAGAGAACCATCAGCGTGGCCACTAATAATAAGGTCACAGAAAATGTTCACGTCAGTAACGGACGACGGGGAGGTGTAAACCATCACCTGCTTCCTACTGAGAGGCTTCCATTGTATCACTCGACCGGTGCCCGAAGCCCCAACTACCAAGCGCCCATCGAAGAAGAGCGACGATATCGGAGCGGCACTTCCCACTCCAACGATACACAACTGCCTTTTCCATTGGTTAGTTACGGCATCAAATATGTGGATGTCACCGCGCGTACTTCCGGCCCACACTTCCCGGTGCACCAATGCCATGCATTTGAACTGCACACGACTGGACTCATCGCCTACCCGGACGCGTGTCACCAGCTCTCTGCTCAGCGCGTTGAAAACGGCGACACCGCCCCTCAACTCGGCGACCCACACATTATTACCTACGACGCAGCAACAGCGAGCATCACAGTCAAGGGCGCCGACAGGCGTGAGACCGCAGGCCGACCCACCGGGCTCGCCACGGGGCTTACAAGCGACCATTGCACCACGGTGTTCAAGCAGGAGTTAAACAACCTTTTGTTTCGAACTCCTACACACTCTATTCAACCGTTTTATTCACTTATTACCAAAAAAAATACGTACACGCATGTATTTTTTTTTTTAAAGGAAAGGAAGCAACGCAGAGAGAAAAAAGTAATTCCAAAGGTTCAAAACCCAAGTGAAAACATGTACGCTCCAGAGTTCTCAGAAATGATGATATATATATATATATATACATATACATATATTCTCGTAAAAAATAATTGCCTTTTATTACACAGTTAACGCAGCAACATTCTTTTCCCAGGCAGCTTTCAAGTATACACCAGTTTTCATTTTATTTTAATCCACTTAAAATATTAATCCCTCTTCGTACGTCATACCGCAGCTCTCAACTTCTTCTTACACGTTGTTGAAA
The DNA here is from genome assembly GCA_002287245.1 of Trypanosoma congolense. Lineage (NCBI taxonomy): Eukaryota > Euglenozoa > Kinetoplastea > Trypanosomatida > Trypanosomatidae > Trypanosoma > Trypanosoma congolense. The sequence continues at coordinate 429,272 of NHOR01000219.1, read as the reverse complement.
GTGAAGGAGACTGAGCATCTCCATCAAACCTTTAGCACGGAGCCGGAGCCTGGATGCACCTGCACAACTGGGTAGTGGTAATACTTCCGCATGGAAGGGTCGTACTGTGGCACCATGCGGAGCCGCCCAGTCACCAGGAAGTGATCCCCCTCTTTCAGTTGCTCCTTTACTCTCGAGCCGTACTCCCCATCGAACACACGAACGGTGTGGAAGTCCTTGTCGGGGTCTCCTGGTGAGGGCCCCTCGAAGTCAGTGATAAGCGTGAACTGCAGGACCTTCTCTTCGAAGACGTAGCCCTCCTGAATGTTCTGCACAGTGCCCATTAAAACGCAGTGATTCACGCAACGCCAGTGGGCAGCCACCTCCCCCTCCTCCGGAGCGTTCGGGGCAACGTCAAGATGGTACTGCGGCGCTTGTGGAAGCACAGTCTCCTGGCTGTGGATGTATTGCGCACCAGACGTGGTTTTGCTTGCGTTGTCGTCGGTGTGACCAAAAGCACTTCCCATAACCCCAGAGGTTGAAGAAGTGGACACTGAAGCAGGCCGTGATGCGGTAGCACCACCACCACCACCACCAGAGGATGCAGTGGGCATTTCCATATTGTGTTTCGCCTGATAGTGGTGCTGGAGGGCGGCTTCTAAACGAAACGTTTTTTGGCAGATTGTGCAAACAAACGACTTTTTGTCTGCATCCCCATCCGTCACTGTGTTGTCCCCAGCGGCAGTAGAAGCGGCTGTCTCAGGAGAACTTTGCGGGGCAGGAGACGAACTCCCAATGGGGTTCACAGATGACATGGGGAAGAACGGCATGCCGGGAATGTTCACCTGTATTGGAGACGGTGCCGTATACTCCGTGCCCTTATTTACGGTAGACTGCGGCCGTCGCTGTGACTGCAACGTGTCTGTTGTCTGTTTATTAGTTACGTCATCGGGTACAACCTCCTCCAGTTTGCCCTCTCGATTGACCATCGCCTTCGCCTTGCCCCCGTGCTTTGTCATAATGTGATGGTTTAGCGCATTGATCAGCCGAAAGGCCTTTCCGCACTCACTGCACTGAAAAGACGCTGCATCTGTCTTTGGTGCGAGGAAGCGCGGAGTCACTGCGTGGTACCGCTTAAAACAAAAAAGGGACGATGTGTGAGTGACCCGGCAGCGCGATAAAAGCGGCGCACGTACGCGGCGGAGAACCAGGGAGCTCACGCACAACATGCCGTGCTGCGGTGCCTAATTACGAACACACAAACAAATATACCTTTCACCCCTCTTAACGAACAAATTCAATAAAGTTTTAACTATACTCGGCAGCGAGGAAGAATAATTAAAGGAAAAGAAAAGAAACATAACACGGGAAAGAAAGTGAAGGAAAAGGAAGTATGATATATATATTTTGTTGTGAGATAGTGATGTAAATTTTCCTTCACCCCTTAATGCTTCAGAGGAAAAAAAACATTTTTTAAGCGCCACAGGCCCACAACCGCCCGCAGAAAAAATCGGGTCACGATCTGAGCGCGTTCCATTTCCGTACCACACCGCATGATAAATGGCGAATTGACGTCACTGAAGCTTCCACTTCCACCAGCAGCGGGTGCTACGGAGGCTAAATCACTCAGATGTTGTGGACACTCCATAGCCATTGCCGCGGAAAGTGATGCGTTACTTTCCTCCATGTTGATGGACATATTGTCAACATATTCCCCTTCAATGAGGCACTTCAGCAGGCATTCAAACCAAGGAACGTCCGAACGCCTTTCACCGTCCTTTATCCATACAGCTCCGATAGAAGTAACACGACGGGTCTCAACGCAGGTGTGGATCTCTATGCAATCAGAGTTACCGTAAAAAGCTTTAATGATTTCGGGTGTGAGCTCCTTCCGACCTGTGACGATGTCCTCCCATGCAATGAGATCCTCCATTGCTACAGCGACCCGCGTTTCGAACTTGGGCATGTTAAAGAGCCATTCGGTGGATTGCAGTCGGTCCGCCTCTTCCCGCACAGTTTTGGGGGCACCGTTGAACGGACGCCTCCCCTCACCATCGGTCATTGCCACGTCGCCTCTAACCGCCCCACTCACGTCGAGGACGAAAGAAAACGAATTCTTTTCCCCTTCATTACTTTTACAATCGAGCTGGCATGAGGTCGACTTTGCTTTTAATGAGAAAACCGATAGGTCCAAGTTCCACGGCTCCTTATGCGTCATTACAAGGCTCGCATGTTGAATAAAAAAGTCCACCGCTTTTTGAAGAACGTCAGTGACTAGTCCTTCGCTGGCACAATTCCCGCACGGCGGCGTGACTACACCCGCCTCCTGGAGAGTTGTAGTGGGCGAACGTACCGAATCCACGGCCGTTGTAGTGAAGGAGACATAACTCCCCTCGCTTTTCAGGTATTTGCCCAGCTGCTGTCGGCAAGAGGAAACGAGAAGGGTAAAGTGGTGACACGCAATGTCGCGCTGCACACGCATGGCGGAGCCGGTAATCTTTTTCCCATCTAGAAATAAGTCGTGGCGATGAGTTGTGCTTATTCTCTCGGGGACGATGCCATACTCGTGGCAAAGGTGCAGCCTTAGAATTTGAATGGACCGCTGTGGCTCGTATGCGGCGCGGTGGGTGAAGACGGAGAAGCTAATATTCCCCTCGTCGTGGTACACCGCGCCGCCTCCAGAGTTACGCCTAGAAACGCTAACCCCGTCACGTCGTGCTGCTTGAAGCGAAATCTCCCGAAACAAATTCTGATTCCTACCCAAAACCACGCATGGCGCATTAACATACGTGAGAAGAAGCGTCTCTTCGGGGCACAGCACTACTCCACGCAGGATCGCTTCTTCCGCGGCGAGGTTCTCATATATAACGTTTGAGTTGGAGTGAAGTGCCACAGCTCGCTGCTTTGTATTTAATATGCGATCACATTTTGTTGCGGAGTCGTGGCGAGAAATAAAGTTTGGTAAAGAAATGCCAGTAAACAGACGGTGTATGGTGGATCGCATTACATTCCTGTCTGTTTTACTGCATTTGTTTCATTGTGTGAAAGGGAAAGGAAGGAGGTGATAAGAAATAACAAGGCTAATCCGAGTTCGAAGAAAAAAAAATTGGAATTAAAAACACACAACTCAGTAATTACACCAGTTTCACAGTTGCACACGGAGAATATCTTTCTGCATAATTCTCACACGAAGGGCAAAAAGAACCAAAAAAGCGGCTGTCTAATCGCTTCAATGGATCTTACAAGAGATAACTGAGCGTCAAGTGTTTCCATCTTCATTCAAGCGTGGCAAAAGAGGCATGTGCAGAAAGGTATTAACGACGCTACGCGCATCGTCATGTAGTCCGTCACTCACCAGAGGAAGAAAACAAAAAATGCCCAACCAATGCATCCCGCAGAGTTGCAATGCACGAGGGAACACTCGGCACTTCAGTAGCACACAGTATTTCTTTTCGAACTCAAATATAATCTTGTTTCGCCCTTCTTTCGACTTCAGTTTGGGTTTGTTCAGTTCTCCTTTTTCGCTGGCTCCGCTGGCACTGTGCTCCGCGGGTCTACTTCTACCGCCGTGCTGCTCCGGGAGTGGCGGAGCAGAAAAAGCGCGAGGTGGTCCACCGGATTGGCGGGCCTCTGGCGGCAAAGGTCCTCCAGGCCCTCCGTTAGCACCATCATCACATTCTTTTCGAGGTACTCGGGAACGCTCTCTGTGGACGGCGGGTCATCCGACGCCGATGGGGCGCTGCTCTCCTGGTCCTTCTGTGGGCGCTGCGTTCGGCTGAGGGCTCTACCGTCGTCGATGTCCGCTTGACCAAATGTTGCGTGGTGGGTGCTACCACTCTTCGACATTGTCCCTGCTACTTCACGCTTCTACTGTTGCGTTTATAGACCGTTATTCAGTTTTAGTTATTGTTGTTGTTGCATAAAAGTGAGCGTAAGTCGTTGATGCACCAAAAAAAAAGAAAATAGAAAAACAAAGGAAAAGGTTGGGGATAAAAGTGCTCTCCAGAGTTTCCAGTCGGCACGTGTAACACGACGGGCAATGCTGCAATATATCGCACCCCCTTCCACAGGATAATAACGGAAATGGACATTATCGATTCACTCAATGCGTTTGCAAAAACAAACAAATGCAATGAGATCACAAATGCTACACCCGATAGGTTGTTCAATTGTGCCTTAAAGATATAATGCCTCACAACGTAAAGAAGAAGGGAGCATTCAGCTCTCCAACTCAACGTTTTGCTTCTTTTTCGCTCACCCGCCTCTCCTATGAGCTCTCGTACAGTGACACTATTAACCACAAAATTATGGCTTTTTTGTTTTTGAAAAATAAATAAATAAATAAAAGAAGAAAAAAAAACAAAAGAGAGAAAATTCACCAACTCCGCTATAACATTTTTGTTTGTCATCATTTTTAAAACTTTACTTTCTCCTTTCCATTATTTTTATTTTTTTCACTTTCTTTTTTTGCCACCAATGAAATAATGAAAGGGGCAGCAAAGAAACCTGAATTGCAAAACGGCAGAAACAGTGCTTTCAGCCAAAAACATACGAAACACAAGGAGAAAAAGTAATACCAAAAAAGAGCATGCGAGTGAAATATGTCACAACTGCTTCAACTTAACAATATTTTTTTTTCTTTTTTTTCTTTCGGGAGACGCGGGGGCACAAACACACAAGTGACTCCCATCACGTTACACTTCCATCTGCAATAAGGAGAACAGCGCTGCCAAAAGACACTTGGAATAACCCACGCCACCCACCGCTGCATGATCCTAACAGAAGCTCCACTGATGGAACGGTGTGCGCTTCTTGTTCTTTTTTTTTCTGCATCCTCAAGAGAAAACCTCCTTCCTGTTACTACCACGGCTAACGAATCGGTAAGAGAAAATTTAATGCACACAAACCACCGGTGCATAATGTTTCAACTTCCTCTTATTCTAGTCGCACGGCGTGAGAAACTTTAGGCAAAGCCTTTCAATGGCGAAACAGCCCACTGCGTCAATGGCGAGAAGTTCAATGAAGCGCTCCCTAAATTCCTTTGAAGGGAATGCAACAATCTCGTAAGTTGCATTGAGTTCGGGGTCCACTTCGAAAGCGACGTAAAAGACCGATAGAGCCAATGCAATTAAGGCGTAGAACATGGGTCTATTTTTCTTGATACTCTGCATGAAGGGCTCGCCGCGGTAGTTGACGGCAAATGTAACACCACCAATGAGCGTAGTGAGCAGAAACATGGCAGAGTTTAGCAGCGTCGGCTTAAACTCTCCTTCAGAACCCTCTTGTCGCATGCTTGCAACACCTTCAGCGTCCGCCTCCTCTACGAGCTTAACGGTTTGTATCATGCTGTATAAGTGTAGGGCGAATTGCATGAAAATGGTGCACATCATGTAAGGATGAAACACCTGCGTGATGGGACGCTGCGGACACAATGTCGGCATCGGTTGGCTGCGTGACATACACAGAAAACAAACGGTAAGAATCATTCCCGACACAATCATTTGCTTTTCCCCATGCTTTATACCGTCCATTTGCAAGACGGACATGGAGTAGGCCGACGTAAGGCAATTAAGCGCGAGGATCTTGTACATCTGCAACGTCGTTACAAGCGTGCTCCTGCCGAGGCGCACAATGTCGCACACCGACGTCAAGGCCTTCGACCGGCACGTGAACGGAGCCGCAATGGAGGCATCACCCAATTTAACTTGTGGCACACCGCCCAAACTTTCATCATCCGAGTTAAAGAGGGACTCCATGAGGAAGTCAGAGGAGGGAGCGACCTCCCCCGGCGGGTCGATTGAGCTCTCTCCTCGTGTGCTCTTCCTTGCTTCTTTCAATTGCTGGTTCCATTTGGCTATTTGCATGATTTCAGCCTTACGACGAGCTTGGGCCATTCTGTAACTTAACTGTTTCATGAACGGTGCATCTGCGGGTAGCTCGGGTGGTACGACTGTCAGTGTGAAACCCGGAGGTATCTTGTGATCTGCAGGAACGTCCGGCTCGTTATGGGGCTCGTTGGAAGATTTGCCTCCTGTATTTCCCGCGTTGTTGTTAGGATCCATAGAGGTGGCATTGAGAACCGCTATTCCAGCATGCGCTTGCTTGAGAGCACCCACATCATTGGTTCCGTCTCCCGCCATGAGAACCATGTGCTCCTTCTGCTTCAGGTCCGTAACAATATCCTCCTTGTGTGTGGGTGCGCAGCGCGCCCATACGGCAATATGTTCGTTGTACTGTGCAATGATTGTTTCCATGGCAGATGGTGAGAGGTTCTCAGCATCCACGCAGAGATCCCACTGGTCGCTGCGGGGAATAACATTTCCTTTTTGCTGAACAAACGTCTTGGTCAGAATGGCACGTCGGTTGAGGTTAACCACTTCACCGGTAAATGCGTCACTCCAAATAAATTGGTTGCCGTTTTCGGCTTCGTCTGTGCTCTTGCCGTGGGTACCACTGGCGACGAGCTGCTTGCGACACCTGAGGATGGAGACGTCACGGCCCACTGAGATGGCGGTTTGCACGCTGTCACCCGTAATAATGACGCAGCGATGGCTTCCACCTTGAAGCATCTCAATTGTTTTCTTAGCATCTCGCTTTAAGGGGCACTGGAATATGGCAAGCCCGGCAAAAATAAGATTTCTTTCACAGTCCTCCCGCTGCAAATTGTGGATTGCATCCTTTGACCGCTCATCCTCCTTGAGCGGACGGTACGCTAATGCGATGACGCGGTATCCACGAATGGCATGCGCGTTCGCAACGGTGTGGAAATCCGGTGGAACAGAGTCACAGAGGTGAGCAATTGCGTCAGGTGATCCCTTAGATACAACATACTTACCGTCGTTTGCGCTCACGATGCATGACATACGGCGCAGATTGGCCACGAAAGGGAATCTCACGAGGATTTTGTATTTCCTCTCCGGATGAGCGTTGTTACGTTGGTTTGAAGTTTTTTTTGTATCAGAACCCCCTACTGCCGCCGCATCCCCTCTCTTTTTTGGTGGGTCGTAGACCACTGTGTCGTCAACGTTAACCCTAAAACCCAGTGCACCAAGGGACGCCTTTTCCATGGCATCTCCCGCCACGGTGTCCGAATTGTCCAATTGCAGCAGTGAATGACACGTGACAAGGGTCAATTCCGCCTTTGGTGGTACTGCTTTCAGTGTATTGAGAAGACCGTTTCCATCTGCCATATCGACACCGCTAAATAACATTTCATCCGTGGTGAGAGTTCCAGTTTTATCGAAGCAGCACGTGTCAACCTTGCCAGCAAATGGAATACGAAACGGTTCGGTGCAGAAGACATTCTGCTTAACCAGGCTGGTGAGTGCCGTGTTGACAGCCAGCGTGAGCTCCATGGGCAGCTCCGGGGGCACCACGGCGGTGATGATCTGCACGCACGAAAGGAATAACTTCCAGCGATCGCGGTTCGGATCCTCAAGCCCCCGCTTCAAAAGGTAGCCGGCTGCTGCTAGCGCAAAAACAAGAAGCAGCCCAATGAAACCGAAGGCTTCCGAGTTGTTCTCGCTTGCTCTCTCCTGGCTGTGGAGGATTGTGCGCAGCAACTTCCCCTGTTTGGTTTCAAAGCCAGTCTTAAGGACAACTGCCAACGCGCGCCCCCGTTCTGTTTCGCTCTTGTCGTGGGGCCCATTGCTCAAGAGGAGCTGCGTACCGGAGAACAGAAGGTGACGTGTGTGTCTCTTCATTTCCAGGGGTATATCTGCATCCTCCACTGCCTCCTTAAGTTGTGGCGTGGATTCTCCCGTGAGCATGGCTTCATTCACAACGCATGTGCCACGTATGAGAATGGCATCAGCTGGACACGGTGCGTTGCTATCAATAACAATCAAGTCCATTGGGAGAAGTTCATTGGTTTTTATCTCAACTTCCATTCCACCACGTATTACTGTCAGTTTGCGCACAGGCACTTCTGCCATTTTACGCAGTGTTTTCATGTTCCGTATGCGCTGAGAGACAACCGTGCACTCCATAATCACGAGCATTACCGCTGTGAAGAGGGAGTAATACCAATACGAGTCCAGACACCAGAGAAGAATGCAGAACATCTGGAAAACGAAAAAAGGAGCCAGCGCGTGGTCCACCAAAAGGGTCTGGAAATCGGGAATAACCACTTCGGTTTCATTAGAGCCAAATGTGTCCAGTTGCCGTCCGCAGTCCGCCTTCGTGGCATGGCCATTCCAATTGTAATAAATTGAAAGCTTCTCCTTCGTTGGGAAGCGAGGTTTGACGAACATACGCACTGCCGTATCCAACTTCCATTTTCGTTGCTGAAATATAAAGCAACACGGATGGTCGTTAGTGGCGTGGATCAGTGGTACAATCTCCGAACCGCCTTTGAACTCCCTCGTATGGACGTACACGTGTGTGGCCTCCCCGATTTTCTCCATTGGGACGCAAACAAACTGCACGAAAGCACGGAACCTGATTGACCATATCATAAACAGTGTCAACAGTCCATGAATGAATATGACGATCGGAATGCAAATGGCATGGAAAAAATCAATGTAGGCCCCGTGCACCAGGTAACTAGTTCGGCTCCACAACAGCTCAGGATTAGCGTACAGTGCACACACGATGGCATACAGCGGAACAAACGGCCATATGGTTATCCATCCCGACCAGTGGGTGCGTTGAAGGAGCTTAATCTCCTTGATGATTGAGTTTTTGTAAACGAGCCCAACTGCTTTATCGGACATTTTATCGTAACTTCTTCGCAAAATATTTAGAAAAGAAAATCCCTGTGGGGTTTCCCGTCCCGTAACGGTACCTGAAAGCGCCTCAGTGGAATTTTCCCTCCCTTTAAATTTCGACAGCGGCCAAGCAGAGCTGGTCGGGTTGCGAAGTACGAGAAAAAAAAAAGCTCTCCGCAACGGTTAAGAAAATGTTTTTCTCCTCTTTTTATTCCCCGACCCTTCGGTCTCACCTCCTTTAGGAGACAAAAGGGTGAAAAAACAGATACAGTCGCTGCTGGTTGATATTTAAACCTTTATCCCTGCTTTTCTTTTCTTTTTCCCACACCGTCCTTTTCTTTCCCGTTAAATGCGTTCCTTTGAACGACCATTTTAAAAAAGGATGCGGGTAAAATGAGCCGAGGGGAATAAAAGTGTTAATTAGCATTAAACCTTCAGTAATAATAACACGGACATACAGGCGCGGATATACACGTGCATGAAGTTCACGTCAAAGTTGTGAGAAGGGGAAAAAATTGAACATATTTATTGCTCCCGTCTATTTTTCAGTCCTTCACCCTTTCCAAAGACAAAAGTCTCCACCTGTCAGTCCTGCACAGCAACAAAAAGAAAAATGTTCGCTGTAAAACACCGCTAAGATAAGCATATTATTTACCGATTCAACAGAAAACTATTCGCACAACGCACAAGTGCAACAGGAGCGGAGACGCCCAAATACAAGCGAGGTAACAAGACAAAAATATCCACACCATATTCAAAACAAACGCAAAAGGGTCACCACAATAACAATCAAGAGAGGCCAAGCCGCTCACCATCCTTTCAACGCCGTCCGCACTGGCAAGCTGCTCCACATACAGACGCGGTGCGCCATTGTACTTAAGGGTGAACTCTTCTTCTCGCAAGGAATAGCAACCACTGCGTGACTTCTATTTGCAGCGGAGCAGCCGCACTGCTTCCTCATTGCCGGAGGCAGCGGCTGCCTCCAAGTACTCACGCGATTTACCACGGAGTTCAGCCACTGTTGCGGCACTACACACTCCTTGAGCCTCACTTACAGCCGCTTCCGCCGCCCGCCACAGCAATTTCCCCAAGTTAAGTTGGGCCATAGTGTGGCCAAGGTCTGCTGCTTTACGGTACAACTTCATCGCCTCACCCCAATCCGAGGGAAGGCACTTTCCAGAGATTTCTGCGCCGTCCTCATACATAATGGCCATTTCATACATCGCAGGGGCATAACCGGCATCAGCTGCTCGCTCTACCCATGTGAGGCCAGCGACAAAATCGGCTGCGACGCCAACACCGTCACGCAGACAAAGACCCACTAACAACATCGCGCCAACATGGCGAGAGGACACAGCACCATCTAAAATTTTCAGTGCGCTAGCGAGGTCTGCTGGACTGTTACCCCGTTTCAGGAGTAACCTCGCGAGTGGTACCGACACTAGTGAAAAAGAAATATCTTTACACGAAGCGCCACAGTGGCTCTCGTAAAAAGACCTAAGGACCGCTTCAGCAGCAGCTTCCGTGGACGATTCGCAGGCCTGAACAAGCGCCAACACGTGCGGTCGTGGGGGAGCAGCCGCTGATGCTCCCACACCAGAACACTTTGGTGGCATCACGGCCTTTCTAGCGCGGCGACGGCGTTGCAGTTCAGAAAAAACCTGGCGGATGTCGTTCTCTACTGCGGCGTTTTTAGTCCTCTCAGCTGCATGTAGAACGAAGCGCAACTCTTCCTCCAGTTCCGCACCAGCCTGCGCTGAACGCGTTGTGGCTGAAGAGCCGGAGCTAAACGAGGCGTAACAGTCCCTTGGCCGGGGTGCGCGGCGGGCGTCCAGTGGAAGTGCAGGCCTCCTTACACGGCGCTGGACCTCAACCACGGCTCTAACGTCTGCCTCGAGGGCTATTGGAAGTAGAGACATGATCTACTCTTTCACCTCATCCACATCCGCACAGTTATGAAGGAGACAATGCAACAAAGAGAAAGAATCCGAGTTAGTAATACGGAGATAAAAATGGCTTGTGGACTTTTAGCTCCATTTGCGTATTTTTCCCTCATTCGTCAAAAATTTTCCGCTACACTTACACACCTACGCCACCTGTGAGTGCAAGTCAGTCTCATTAACACTGTTAATTCCCTGCTTGTTATTACGTCCGATATTTGACAGACACCAATAAAAATACGCAGCTCTTACACATTTTCCTGCTTTATTAAGGAACCATTTCTGCACGCCTAAGCTGCAACACCGATAAAAGGAAATGATTGCGAACGAGCGTGGGAGGAAAAACAAAAAAAAAATCATGAAATGCAGTGCCAAAAATAGGCCACAACACTTTCCCCCAGTGACACGTCCGTATCACGGAAAAGGCGACAAAAAAGAAAAAAACACTCGCTGTGAGTAATGCTTCGGCCCAACAAATGTCGGGACAGAAGGGTCGGAAACAATAAGTTCCTGCAGCGCCCTGTGAAGTAAGTCCACACCACATCCTCAACGCACCACTTCGTCGCTTTTGAAGACCGAGGGACGAGCACGATTACATCACTTGTTACAGTTATTTTTCCCCATCCAAACACGACTCACCGACTTGAATTGACGGCTCTTGCGTAAAAAATCCACGTTGCGGTGAAGGAAATCAGCTGAACCGCCAGCAACAACACGTAGGCGTTGTGGTGCTGCGGCATCAAACCGCAACCAATAGAAAAAAGCGAAAGCAACGGATGGCAGTACACCAGCAAAGACCGCCATCTGCCGCTAATTCTATCATTCTTACAGGGCAAAAGACAAGCTGCCATCGCGTTGCCTGTCATAGTGTGAGAAATCGGGAGGAAAAACCGGTTTCTACACAACACGTTAATCGAATGGACTAAAAACAAATAACCAACAACACTACCAAGGGAAAAAATAGCTACCAACACTCTTGACGGGCCCTTTCATCTCCTGCGCCCGGTTTGTGGCGATACGGCGCGGCTGTGGCAGACACGAACAACACAACAACAGCCACTAAAGAATATGCGAGAGACACACGAAGCACCCTGCGTACCTCTGCGTTTGACTCTTGTTGCCTCTGCCTAAGAACTGTCCAAAATCCATGTGAATACCGCTTTCAATGAATGATGATAATGTCAATAATAACAAACACAAAGGAAAAGTCTAATAATTGAAACCGCGGCTTTGAAACGGACCTCCCCTGGTTCACAACGGTGGGTCCACAGCGCCCCTAATGTGTGGATCTGTAGGTTTTTTTTCCTGCACCTGCGTGTATCTTCCGTACGACCCTAATTTCCTTTTTCCCGCTCGCAGGGAAATAAACCTCCCACCGCTAAGAGGGAAGTAGCTTTACAGGAATAAATGAACAAAGCAGTCACCACCGCAATACGACGCACGCAAAAGAACAGTAGAAGAAAAAAAAGAAGAAATGCGCTGTTGGATCAGAGAAGAGGAATAATAAGCGAAAAGATTCATGCGGTATTGTTAAATGGGGAAAAAAAGGGCGGAGAAGGTGCTCTGCTTACTGGCAAAAGAAGAAACAAAAGCAGCCGTCGCTTTGCTCCAATGCAATTTATTGCAGCGAATCATTCGCATATCAAACTGGTTGTTCATCGTGCGCACAACGAAAAAAGAAACTCAATCGGTGCAGTTGTTCACAATAAATAACGAAGGGATAATTTCCGACTATTCCAAAAAAAAAAAATGATAAAATGGGATTCAGGTTTCGTAGCGATGCGTGTTTAAATACACCCCCGTTTCGATATGCATGTTTTCACATAACATGTGACAGGCATTGCTCTGCAGAAAGACAAATCCAGCGAATATCACACATCGCAGCGCTAAGCTTCCTTCTCCGTCGTGGCGGCTCACTTCCGAGTCAAAAAAAAAACATTACTGCTACAGGGAGACAAACTACGCCGCATAACACAACGGCACTTTTCTTTTCTCCTCCATTTTTTCCTCTCGAATGCAAAAAGAGTATCCTTCAAAAATAACTTTACTGCGGGCTGATGTCTTCGAGGAGAGCAGAAGACTCCTTGACAATGTCACTATTATTAAAGTAATAAATTTCACCCGAATGTGAAGGTGCTGAACTCTTATGTCCGGCGCACGGGAGGTGACGACACTCCTCGCTGTCTATGGCGTCATGCCCACCGGTGCAGTGCAGAAAATCTCTCACAATGGCACGGCCACATGTCTCCACCGGAATCGCAGAGACAAACCATTTGGCAATTTTTTCAACTGTTCTCGTCTTCTCCCCGCGATCCAGCAAGCCGGGGCGGTAAATGCACAGCCGCGGCAACTTTAATTCCTCTACCGCAAAGTCCGCGCGACCTTTTGTTTGTGGGTAGAGAAACCAGGAATTCTTGTTTGCCATTTGTGCACTTACCTGTGCAAAGCAACGAAGGTCGTTACCACTAAACACTTGCACCGCCTGGGCAAAGGCAACCACGTAGTCGTAGTCACAACGCGTAAAGTTCGCAGCGCTTCCCGCATCACGCCGTGTTGTCCCAAGACACATTGCAACGTATGTGTGCCCCGTAAACAACTTTCGGTAAAATTCCCCAGAGTCCTCATCAGCTGCCTCGACATTATGCTCCTCTGGGTGCGTGACTGCACGGCTACAATGTCGTCTCTCCCAGAAACCACAGAACGCCTCCCAATCGAACGTTACAGGCTGTAAACGGGTGAGTTGCTCCGCAGTAACGAAGAAGATCCCTCCTTTGTCTCCGCGCTAACGTCGCTACTGTCACTCTCTGCAAGGGAAAGGCCAAAAAGAGCTTTTGGATCCTCCTCCGTGCCACGGCGCGTGAGTGCAACGACACGTGTGAATTCCTTTCGTTGCAATGCATTTCTCACCACACAGCGGCCAATAGCTCCAGTCGCTCCAGCTACCAGCAGTGACATGGACGTTAACAGCGCCTTCACTACTTCGCTTGAATTCAACGAGAAGAGATAACAACCATGAGAAGAGAGGGAGCAGGTGCGCATGCAATCAATCGACCCAGCAATGGGTGGTAATGATGATTTCTTTCCATCTTTTATTGTTAGGAGGGGTGGGTCACACGTTATTCCATCAGCGTTTGGGGTAAATGCTGCGAAAACCAATTCGCATTGGCCCCACTCTGCCGGGCTCATAATGCGACGGAAAGAGCGGTGAAATTAAAAAATTCCCAGCCTCGTAAGCCCCATGAGTCCTGCTGGTCACTCCACCAATGCGGTTGAGAGAAGCAAATTCTGTAATTGCCAGTCACGTTTCTGGTTCCGTGAAGAATGTAAGAGGGAAACACCGCTCCATCGCCCCTGTTCCACAATAATGCAGGGGAAGCGCTGCTTCTTACCGCCGTCCGATGCCTCAATGGTCTTCAAGCGGCCCACAACTCGAACAATACAGCACTCTTCCAAAAAGCCTTTAAGTCCATCGGTGTATGGCTCACTGCCGAGGCAGCGCACCGCGTATTGCTCTTTGCTAACATATTTATCAACATCTTCCCCCACCGCGGAAGCGGTTTTAGGGGCAGTGGACTTAACCTGCACAGCACTCGCCTTCTGAAAGTCGAGAAGAGAGCACGTAAGTGTGAACTGAAACACGCTGTGCCTTTCAAGGAAACCCGTTTGAATGTCGTGCACCGCGCCCACTAATGTCACCCTGTTGACCGGTCGGATTGCAAAGCACCTCAGCGTTGCGAAGAGCATTTCGCCCGGCTGTTACTAAAAGCAACACGTGGGGTACCGAAACGCGAAGCGGTGCGTGTACTCGCAGAAAGCGTTGGAAAGCCACGAGCACAATTTTTTTGTTGTTGTTTTCCTTTTACTTTTTGTATTAAAAGAAACAAAAAATGGATAAGTTCTGAGCAGAAGAAGAAAAACCGCACCGCTTAAAGTTGGTTTCATTATGTTCAATAAGAAGCAGCGGGATGTAAATATCAGCACGTACATCACCCACGACGACTAAATGCATTCTTTTTCTCCACAGGAAACGAGAAAAAAAGGAAAAAAAAGCAGCAGTTGGTAGTGTCGGGACGGTTATTAACGTGACATGCTGCGGAAAAGCAGTCATTAGCATCCAATAAAAATGGTACACTTTGTTTTTTTTCTTTCCTTTTCGTTGAAGGGCCATCGTTCAACGGGGGTCGTGTATTATTTATCATCACGCATTAGTGCAGTGCAGCGTAGGGTTGCCTTTCCTTGCGAGCCATTCCGCTGTGAAGTTACTAACCTTCCAAATACGCATCGAAGTCATGCGCTACGGTGAAATGTCCGAATATATAAATTTCTTTCAAAAAAAAAAAAGAAGGAAAGAAGAAGAAAACAAAAGAGATGACATTACATTCGACATCTTCCTTTAAATCCTTTTATTTTCTTTCCTTTTCAAATATATTAATTAAACAATTCGACAACATCAAATGTTGCGTGTAGGGCCGGAAAAAAAAAGAAAAAAAACGGAAAATGAACGTAAAATTAAATAACAGGGAAAACATATAACCTTTCCCCAACAGTACGTTGATAAGTAATATGCGGTGGGTAATTGATTTTACCCCCTTTTTTGTTTTTTATTATTTTTTTATTATTTTTTTAATATTAATATTATTATTTATAACCAAAGAAAGCAACGGAATGTGGGGAACATTGGCAGTAATACCTGAACAATTGTCATCGGGTAATTTATCTTAATTATGTAAAGTTAATTTACGTTAAATATGGAGCAGAAAGAGACAGAGAGGAAACAGGGGAAAGAAAGGGAGCAATATATGCAAAGCGGCCTGCTCCTTCCACAAAAAGAAGTAAAAAGAAAAAAGAAAAAAAAACAACTAACGAAACAGCGCAAGAAAGAGAGAGGGTGAGTGAGTGAGTGAGAGAGAGAGAGCATGGAGTGGTAGAATTTTCACACTTCCGTGTAAAACAGCACTGATACTAAGAAAAATTGCAAAGCTTCTCTCACAAATACGCTTCCTTGTCACCTTACGCATGATCGTCCTAAAATTGAAACAAATATCAATTACATAACTCGCTAGTTTTTTTTTTTCGTTCTTTCTTTTTTTTTTTTGCTCCACATTGGGCTTCTACCAGCAAAGTGTCTGTGAACATTTTTATTGTTTGTTTTAATTTCTTTTTTTTCTTTCATTTTTATGTTTCACACCGTGGGCAATAAAACTAATTTTACAACTTCTACTTCACTTTCGCAACAATAATATTAAAAAAAAAGAAAAAAAACACGTCCCTCAACAGGAGAGGCACTTCGGTAGCAGCACAAAGTGCCGCAGTGCCCTCGCAACCCGTACGTCAATGTTCCCGGAAACTTTAATCCAAAATGTTTTGGGACGCGCTGTGGTTTTTCTTCATTTTTTGCTTTTTTTCTTTTTTTTTTTTTTCAATTTATGCGAGGCGCTTAATAATGTGCAGTCCACTGTCGGTGTGGACGACGCCGCTGACTTCGCCGATTTTGAGGGCGCGCACGGCGTCCTCGAAGGGCTTCATCATTTGCCCGCTGGAGAAGTAGCCGAGGTCGCCGCCGGAGCTGAAACTCCCGCAGTCGCTGCGCTGCATGGCGGCCTCTTCAAAACTTAACTCCCCGGATGCAATGCGCCTCGCCCAGTCCTTCAGCTCACTTTCAGCGGCGTCGTATGTAATTCCGGCAGTGGATGCCCCGGAGCGGCGCGACACGGGATTGCGGCTGCCATCGAATTTGATTAATAAATGTGCTGCACGTAGTTTTTCTGACATCAGCTCTGTCGATGTTGAGATCCAACAAGCGGTTCTTTCTGCTTTTGTTTTGTTCTTTGGTGCAAAACCGACAAATCCTTTGTGAATGACTGAAACGCCTCCACAAACACCTGCTCTTTATTATTCTCTGTTATGTACGTAATGGAGTTTGATCGAGTTTTCTTTTCCTTTCGCTCTGGTAAAGTTTTTCTTTTTTCTTAACAACTTATAAGACTTTGATCCTTTCACTGGTGTAAAGAGAAAATAATAACAACAGCAGAAACAAGCGATGAAGTTGAGATACGGTGAGAAAGCCATAAAAAAAGGAAAATATTACAAAAGAGACATAACAGCCAACGGTGGAGCAACAATGTCAACTAATGAGAGAATTAATTAAACAAAAAAAAAATAAAGTGAAAAAAATCCAAAGCTCGAAAGTACAATAAACACACACACACACACGGACGCACGCAGACACACACATATCCACCAGCCAAATGTGGAAATAGTTCAATGGCATTGAGCGGTGCGAAGTGACAACGACTGTTAATCGTACAAGAAGTGCGTGATGTAAGACGAGAGATACACAGACATAACAAGCAAAATAATAAAAAAAACGTTTTCGTTGTATATAACATGAAAACATTTTCATTGTGTTTTAAATGAAAAAGAAAGTGTACAAGCTTTTGTATTTCATTTCCCCTACAATGCACAATGTGCGAAGACTACTTTAGCTAAAGAAAATGTATATGGTTCAGGTGCTATTAACCTCATTTCTTGAAAATATAAAAACTTAAAATCCTTTACAAAGGGGCCACGAAAAATGAAAATAAAAACATTCCAAACGAAGAATTATACAGAATTGGAAGGAGAAAAAAAAGAAGTGAGGGGGGAAATGACAATATCAGTAAATAAAACAAAATCAAAAGTTCCCTAATTGCCTAACTTCATTTTACACGAGAACAAAGATACGCCACCGAACAAACACGCAATCCGATAGCCATCGCCCGCGCTGCAAGCTCCACCGTTTCTGTGCAGACAAACACAGGACTGCTGGTGCTGTATCGTCCCTCAAGGAATCTCGCGAATTCAAGTATACTGCGGTGCTGCGGCGTCGCATCGCTACAAAACGCCGTGACATTTGTCTTTTCTTCCTGATGACAGTCGTTGCTGTCAGGACCCAACATTAACATCTGCGAGAACGGCTCCCACACCCGCAGGACCGGTGGGAGCGCCGCGCGCTCCCCCTCACGTTGCTCATCCAAAAGAAATTCCCTTTTGGCATCCTCCATAATAGCAATGGCCTTATCCGCGGCCTCTATGATGTTGTAAAAATTTTTCGACGGCATTTGCGAGTTAGAGCACGCAGTGCTGTAGGTAAGAATGGGTAGTGGCGTCAGGTTTTGTGATAACTCCTCTTCCAGTGCCGTGTCACCTGCCGCGATGACACCAAGCAGCTCTTCTTTAACCACCCGCGGCACTCTCATCATGTTCCCCCGACTGGAAAATATTTTCTGATAGGCGCTACCACCGCAGCCAATGGGAATGGTCAACGCAAGCAGCGATGTCGTATCCATGACAAGTAACGAACCCGATAAAATGAATGCTGCATCGATTTTACTGAGCACCCACCGTCGCACGGTGGAGTACATTGTGTATTGTGGTAAAAACTCCTTTCGGCAGCGCTCAATCATGCAAGCAATATTTTCAGGGTCGTAATAGAAATGACCACCGTGTTGCTTGTCTTCTGGCTGGTTTTCGCTGCTCTCATCGTCAAAGCCGTCGACTTCGTACGGCCCCCACGGGTGCATTCGGTGTCCCTTCTCAACCAGCTTCAATTCCTCGTCGTGCTGCGTAGAAATTGTTACGTCCAGTGCCTTATAATAAGCCAATGCTTTCACGTTTGGGTTCACCTGCCGGGCGTTGAAGTTTTCAATTACCAAGTTCGCTATGTTGGTGCACCGGGACAGGGCCACATACGCCTGTCCTTCTTCAAAAATACCATTAAAGTCAACGTTCACATGCGAAAGGGACATTCCCTGTGATTTATGGATTGTTATGGCGTACGCGAGCTGCAGGGGAATTTGGGTAGTGCAGCTTATTTCGTCCTCTCCCTGGCGCGTTGTCCACCTGTGCGGCTCAATTGTAACTATTCGACAAGATGGCACTTCACCTTCGTTGCTCTTCCCCGACGCATTGTCCCTGGTATCAAATCGTACAACTGGAAGCATTTCATGTTTTGCCAAAGCGCGCGTATCCTCCTTCGTTGTTGAGTTTGTGAGATTGAACGCCTGGTTTACGTTGATAAATGACTCAACGATACCAACACAACCGTTGGCGAGGCCAAGGTTGAGGTCGATGTTTGCAAGTAACATCACGCGGCAACCAACACGAACCTTAACGGTTTCAGGGAGGTCCAGTGGAAAGCTTCCTTCGCCTCTATGTATTCCCTTGTACGTATAAATTTCTGTGCCCAATTCGTCGAACTTCTCCGTGTTGAAGGTGTCGACATCTGCCCTGCGTGCCCGTAAAATCGTGAAACCGTCACGACCCTTCGATCGTTTCCTGCTGTTGTGTTCTTCTTTTGCGAAGCTGATCGGAAAGGCGCTGTCTGCGACTGCCTGGGCCTTTCTTCCCACATTGTCCTCGGACGTAAACGACGTGTTTGCCGCCACGGACAAAGTGCTTAACAGGCCAAGTGATACAGGAGAGAGGGAGCCGAGACGCACCTCATTCAGCAGCGTAAAGAGCTCTCGATCTTTTTGCCTAAAATGATGCGACAGCATACAAACAAGCGCATTCACACGAGGCCAGGACTCCGCTTCAAAGCAAAGCCGTCCCACTTGTTTTGAGCTGGTCCTATTTACGGGAGGTAACTGCAGGAAGTCACCAGATAGCACCAACTGAATACCACCGAAAGGCAAGGCGTTCCCACGAATACGCCGCGCAACATATTCCAAAACATCAAAAAACCACGCGTCAAGCATCGACACCTCATCCACTATTAACACTGAGCACTTCCTCCAGTTGGCCTTTGCCTTTTTCTTATTGGATATCGACTTGTACACCGATTGCGCCGTATCCTTATGCTGGTCAACGAGGCCACACCCCGAAAAGCTGTGAAGTGTTGTTCCACTCAGGTTAAGCGCAGCCAGCCCAGTCGTTGCTGTAACGAAGGTTTTTGCTTTCGGTAGTGCTTCAATAATTGCACGAAGAAGATGCGACTTACCAGTGCCCGCTCCACCGGTAAGAAGCACAGATCGATGTTGATTGACGACTATATCACAAATTCGCTTCTGGTCCTCTGACAACTCCCACTTCGGCTTCAGAGATGTTACCTCATTCGCTTTCTCACACCAACGCAGTTCTCCCTGAGTTTGATCCCTTAAGGGCGTGCAGGGAGAAGGGGCATCATAAAAAAAGTTAACATCGTCCGACTTGGAGCTGGTTACCGTCAACACCACCGGCCGGCCTATCTCGGAACCGTGACAAGTCACTGGAAAGTCGGGAATTTGCACATCATGTTGCGACACTGCGGCCGCGCTTTTATCGGTTGCAGTGGAAGACTCTGTGCCCGCTTCGTTAGATGACAAGAGAACAAATGTCCGCTCACTATGATTGCTGTTCTCATTCGTTTGCGTATTCCTAGTGTGTGCCTCTGATGACGTTACGCCGCAGCTGTCGTGTTCCTCTTCTTCACTATGCGGACGCTTTATTCCTATTTTCACATCAAATCTGCTGCTCTTGATGCTGTTGAAGCGGGAGGGTGTTGCTCTTTCACTAACTACTACAGCCAAGGGCCCATCGCGTTCCTTTTCCAATAGCGGCGGTGGCTCTTCCACTGCGGCGTCGCCGAAATTGGTCAGTTGCTGTATGGTACGAAGGTTCTTATGGCATCTGAGCGGTCTTTTCCACATGGCGCGGGTGCAATGCAAACCTTTCGTCCACTTCCTTCTTTAACCGTGCAGGAAATGTAAGAAGAGCGAACAGAATCAGCGAATAAAGCACAATTATGTATGGCCCAGTGCATATATGTATATATATATATATATATATATATATATATATATATACATATACAGACACAGAGACGCGTGATGGTGACGCGGGATATGTAAATATCACAAAGGAAAAATTACACAAGTAAGGTAACGAAGAGAAAGTTACATTGGTACATATATAGTCATCTTCGGTGAAACACGAAGTGACCATAAAAAAAAAAAGGAGCTCATTAAAACTCTGCTCGAGTGTTTCTCTGAGAGCCACAGTGAGGAAAAAGAAACAAAAAGAAGCGCACTGTATCGTGCCATCCCGTCATCAACCGTTGCAAGGCAAATCAAAAAAGGACAAAAGGGCAAAAAAGACAAGAAAAAAAGACAAAAAGAAGGAAAAAGATCACATTGTCTGCGCCATGGGTAAGCACAAGGTACACATGATGGTGTGTGAATGTTTTTCTTCATTGCTGTGGGAAGGATGCAAAGTGCCATTGTGGTGACAGAAAGCGAGGATAAACTTCATCAAGATGTGCAAAACAAATATATTTATATATATCTGTCATTCGCTGGTAGCACATTTCCCCACTCTTTTTGACCTCAAAGGTGGCTGCGTCCGACTTCTATGTACTCTCCATCACACACCCAGCAAGGAAGTTTTTGTTTTCTCTTCTCTTTTCAAAAGTAAAATAATGCGTAGTACAAAAGTACATTGCTGTCTACCTGACGAACATAATCAAAGAAGATAATAAAGGTTAATTTTCTTTTTTTTAAAAATAGAAAAAAAAACTAAACTAAAAAAAAGACATAAAGGTTAAGGCAATGGAAAAGTGAAATGTTGGTATTTGCTTTATAATAAATCAGTCTCCTGCTGTTTTTGCGATTGTTTAGCACTGTCGGTCTTGCCTCAAGTCCTAACGGTAGCTCATCGGCCTGGCTCCTCTGTGAGGGCCCCGCCGAAGGTTTGCTCGTCCCAAGTCCACGTGAAGTTAGCGGTGTCGCGCTCACCGACGGCAGGCGTGTCGGAAAAAATTACTTGAGAGACCCCATTAAAGGGCGGAGTCCCCTGCACGGAAATATCCTTGGACTTATCACGCATTTCCTTCAGTAGTGAATCAAACGACTGTGCACCGATGCCCAACCCGCGCATCACCTCCGGGTGCTCCTTCGTGTTGATCCTTTGCGCCGATAGAGCCACCCCTTTGTCCATTATGTCTTCTATAACGGAGTCATCATCCGACGCGTCACCATCTGCTGTTCTTACGGCAGTTGGAACGCCGGAGAACTGCTGCTGGGGCACATCGATCCGATAGTTTGGCGGGGGACGCACGCGCAGTGAGGTTGGCGGGAGAGATCCATGATGTCGTCCGGCTTGGGCATTTGTTGCTGATGAGGCTTGTGTGGAAGAGCCGAGCGTTGAGAAGGGGCTGACGTCAATCGCACAGTCGATTGTTTTTTCACCATGTTCTATACCAAAACGGCAGGGTACAGCGCGCACAACGCTGACCTGTGGGGGAAAAGTGTAAGTGAGCACGGCGTCCAGGTGGAGCTGGTCGTGTATCGGGTTACGAGCGGGGCTTGTTCGAACGTGCATCAGAGCCTGAATATCCTGCAACGTGAAGCTACTGGCTTCATGCGCTTTTCCGGGGTTTTCGAGAAGAAAGCTGAACGGACTTGGGTTGAAGATAGAGTTGCGGAAATATTCAACAATTGCCTTGGAACTGCTTGGATCTGCAAACTCTACAAAGCTGAACCACATTGTCGTGGGTTTCGACACCCCGTCATTTCCATTTCCATTGTTTCCCGCGTCATTGATATCATTCTTTATCGGGACCTGGTTCTCGTCGCGGCACAGTCGAACTTTGTTTAGCTCACCAAAATGCGTGAGAAGGCGACGGAATTGCGCCCGGCGAAGGGTTGAGGGAAGTTTGGTGATGTACACAGTCCGCTCCATCAAATCTGCCTGCGTGTACACACTTGGGGTGTAGCCACTCACGCGCTGCCCACTCATCACTTTCGTTGGCTCCATCCCCGTTGCTGCTTCAGAGAGTTGTGGTCGAACTTGCATGGACCTTTGCTGCTGCTGGCGAATCTGCACTGGTACTTGCAGCTGCTGAGAGAGGAACATCTGCTGCTGCCTCGATGTAATAATTCCCGCCGCTGTCGCACTGCCACTAGGGTGTCGAAACACATTAGATGGGGTTGACATATCGTTGCAGTGGAGGGAAAGGGGCGTCATCAAGGGCGGTGAAGCGCACTCCATGGAAACATCTTGGGAACTCATAGTGATGTCTGTCGCGCCACCGCGTGTACCTAGACGCAAGGAAGAAGGTGATGCCATGGTTAGACCGGGTGAGCTTACCACTGTAACGGCACTGCTCCCCGGCGTTACCTTGGCAATAACACGACGGGGCGTTGGGCGGGCACTGGCGCTCAGTGACGCGCAGCCCCCGAGCTGTGCTGGGTCACGAAGCAACAATTCCTCCACGCAGTGATCGTACTCTTTGCGATACGGATCCTTCTTCGCTCGGGACTTGTTATTTTTTCTCCACAGAGACGTAAGCTCTTCGAGACAGGCAAGCATTATCAGCCAAGGTTTGTGCACCTCTTCCTCACCGCGGCCACAGTCCAAGGACAGCGACGGTTTTGTCACGAGAGGGCAATTTCTCTCATGCTCCCGCGCATTTCTCAGCTGCTGCTCATTCTCCTTAATGATCTTCACTGCCAACTCATAAGGACTCTTTTTCAGGTAGCAGTATTGAAAGAGATATGCGCTGAGGACTGCGGCAACCTTGCGGGGTTCGTCGGGCTTTTCATTGTCCATGAAAAGATTTATCAGCGATCGTGCAATGGTAGAGACGTAAATGATGTTTCTCTTTATGTTTGGGTCTTGTTCATCACCGTTTTCCAAGCCGGAAGCATCCCTTCCACCCCGGCGCGGAACTCCCAACCTGTCGTGGAGGGACAGCAACGCGTGTACAAGCGGCGTTGAGAGTGTTTGTGCATGATGGCCGGACCCCGTGAGTGTACCGGTAAGTACTGCTGCAAGCTTCTCCGCTACCTCCTCTGTTGTCTCCGGCGCCACCAACAAGCGCAACATGCTCTCTGTCAATGCTTCAGGATCAACGACAGTAGCGTGAAGCTGCTCCACGATATTTTTGAGGAATGCATTACTCCCCACATCGGCCCACAACTCATTTACTCCACTGTTTGTTATCATCTGCGATGGTTGTGTGCGGGTGCCCGACACCACGGAATCTGTGCAACACGTTGATTCTTTTTTATCAGTGTCTTTCGGCCCGGAGAGATAACGCGAGATAATGGGAAAGGGCTGCTCTGCGCTGTAGAAACTGCTCAATTTGTTTGCCGCCTCACGTGCTGTGTTTTCTTCATCAAAAAATATGAGACAACTGCGTCTCTTCCCCCCGGAGACCTGAACAAAATCTGGATACATCTCATAGTCCAAAGCTTTGTACCGAGAAAATAACACAGAAAGGCTTCTCTTATCAAGCATTGGTGAAAGATTGTGTACGCTCACATGGTGGAGGTTGTGCCCACTGTTGGTCCTTTTGAAGAATTCATCAACCTGATCAAAAGCTTTCACATCAAAACTTTCCTCCTCTCCAGTGAAAGTGACGGGGGGCCGAGTCCCTTCCACTAACGTGCAATCCAAATGTTTGCTTGTGGTCGTGAGGCTGCTCGGACGAAAGCCAAACAGTTTGTTGAGGTGCACCACGTCAATCGGTTGCGTCTGACCATCCGGGGGTTTCAGCTGGAAAAGCGCAACCGCTTCCTCTGCAAGGCTCTCTTCCGCGTAATAAACCAAGGCACTCACACTGCTGCACGACATCGGGGTTGTTGGAAAGGCACACGACTTCGGTGGCCATGTGTCAAACCGCTCGGCGCCTCTCTGGATAAAGTTACGAGTAATCACAGTTTGCGACAGTTCGGGGTCCAAACCGTGGACAGCAACAGCATGTCTCATTCGGTTAGCAGAGGACATGACAAACTTCTGAACAAAGTGACACATCTCCAAGTGAGTCTTGTCCAGCTCAGTACCCGGTGGCAATCGCCACGGCTTTGATGTAGAAGCACGAGCCCATATTTGTTGTTGATGCTGTCTTTCTTTAGCATTCTCTGCTTCGCTGCCTTTTGTGGAAGCGGGAGGGACTGCCTTCTGCTTTTTTGCGGTCTCATCGGATGGTGCGCTGCGAGAGCAGCAAATAACTCGGAGCGGCTGGTGCTGTCCATTGGGCACAAAATCATTAAATTTCTCGACAGCCACCAAGGCAAAGGCTTGAGATGGGAAAAACACCGCCCCAGCACGTCTGGTTGGCCGTAGAGAAAAGTGCTGAGGCAAAATTTCCGCCCTTTTTGCATTCATGGGGAAAAAGATGTTGAGTAGCTCCTCCCTTGTTGTGCGCGGCTCCAAATTGAATACCACGACCAGGTGAAAGTTGTTGTTCTTACATTCCTCTGAAAAGTGCGCCGTGATTTGAGTGGTAAGCGATTCCGGTGTGAGGGGTGTGGAGCACTGCGAGCTCGTCGTTGCGGCTGTATTGCTCGCATTACCTCCGTCGAGTGTAGCCATGACACGCACCGTCGGCGTACTCGCTACTGGCCACTTGGCAGCGGCCCCATCCTTTGACAGCGGTGTAAATGGCACTTCATTCGGGACGCCACCACGAGTCGGAGGCCACGGTAAGGCCACTGAGGACACGGGAGCGGTCGGGCAATATAAGAAAGGGCTCTGAAAGATTTGCTGCACATCCATTGGAATTGGTGTAACCGGGCTGGGGAATGCAATATTTTCCACTGGTATTTGAAACTCTTTTGCCTCGGGATTTAATGTCGACTTCCCGGGGATGGACCCACCTCTCACTGACGTGGTCGCCAGTGGGGCACCGGTAGCAGTGGACGAACACGATGACACCGCCGCAGCTGCAGTGTCCTTTTCCATCTCACCTTGATAGCAACATCCAGCAATTTCACCTGCCGCTGTGGAACTCACGTCCACCTTGAAACTCTGCTGCAGCGAAACATCGCTCAGGGTTGGCGAGGGAAGCTGCAGGGAGGTGGTTGACGCGCTGCTGTTTCCCACATGCACCTGCGCTTGTCCTGAGGTTGTACATGGCGTAGCCACCGGACTACATGCGAAGTCCATTCCAACAACCTCCATTTGTCCCCGTGACATGCAACGTCAAGAAAAGATGAACCCAAACGAGCGCAATGGTAAGTAGCAACGGGTAAGTGGCAAAACGAAATTAAAGGGAAAAAAAGAGCCGCCCACAAATTAGAAATAAAAATAATAAAAAGTAGGCGAAAAGGACGGTGCTATAAAAAAAAAAGAGAACTACCAAAAATTTCAAAAATATTTTCTTTCCTATCTCTTTATTTATTTTGCCTTCTTCTTCTTTCCTTTATTTTTCCTGCTCACTGACAAATAAACAAGACGCGATTCAAAACAAGAAAAAAAAGAGACGCTGAAACAAATGGATGAAACTGAGCAAAAATGGATCGACGAAAAAGAGCCTCCCGTGTCACAATGCCTCAATATACTCCGAAGAAACTCTACTGCGCGCACAACAAAAAAAACTAATCTCGAAACAAAACAAAAAATCACAGAAACGAATTCAATAAGACGAAGCCTGATAAAATGATTAAAAACAGAAAAAAAAACGGAGTGTGTTGCAAACCACACAGTCCAAATCAACAAGAACAGCAGAAAAAATCTTACTTTCCCCTTTTACTTAAAAGTATTTGTGTGATATATAACTTAACGTGAGCTGCCTCTTTGGGTTACGTATAACCTCTACCTCAATCGTTTCTAAAAAGAGAAAAGAAAGAAAAAAAACTCCTTACCTTCCCCACTTGTGTAGTTTTTCTTTGTTGTTGTTGTTTTCCTTCTCAAACCTGTGCGTGTAGTGGATTCTATTCTCGGCTGCTGCTGCTGCTGCTTCTCCTCCTCCTCTTGTCTCCTCAATATATATTTCTTGTTTATATTTAATTTGATCCAATTGGCCACAGAGAGATATGCGGAATTCACAATACAGGAAAAAGAATATAGTGTGGTGAGTGGGAGAAAAGCAAATTCACCAAAAGAAGTAAAGAAAGAAAAGAACAACTCCCTTTTTCACAATGACTTGCGCTCAGAAGAAATAATCCCCCAACACAAGTCTCCCTCAACAGTTGCTGTTCTACGCCTTTCCGTTACAGAAACTTTTTTGTTTTTCCCTCGCTCGTTTATTGCTTAGCTTCCTGCTCTCCTTGCCAACCAAAGACAATGAAATCAGAAGGTGAGGTACGATCGGTTTCCTTTGTAATGAAAGGCCCTGATTTCAGTTCAGTGAACGGGAATTCAACAAATGCTGCAACTACCGCCTTTTTCTTTCTCTCCTCTTCTTTTTTTTCTTTCTTCTTATTTTCTTCTTTCCTTATCTCTGCGGCTCAACAAAACTTGTAAACCGAGTAAGTGGAAGGACGCCAATGGACAGCTCAAGCGAAATGTGGAGGCTTCGATGAAATCCCCGTTTGCACAATAGAAGAAAATGTTTCGGGACGAGTAACGAATAAGAATAAGAAAAATGAAAAGCTGAGGCTTCGAAAATGGACGCAGGTGGGAAAAGAAAAAAAAAAAAGGATGGAGTGCGGGAACTGCTTGAGAAAATGACAAGTGGGTGTTTCCGCTTCCTTTGCTGAGGGGTAAAACTAATGGTAAATAATAACAATAACAATAAAACAGTAATGATAAATAGAAAGATAAATATTAAGAGAAAGAGAAGAAAAAAAAAAGAGCGTGTGTATATGTGCCTTTATGCAAGAAAAAAACGAGTTCCTAAGCTATGAAACCCAGACGGTTTATTTCACTCCCTCCTGACTGTTGTACCTGTGTCGGTGTAACTGTCCTCCTTTTCCTTTCTTTAACGTGTGTGCTTGTTTTCTTTCTTGTTTTTTTGTCCTTAAAGACCTCCGACCTTGTTTGATATTTCTTTTTTATATGATTCCTAGCGACCTCCTGCTGAGTTCGGGCTTTTCGTTCCTTGTTGTGTGTACTTTTATAATTTGTTTTCGTGTTTCCTCCGTGCTGCTCCTTCAGGTATACGACTCTATCCTCCTGTAATCAAATTTTTTTTGTTGTTGTTGATAACTCCCTCACTCACGTGATGTTCTACTTACAAAACAGTTTTTCAAATGCTACCTTACTCTCCTTTTTCTTTGATGTTATTTTTTTTATTTTTTATTTTTTTCCTGCGTTTGTGTAATTTTGCTAAAGCAAAACCTTTTCCCTTTCTCTCCCTCTCTCTCTTTTTTTTCCCTTTTTTCCTCGCTGCTTGTGTGTGTGTGTTTGAGGGGTGTGTTTGGTACAATTGTGTGTACAAAAATCGAAATTAATAAAAATACGAAAAACCGGCTGTTGTGCTTCTTAGCAAGAGCTTTTTTTCTTTTCCTTTTTTTCCTTTGATATTCTTTTTTTTCTTTTTCTTTTTAGTTTTTTTTTTTTGAAATTCCTTTTTGTTTTCAAATAAAAAAAATCTTTTTCTTTTTTTTATTTATTTATTGAGTTTTTGTGTTGTTTGATAGAAAACAACAGCAAATGTAACGAGAAAAAAGACGGAGAACAATAAAAGAAGTCTCTTTTTGTTCCCCTCGTGTTTTTCTTTCCTTTTTTCTTGTTTTTTTAGGTATTTGTGTGTGTGTGTGTGACTTCTTTTTAAAGGTTTTTTCTTTTTGTTTTTTCCTTCTTTCGGAGATTTACCTTGTGGCTTAGTGCCGCAAAAGTAGCCTAAATAGCTGGTGGTCAAAAATAATTATAATACAAAGAAAAAAAATTAACGAGGTGACAACCTCAATTAATGCACTACATTTTGGAAAACAAAAGAAAATGTTGTTAGCAAAGGAAAAGAGAAGAAGAAAATATTGGCAAGAAGAAGAGAGATATGATGGGAAGAAAGCATGTCAGTTGTAAGAGAAACATGTATATGTCAATGGAAACACGAACAGTACAGACAGTAATTGTGAAATACCAACAAGTGCGTAATGGTAATTTAAGTACCTCACAAATATAAAAGATGATGAAATACAATAACAAACCCATACGCTGCTGCTGCGTCAGTTGTATAAAAACACCAACTTGCAATAAATCGTCAAATGGGACAATTATTCAAATGCATTTAAACACGACTCCACTACGCTTAACAAATTTCTGTTCTCGAGCGCAGCCGCCACACGCTCCTTGTCACCCAGCTGCTTGTTCACCTGCTCTTCCTGCTCGTGTGAGCCGGGCGTAACGGAAACATCAATTTTTGTGTGACGCGGCAGGCAGCGCTGCAACTTCAGGCCGATGCAAAGACCAATGAGCGTTGTCATGCTACAGTGCGGGACGGTCGGCGTGAACTGCACCCGCACCGTCTGCTGGGCCTCGTTTACGGAGATGAGCTTCGGCTCCACGACCTGAAGCTCCTCCAACGTGTTTGGATGTTCGGGATCCCGAATGGTGCGAATGTGCTCGTAGATCTCTAGACTGTCAACAGGATCCCGCACATTTTCATCGAGTTCCTGCCGCAGCTCTTCCTCGCTACGCTGATGGTGCGCAGTGTTAACTTGAACGACTGTTGGGTTCGGATTTATGAGCTCCTGCATAGCGAGATGCTATCTGGCCTCCGTAACAGAAAATGAAAAAAAAAAACGAAAAGGGTACCTGAAACACTCAACAACGATGCAGTCGCCTTCGCTCTCTTCTCCCTTCTTTCCTACCGCTTCGGTGCCGGAGAAAGGGCGCCTTTCGCCTCCTTCCACACACCCCTCTGCGTGATACAGTTACGTATCACTTGCAAACGAGGTGGTTGTAACAGACGCACAACAGGATAGAAAAAAAAACAAAACGAAAAATGGGGAAATGGTGACGAATTGACCTTATGCGTGAGACAAAAACAAGCACACATGAATGATCACTGAGTTTTCATGGCTCTTCTCACAGATACGGCGTAAGACTTTTAAACTCGGAAGTTCTCAGCGCAACACATCCCACGTGGAAGTCAGGGAGTGTGAAGATCCTCCGTCCGCTCTGCTTATTTGTTTTTCTGGTTAATTTAACGTATTATCAGTGTTACCATCGTCACGTGCAAACGACGTGCAACAAAGAAGGAAAACAAAATGAATAGTAAAAAAAAAAAGAAGCCGTCAAAGATATACGAAAATGTAGGAAGAAGGAACAGTTAGGGAAATTCAGCCACATTATTCTGCAGCGACGAACACACCAGATGAATCAAGCCATGGCGTATGCCCCACGTTTGCAGTCAAAGTCTGTGAGCCGCTCATCTCGTTCCCTTCCTCAACATATGCGTGCCCTTCCCCATGTGTGTCTTACAGGCTAATGGCACGGTTAAATATCCTCATGATCCATTATTTGTGTTACTCACCTCATTATTTCCCAGGATACCATCCCTCATTTACTCATTTGTCATACTTTTCCATTTGTTTCTTTAATTGCTTTAGTAATAACTCTCATTCTCGGCATTTTTCGGGGGGAAAAACTCTCTGTGGGACAACCAAAGTCCAACTTAGTGAAGAAAGAGAAGTAGGAAAAATCTTTAACTATACCCTCTGTTTATCTCTGTTTACTTCATCCTCAAGATTGTTGGCGTGGGCGTTTCTTTCCGATATCTTTACCGGAAGGTTTCTGGCTCTGTTGACCTTGCCGTGGTCCTTGTTGCTGCGCTTTCTGTTCCCTCTGCTGGGCCTTTGGTTTTGCTGAAGCATCACGTCGTGGCGGCACGTCCTCCTCTTCCCCGCTGCTCGACGATTCCTCATCGTCATCGTCCATCTCTTCGTCCTCCATATCGTCCATGTCATCCTCCTCATCGTCATTGGCGGTTTCCTCATCCTCCATCGTTGGATCATAGGCACCGCTACTTTTCGCTGCCGGGTTTCTCGCCATCTGCTTCACCGGAACCTCAGCATCCTCCAGTTCTTCATCCATGCCGTCACTGCTGATGTCGTCCATGTCGGACACTGCCGCATCGTCGTCCTCCTGCTGAAAACCGCAGCAGTGGATCACTGCGTTTCCCTTCACACGGAAAACAACCTTCTGGTCCTTTCCGAAAACAAGGTCGAGCGAAGCGTGCAGCACCTGCCCCGACGCGTCCAGAGTGGCGAGCGAGAAGGACTTTCCGTCAACCGTGGCATACACCGTGCCGCGACCTTTCCCTCCATGTGGGAGGGAAACCGTAGAAAGATGGAAGCAGTACTGTGGTTTCAGCTGGAGGTTGTAGTCCCTCCCCGGCTGCAGTTCAAAAGCATGAAACAGCGACATCACCGACCTTCTTCTGTGCCGAAAGTCAACACAAGTGGCAGACAAAAAAAAAGAAGGATATAAAGAGGGAAACAGAACATGGGCAATAAAAGCCATAACTTGTTGATAGCATACAGCGTTACGCAAACACTGAAAGTGGCAAACTGAAAAGGTTATTAACTTCCCAACATCGGTACGCACTACATTACTCCTCAACACAACTGCGACAAAAAGGCCCAGAAACCATGCATGCGTGAACGCATCTACACCAATAAGGTGAAAGAAGGAGCTGCGGAGAGGAAATAAATTCCTTCCTGAAGAGGAGCTCAGAATAAACTGAAGCTTTTCTAAGAAAGAACACTAAATAAGGAAAAGACGTGGTACCGTTACCAGGCTCTCACCTAATGGCACGCATATCCCTATTTTGTTTCTTTTCCTAATGTCAGTAATTACACCACCAGAAGCAATACAACACGACATAATTTTAAGACAATAATGTACAGCACGCGGACGATTCAATATCGTGGTTAACAGTAAGACAAAATAAACAAATACCAAAGCGGATGTTAAGGAGAGACGCCAGGGGACATATCACGAATTCTGTAGTCAAGCCCTCTGCCCGGCGCTCACTTCCAAACCATAGAAACCTTCCATTGCCGTTTGTTGTGTGTGTGTGAGAAGAACCTATTACCAAGCAAGAAAGAACAGATAAACAGTAGGGAAATAGCGTCACAGACGGTCAGCAGCCATAATGGAGTGCAGTGTACCGCACTCGTGAATAGTTGTCGACGTTCAAGATTGTTATTCGGCAGTACCCGGTATGCAGGCCATCTCGCTGATATTAGTAAAAGGGAAAAGTAGTATGTCGCTTCATTTAATTAAAGATTTTCCCCCCTCTCAGGCGCTTTACCGGTTATCAAGTTTTCGCATCATTCCTTTCCCATCTTTTGCCATTTCGCTTAAATTATTAATGACTGTATTCGCTTATTAAAAAGGAAAAAAAAGAAAAAAAAGCGGCCCGCCTGTGCCAAAATAACACGTGAGGATCAAGAAGCGAGGCGATGCCAACGGCGATTACTTTACTACACCCATCATTGTGCACAACACACCCATTCGTAAGGTTCTCTCTGCAGTCTTACTTCTTGCGACATGAAGGATTGAGGCGTTCAGGCACAGGCCAGTTATCGTATCAAGGTAATAAAGGCATCTCACCACACAGGTTGAACATTGTCGGTGTCAACACTCACTTCCATAAACTCTCTGGTGTAACATCGAAACCGGGCTGGAACGTCACAACGAAAATAAGTTTACCTAAAATCTGCCGCGGCCGGAGTTACCCCCACGGAAGTTCCCTCGGTTACCCCCACGGAACCCACCGCGGTCACCCCCGCGGAAATTGCCTCGGTTGCCATTCCTGTCACCTCCGCGGAATCCGCCTCGGTCGCCCCCACGGAACCCACCGCGGTCACCTCCACGGAAGTTGCCTCGGTTACCATTCCGGTCACCCCCACGGAAGTTGCCTCGGTCGCCACCACGGAACCCACCGGAGTTGCCCCCACGGAATCCGCCACGGTCCACGCGATGAACCTTCACCACTCTCTCATCTTCATCCTCATCGTCGTCATCGCCCTCCTCGTCGTCATCATCACCATCGCCCTCCTCGTCACCATCATCACCCTCTTCGTCGTAATTGCCTTCTTCGTCGTCATCGCCCTCTTCATCATCATCGTCATCGTCATCCTCTTCCTGAGTGGGAGCGAAAGAGCCCTTTCCACCCTTCTTTGTTGTCTTGGGAGCAGGTGCCACCTCTTCACCGCTATCCTCCTCCTCCTCAAAGTCGTCATCACCGCTATCCAGATCAACACCGTCAATGCCATCATCGACAGGCTGCAAATAGCCGGTCACATGTACGGAGCCGGAACCAGCAGCAGAAAGCACGATGGCCTGCTCAGCAGTTATCACGAGGTCAACCGACATCTGGAACGTATTACGCTTTGGGTCGAGCGTTGCGATAGTGAATTCCTTCCCCTGGAAGGAGATGATAAGGGAAATAACTCCGCTGGAGTTTGAGGGTAACGCGATTTGCGTCAAACGAAGAGCCTGACCCTCAGGCACCTTAGGCTTTACCTTTTGCCCGGCGCTCACTTCCAAACCATAGAAACCTTCCATTGCCGTTTGTTGTGTGTGTGTGAGAAGAACCTATTACCAAGCAAGAAAGAACAGATAAACAGTAGGGAAATAGCGTCACAGACGGTCAGCAGCCATAATGGAGTGCAGTGTATCGCACTCGTGAATAGTTGTCGACGTTCAAGATTGTTATTCGGCAGTACCCGGTATGCAGACCATCTCGCTGATATTAGTAAAAGGGAAAAGTAATATGTCGCTTCATTTAATTAAAGATTTTTCCCCCTCTCAGGCGCTTTACCGGTTATCAAGTTTTCGCATCATTCCTTTCCCATCTTTTGCCATTTCGCTTAAATTATTAATGGCTGTATTCGCTTATTAAAAAGGAAAAAAAAAGAAAAAAAAGCGGCCCGCCTGTGCCAAAATAACACGTGAGGATCAAGAAGCGAGGCGATGCCAACGGCGATTACTTTACTACACCCATCATTGTGCACAACACACCCATTCGTAAGGTTCTCTCTGCAGTCTTACTTCTTGCGACATGAAGGATTGAGGCGTTCAGGCACAGGCCAGTTATCGTATCCAAGGTAATAAAGGCATCTCACCACACAGGTTGAACATTGTCGGTGTCAACACTCACTTCCATAAACTCTCTGGTATAACATCGAAACCGGGCTGGAACGTCACAACGAAAATAAGTTTACCTAAAATTGCCGCGGCCGGAGTTACCCCCACGGAAGTTCCCTCGGTTACCCCCACGGAACCCACCGCGGTCACCCCCGCGGAAATTGCCTCGGTTGCCATTCCTGTCACCTCCGCGGAATCCGCCTCGGTCGCCCCCACGGAACCCACCGCGGTCACCTCCACGGAAGTTGCCTCGGTTGCCATTCCTGTCACCTCCGCGGAATCCGCCGCGGTCGCCACCACGGAACCCACCGCGGTCACCTCCACGGAAGTTGCCTCGGTTGCCATTCCTGTCACCTCCGCGGAATCCGCCGCGGTCACCCCCACGGAACTTGCCTCGGTTGCCATTCCTGTCACCTCCGCGGAATCCGCCGCGGTCGCCACCACGGAACCCACCGGAGTTGCCCCCACGGAAACCGCCACGGTCCACGCGATGAACCTTCACCACTCTCCCATCTTCATCCCCATCGTCTTCATCTTCGTCGCCATCGTCCTCCTCGTCGTCATCATCGCCGTCGACCTCTTCATCATCACCATCGCCCTCCTCGTCACCATCCCCCCTCCTCGTCACCCCATCGCCCTCCTCGTCACCATCATCACCCTCTTCGTCGTAATTGCCTTCTTCGTCGTCATCGCCCTCTTCATCATCATCGTCATCGTCATCCTCTTCCTGAGTGGGAGCGAAAGAGCCCTTTCCACCCTTCTTTGTTGTCTTGGGAGCAGGTGCCACCTCTTCACCGCTATCCTCCTCCTCCTCCTCAAAGTCGTCATCACCGCTATCCAAATCAACACCGTCAATGCCATCATCGACAGGCTGCAAATAGCCGGTCACATGTACGGAGCCGGAACCAGCAGCAGAAAGCACGATGACCTGCTCAGCAGTTATCACGAGGTCAACCGACATCTGGAACGCATTACGCTTTGGGTCGAGCGTTGCGATAGTGAATTCCTTCCCCTGGAAGGAGATGATAAGGGAAATAACTCCGCTGGAGTTTGAGGGTAACGCGATTTGCGTCAAACGAAGAGCCTGACCCTCAGGAACCTTAGGCTTTACCTTTTGCCCGGCGCTCACTTCCAAACCATAGAAACCTTCCATTGCCGTTTGTTGTTGTGTGTGTGTGTGAAAAGTGGTTCGTGCCTTTTGTTCTCGTAGGAAGTAGACGTACGCGATGAGCTAGCTGTTCAAGAGAAAATATGCAAGGGAGACTGATGTGTACTGCTTCATAAAGTTTCATTAGCGAATGCAATCAGAGGGACGAGGAGCTACTTACATTTTGAAGTTCTCAGTTCTTTGCAATTACCTCACTACTATTTTCCTTTTTTTTTGCAGCGAACACAATTAACTTCGATAATACACGTGAAAAGAAGAGGAAACAGTTTGAATTTTGAGTACCTCACTTTTTCCACGTAACAACAGAAAGCCAGTTTGTATGGTGCGCAACCACAACTTGTAAGAAGCCATTATCCACAAGTAACCATGAAAGACCGATTATGGAACTTTCTGACACCTGCGTGTTCAATCCTGTTGTGGGAAATTGATCATTGTTTTCCGTGACATCATTCAATGGCTTCCCTTCTACAGGTTTGTCAACGTTCTTCATTTCGGCACCAACAACATGTGCCGCCTGTGACATCTCTTCACCAACTGGATCTTCCCCCCTCGGTGATTTGATCTTAATTGAACTATGCTTGGCGTACGATTGTATGTTTCGATTCAGAAGCAACACTTCATTTTCCGATGTAGCCAAACATACCCAATGGCGTATGAAAGACGTTTCGTATCCGGTATTAGTAATTTGATACACAGGGCCACCCTCGCACAAAACACTGGGAATTTCCGTGGGTGCACAGCGAAAGAAAGAATCACAACTAAAAATCGGAGCCGTGGCATTGTAAATACCAAGACATTTTCCGGTGCTTTTATCAGGTACCTTTACTTCCAATTCCTTCACTTTGGGGTCACTCGCTTGGTGCCCAATAAGACGAACTAATCTCCCATCGGGCGTGCCGAGCAGCGTCCCTACGTCAGGCTCGGCGACATGCGAGGAAATAAAGGAAGAAAAGAACCACCTCTCTGAGGGCAGTTCGTACCCACCGCCATCACTAAAGCCAGAGCCGCATTTGACCACAATAGTACGATAGTCATACAGCGAAGAGCACAGCAAAAAACCGTTCAGGCACTGTAAAAGAGTAAAAGCCCTTTGTTCACACGACCCCCGACTCTCATCAATGGGGCCAGCGCTGGGAAGGCGGAGAAAATGTGATGCAAGCCGCGTCACCGGGAAAAATGACGTTGATAGACCCGACAGAGAAATGTGGTGCGCAACACTTAAACAGCCGCCTCCTTCCTCAACAAGCAGCACAAAGATGCCATGACAAACTGTTCCAACAGCAATGAAAGGCCTGTCGTACAATTCAGTTATGTCTAACGGCACCACATGCGGCGGAAAGCTAAACGTGTTCGTGCATTGAAGTGTGTTTGATGATAAGTTTGGTGCGATCAACGTACACTGATTGCATGGCGTTACGCTAATTATTATCAGCTTCTCTTCACAGGGAAGAGACACCACTAAACAGTCTTGAAGTTGGCATAACCACAGTACGCGGTACGGCATCGTTTTAAAAGAAAACGCAGCGACCGGTGATGTCGACCCCGTCGTGGTTGATGCACTCGGGACACTGCCAGGTTCATCCGGTCTGTTGATGTTCGGCATAGACGGTGTGAAGGCGCTCTCAATAGCCACAGAAACATCCTCTAATTGTTTATAAGTTCCAATTACCAAACATGAAAGGGGAAACCTCCTCAACTTTTTTAAGTAAGGCTTTGTTGGCACGCTCCAAAACACCCCCAACGACTTAGCCAGCTCACTTGCACGATCTTCAGGCATCAGGGGAAGTAAAAAGCGATGCCCTTCCGTGATAACTACCGCCACTAAACGCTCTCCCTTGCGTATGCAGGGATCACCACGAAGCTGTGTGACTGTAACAGGCCCCAGGGCGAACTCACCGCATTCGGGGGCGTCAGTGCTCTCCCGTGAATTGTTCGGAATGGAAGTCCGCCAGGACCACAGCATCATAAACTGTGTTGTTAGGGATGGTTTCATGGAATTCCGCATATCTTTTGTGAAAACAAAACTGCGACGCTCCCTGCTTGTGACATCTGAATTTTCTCTCTCAGAGCCATTTCTTTTCGTAGCCATGCCATCTGAATCGTGTTCAATTCGTCTCTGGAACAACCTCCGGGAGTCCCCTTCTGCCCTACATTCAATCGGTGGTGTTGATTGTTCCAAATAATTCGCTGCGGGATTGCGGTCACAATCGTTATCGTCGGTCCTGCTCATTAATGTAAGGTCCGCGGCTGTTCCTTTTAACGACACTTTCGTAGGAAACGACTGAGTGGTGTAATTTATTGAACACGTCGGCGCACACAGCTAACACTGTCTTTTCAGCCGACTATTTCATGACCGTAAAATCATTTAAAAAAAATAATAATGAAAGAAAAGGATGCGAAGAAGCTCGAATCACTGAATCGTTAGGAGGTACCAACAACAAAACAATCAACAAGAAAAAAAAAACACGATATTTATACAAAAGTAAACATATAAACATTTTAATAAAAGATGCAACTTCAAAATGATAATATTTGATAGCGTGTTTTTGTGTATATAACGGCATGCGCACAGTTCCCTGAATATACCCCCGGGACGACACAAAAATAACCCTTCTATTTTTACGAAGTTACCCAATAATTGAACATACAAATATATACTGAAAGAAGAAAAAACACATGGTAATTATACAATGAAAGCCATGGCGAAACTTACGAGGCGTGGTTTATTTTGCTTTGTTCATTTCTCCTCCTGAAACGCGGTTTATGATCTTCGTTTTGTTTTTTTCGTGCCCTCCTTGTGAGATTTACCCTCCCTCAATCCCTTCGAAGATAACAAATCAGGCACTGCTCCCAAAGCTGGAATTTTTGGCGATGTCGATGGTTTTTGCTCACTTACGCCACTCTGCTCGCGACCTGGTGGTAATGCAACGGGAATGGAAGGCGGTGCTTGTCCTGCTGGTGCCACATCAGCAGCAAGTGAACCGAACAACCCTGTAGGAGCAGGCAGAACTGTAGATGGCTTAGGGAACTGTAATTCCTTTTGGTCGGCTGCAGAAGAATTAATTCCAATGGCAGCATCATTCGTTGGCAAGTGTGTTGAGCCCAGCTGGTGGGTTTGCATGCCCCCATCGGTATTGATATGCTCGAAGCAAGTGCAGGTGGAGGTGAAATTGGAAGAGAAACTGTGACACCCATCTCCACTGCTGGCACGGGGAGTAACTGCGCTCCCAGCGCCCTTGCACGTGGCGATCCGGATCTTGCAGGCTCCACATTAACTATCGTCGGCACCGGCACCACAACTTGTGGTGCAACCTGGGGCGGTGGTGAAAGCACGGCACTCGCGACAGACACTTCAACCGGTGCTTGGCTGGCAGAAGCCCAATCGGGGGAGACACAAGAGGCGCAGCAGGCGTCGGGTTTAAAACTTCCGGCGGCACTGGTAACGTCGAGGTTGGAAAACCCATTGTGGTCACAGCTTGCAGCGGGATCACCTGCGCCGTCGTTGGAACCTCCGTAGATGGCAGTGTGCAGACGCCACAGAGGCAACGCTAAGGGAGTTTGCCATTGTTGTCGAGGGTTGCGGCACTGCTGGAGACAGAGTAACAGCCACTCCAGAAGTACTGTCAATTGAAGGGGCGGTGATGGTTTCTGCCGGCGCAACTCCTATAGGAACAGCAGCATCTTGAGCAACAACCGGGACAGGAAGTGTATGTTGCGCACCATCCAACTGCAATGAAGAGGGAAAAAATCCTGGTGATGGTGTACAGGCAAAGTGGCACCCATCTCCACTGCTGGCACGGGGAGTAACTGCGCTCCCAGCGCCCTTGCACGTGGCGATCCGGATCTTGCAGGCTCCACATTAACTATCGTCGGCACCGGCACCACAACTTGTGGTGCAACCTGGGCGGTGGTGAAAGCACGGCACTCGCGACAGACACTTCAACCGGTGCTTGGCTGGCAGAGAGCCCAATCGGGGGAGACACATGCGGCGCAGCAGGCGTCGGGTTTACAACTTCCGGTGGCACTGTACGGACAATGACTGCGGCACTGATGATACGGAGAGGACAACAGGTTGAAGCGCTGAACCTGACGCTCTCGGCTGCATACTCGTCGGTGGCGGTATGCCCGTATCTTGCGCACTCTCTTTTTGTAAAGTACTTTGTAGTCTGAACATTTACGGTCAAGAGGCGCAGAAAGTGCATTTTTTTCCATCAGCTCCTTTTCCATGCAATATTCCTTTCGTGCGCCTTTTCGAATTTGTGAATTAACTGCTTGTTTTCCTCGTTGCTTTTGAGCAGCGAATTTCGTATCTGTTCTATTTCATTGTCTTTCTCGCGGATTAACGAATCCACATTAGATTTACTAGATGTGGCCGCTGCAGCCTGTTCCGCTAAAAGTTGCGAGCAGTGGCTTTTCCACGAATCAACAGTCTTCATCGCGTCATCTATCTCCTGACGCAGTTGCTTTTCCTTCAGGGATGCCTCTTCACTTATTCGATCAGCCCGTGCCTTCTCCTCGTCTCGCATACGTTGCACCATGCTCAACTCTTGGCGCAGCTGAGAAATGCTTTGCTGATTTTGTTCCTGCTCCTTGACAAGCTGCTGTATATTACCGTCTTTATTTGACAGCGCTGCTTGAAGATCTCTATCCTTCTTCTCCAGCTGAACTTGTAAATCATGGTTCTGTGCTGCTAGCTGGGCAACGCTTTCACCGCCAACCTTAAGGTGTTCGATAGTATTTTTCAGCGACGTTATGGAAAGATCCCTTTCTGCAATTTGCTGTTGCCACAGTCGGTCATTATTACGCTTCTCCTCACCCATTCTTTCTTGTAACACAAGCAGCTGCCGTTGACTCGTTTCCAGTTGCTTTTCAGCGTCGCGAAGTTGACGAACAAGATGTCCTTTTCCCTTTCGAGAGCATGCAAGGCCTCTTCGTGGTGCTCCGTTATACGCTTGCAGAATGCTTCGTAGTCCTTGGACAACTCCCGCGAAGATGCGTTATCAGAAACTGTTAAATTCTCCCGTATTTGCTGAATTTCCTCAATGTGAGCCGCCTTTGTACGGGCAAGCTCATCCGCCAGTTCCTGTTTCTCCTCACGCACCGCTCGCAGCTCCGCTGTTTGCTTGTCAGACAACAGTTGGAACTCCGTTTGAACGGTGTGCAGTGCCCTCCGAGCTTCGCTGGCAGCTCGGTCCGCCTCTGAAGCCTTTTTCGTTAGTCTCTCCTCTACGCTGGAAGCATCTTGTAGCTTCATTCGCATCATCCGCAGCTCCTCACGCAACCGAGACTCTTCCGCAACCACATTATCTGCTGTTGCTGCCTTTGCTCTACAGCGTCGTAACTCTTCGTCACTCTCACGTTGACGATGCTGCTGCTCCTCCAGTGCCTTCTCAAAGATTCGAAGCTGTGCTTTGTGCTTCTCCTCATCATAACTACGCTCCCGATCATGCGCCCTAACGAGCCGCTGAAGCTCCCCATCAAACCATTGCTTCATGTTTGTCTTGTCCTCGTCAAAGGAGCGCTGAAGGCGCTCCATATTCCTCTGAAACACATCTGCAAGAGCTGCATCAGAAAGTTTTTTCTCCGAAGAACTGTTGAGCAGGCGACGGAGTTCATTCAGTTGTTCCATTACTTGCATCAAATGTGCCTGCGATTCCAACAGTTGCTTCTCATTCCGTTGAAGAATATGTTGTTTACATTCCATTTCCTGCCGCAGTGCAGCGATCTCATTTTTACATGCGTGGTACTGTTGGCTTGCCTCAGCACGGCGCTCGCCCTCTCGGTCCTGTAACTCGCTGAGAATTTGATGTGCCATCGCACTGTTAGCGGTTTCAACTGCCTGTTCAATGCGTTTACCGTACTCTGATGCATCCCTTTGGACCTGTAATTGCATTTTTGCTTCCTCATGCAGGCGTTGCATTTCCCGCTCATGCTCCCGCTCACGGAGACGATCCTCCTCTTCAAGACGCCTTCGACGGTCGCGCTCCAGTTCCTGCGCCCGCTGTTGTTTCCATTCCTCCAACTGCTTCTCCTGATCAAACAGTCGCTGCCGTTGCTCCTCTTCTCGCTTAGCCCGCACCTCCTCCAGCTTCATGGCTGTCTCCAACAGCGACTGCTGCCCCAGCTGGGTTTCACGCTGGCGGCTACATTGCTCCTCAATGCGGTGGCGACCCTCATCCTCGCGCCGGAGGCGGTCGTACTCCTCCCTAATGCTAAGCTCTCGCTTGAGGTAGAGCAAATCCCTGTTCCCCGCGCCTGAAAAGCTACCTGGCCACACTCTGCCGAGATCGACAAGCGTACAAGTTGAAGAACGTTTACTGTCCTTATAATCCATGGAGTAACACCGGTAGTCAGCTCCGATTTTAACGCATGCCATTGACTTCTTCCGGGACGATTGCAGCACAGGCGAGGCAGTCACGTCACTACAAAGCATAACTGGCATCACTGACGAGTATGAGCACAATGAGGTGTCGCTACACGGGAGCACGCTATAGTCCTCCATTTTTCAAATGATATATTATTATTTTTTTTTGTATATAAACGTGTATATATATTCCTCTCCTTTTCGCTCTGACAGCAATATGATATGGGACCCTTGTTAATTTTATGGATCAGTACAACTATTTTCGCTATTGTTAATGTACAAATATATTTATATTCCTTTTTTCTTTCCTCCTTGGTGGATCTGCAGCAACGTCAGACACTCTGGCGGGTTGCGCACGTCCCTCACCAAGTGGAGCAGAACACGCGCGGAATGGAGGCTTGCTTTCTCACACACCTCTCCCACAGGAAGGTACAGAAACGAAGAAAAATGATGAAGCAACACCACTTTTCTAATTGCCCCTTTTTACAATGCCCTCAACCTTTATGTTTCGTAAGCAACACTTTTCATGAAAAAAAAAAAGAAGAGCGTATCTCTTCCTTATTTCTGCTTTTTTTTCCTTTAAGGAAAAAAAACAAGAACCTTTTTGTTGTTATTAATTCGTATATGCCCTAAACCATTCCAATAAATAATCCAAATGAAGAGGAAAAGTTGCCATTTTTGACATGTGCGAACCAACTCATGGGTGAAATTAGTCTCGAAAATATTTACCAAACATTTTTTTTTTTGAAATGCGTGGGCAGATACGTGATGGTACGATAGTGCTGAACCAAAATAAAATGTAGTTACACCAAGAGAAATGAAAACAATATTTGTTTTAGTTTTTTTTTCTAAAAAGAAAACACACACACAGCCAAAAAGAAAAAAGAAATGAAATAATAATAATAATAAACAAAGAGTGGGAGGAATGTGAAGCAAAATGATCAGATGGAGCTCCGCTAGGAAGTTTACCGTCCGACATCCGCTTGAATACCGTTTTTCTTTTTCCCCCATCCTGCAATCAGAGGCATATAACAGTAAGGGAAATCGAATCAAACGGGTGAATCCAGTTAGCATGTTTAAGCAAAGTACAGTACATAACTTACCGCGGAAGCGGCATTCACAATATATACACGTGCATAAGCGTGCGGTTGCTTATATGCGTCAGGGTGGTTGGGAATATATCCGTACAGAATTGCATAGCCACTAATAATAGTGCGCTAAACACAACACAACCATTAACGTACTTCACAACGTTGACTTTTTTCTTCTTTTCTGTTTCTGAAAACAAATAAACGAACAACAACAAAAAGAAAAAGAAAATCGTAAATGCAAGGAGGGGAGGATGAAGCTCATGCTACTCTGGACGCATCGAAAGGGCTTCTTCCCTTTCTCGCATGAGACTCATTTCAGTTGCAATGGATTCTCGAAGACGCGTCAAATCGTTGGCTACGGCGGTGGCACTTGAACTGAGACGTCGTAAAGTCCGAAGCGCTTTCCTTTCCGTACGGCTTTTCTCATCGACTTCAACACGCAAGAACTCTTCCAGTCGCTTATTTCACGACTGAGTTTGCTCCTAAGATTTTCACCGCGGGAAGCAAAACTTGTTTTGATATCGTTCAAAGCTACCGCCTGCCTTGTGCTCTGCAGCTCAATCCACGTACGGAACGTCATATTCGATAACACTCGCTGCCACACCGCTACCACGAACCACAGCGGATTTGGTAGCACCTCATTGCCACCTTTATCGCCGGCCTCCACTTTTTCACTCACACGTGCCTTGTCTCCACACCTTTGAC
This sequence comes from Trypanosoma congolense, assembly GCA_002287245.1. NCBI lineage: Eukaryota > Euglenozoa > Kinetoplastea > Trypanosomatida > Trypanosomatidae > Trypanosoma > Trypanosoma congolense. The sequence continues at coordinate 386,532 of NHOR01000219.1, read as the reverse complement.
TACCGGTATTACTTTCATCTTTCCAAACAGCCGTGTGGCGACCACTTGAGGAGGTACCGGTGGAAATCACTTTGCAAGCAGCGGTTACTGCCCCCGGTGCGCCTTCCTGCAACTTCTCCAACCAACCTACTTCAGAGGACTTCAGCTCGCTGGCCTGCATTAATGTATAAAGCGGCTCATTATGCGGGCGTTCCAAATGAGCAGAACGTCCATTAAAGTGGCCTGTGTTCTCTGGGAGGCCACGCGTTTGCATAGCACACACTTTACGGTCGCTTTTCTTGAGATACGATACAGTCCGAGACCCGCATTCCGCCGACTCGCGCGCGAGAGCGCCTTCGCTCGCAAGCATGAGCAATATTTGATCCTCAACTATGGAGGTACGCAGCCCCGTTACAAACGATTCCAGACACTTTACTGGTCGCATGCCCACCACACTACAGTTCATGAACTTACCTAACTTCCAACGAAGCGCTTCCATTTTCGCTGGGTCAAAGCATGCGTTTCGCTCAACTAAACTAAAGGGGCGAAGTACGGTGCTCTTCACTTGCAGCCGCTGCTCATCGCACGCCTGAGCCATTTCTGGAATTCCTGCTGAGAGGTCTTGCATGAGGCAATTAATGATTTCTGTATTAAATCGGGAAAGGTGAAGAGTCAGCTCGTGCTCCATCACTGACTTAAGCTCCGTCGCGTTTTCATCAACGTAGGGGATGTGGTGTTCCAATCCGCTCTTAACCTCCGTTTTGGGGCGCGCAATGGCAACACCAACGAATTCCTTGTCGTTTCCTTTTATTGGCTCTCGACCGGACGGGTCCATACGCACTTTCCCACCGATGGTTTGCACGGTAATCAACGAACTATCCCTAACCGCTGCAGCTTCTGCCTTCTCTTGCATAATGCTCTTAAGCTGCTGAATCTGCGAACGGTAGTTATTCCCAACGAATAACTTGAAGAGTTTCACAAATTCGCGTAGTAAGCGCATATGCAGAAGAGATGATGAACTTGAAACAAGCGGCAGAGAATGTCGCCTTCGATGCGCCGTCTTCAGTTTCTTTAACGGATCATCAGTGGCATCCTCGCGAGCTTGTTCTAGCAAGAGCAGAATCATACGCCAAAAGTTCCCAGTGACACGCTCAAACTTCTCCTGCACCACCGACTCGAACTTTTGTATCATAGCGTGGGGAGTCGGGAGTCCCTTCAAACAGTTCAAAGCATCGGCAACAATGCCATCTACTTTTTTTAGTTTCTCGAGCTGAAGGTATTTGCTGCGTGCCCGGCGCCTGGAATTTTTTTGAGACTTCTTCATAACTTCACGGAGTTGTTCACACCATAAGACAATAGAAACAGCAAACCGCGAGAATGTGAACACTTCAGCATTTCTTTCAAACACCCACGCCACTCGTAATAAGAGATCCGCGCCCGACTTTTCCCAGGCGCTGTCTAACGCATCATCCAAAACGATCCGCTCCAAGTGCTCTGGTTCTAGTGACTGTGCCCGTTGCATGAAATTTTTGCCAAAAACAATTTGACAGTACCTTTCAACCGCTGCCCGTGCATTATCCACCTGCTCCTGCGAGCCATGTTCCTGAGCTGCCACCGAAAATTTCCGTGGCACTGCTGTCATCGATCCCGTTGTGGAAAATTGCGGGATGTTAACACTGTTTATTGAACTTTCCACTGGAGTTGACATCTTCTTCTCTACAGCGTCACCCTCGCTGTTCATCGCGTGTTTGTTGCTCGCAGAAAGAAAAACATCATGCACGACATGGCTCATGGAACCACTAAAAGGAATCACCTGCCACGGGGCAATCGTAACGTCAAACACGTCTTTCATGTTTGCCTGGAACAGTGCAATCAACTCGGAACATTAGATACCATAGGGGGCGCGCGGTCCAGTAATATCGGATCGTTTATCACCCCGCCAACCTCGCGCATAAGCACGGAGTCGTAAAACGTGATGACAAAATACGTCATGTCAGCAATAAGCTGACGAATCCTTCGCGCATCAACCAATCTACAGAAACCGGCACCAGACTCAAAGCTTTGGGACTGCGATGGAGATCCTGGGTGAAACATCGTGTCCACATTGTGAATGCTGCTGCCGCTGGATTTGGGTGAAAAAACGTTCTCCTCCTCATCGTTGTGAAATGGTTTGAACAAATTGACAACAGCTCCAAACATGTGCTTGGTGCCAACTACATCGCATGGTACCACGTAAAGAAACATGTCCCCGAGTAGCATGTCGGGAAGTTGGTAAGTCGTCATGGGCTCACGCTCACTCGACACTACATTGCCACTCACTTCCTTTAGCAACCAAGGCACAACACGGGTCGTGGTGCAGCGTGATGAGTGACAGGACGGCACGCATCCTTTATCAGAAGAACACAGAGACACAAAAAGGGACGACGAATGTCCATGACCACAACGGACATGGTGGTTTTCCCGCTGTGAACGCGCACTGCTCCTTGAGAGAGCGATATGACACTCCGAGACTATCGTGTCAGATGATCCACATCGTACCGTGCTAGCAGGAACTGGTGTGTTCAGAAAGGGATATGGAAAGGCCCCATTTCCTTTTAACAGACTCGTTTTCAAAGCGGGCAAATGAGGGAAACTGGAACCACATAAAAGCACTCTGCCTTTCGCTTCCTCATCCGGGCGGTCCGGTTTTTGAATGCCTTTTTCCGGCAATGACAACATTGGGAGAGAAGGTACTTGCTTTTTATGGCAGTCGTCGTCCTGATCCTTCGTGTTATGAAGCGAACTGTTCACAGTGCTACTTCCATCAAATCGCGAATACACGGAACATGTGGAAATTATCCCGGTGGTTATTTTGCACCTCGTCTGTGAGGCATAATGCGTGTCACTTTCATTGGCCACACTACATGAGTTACTGCGCTGTCGTGTCGAGCACTCATGAAGAGAAAGCGATGGACAAGGAAAGCTTGTCACGTGCGCCGCATTAACACTCTGATTGTGGCCTTGGGCGCCGGCATATCCCGTGGAACTGCTTCTTGGAACAACGCAAAACAAAATCCATCATCGTGCTCTTACCGCACCGCGGCATGCCGGCAACAACCATGCACGGCATGCAAAATGGTGTATGCTTCGCTTCCCAGCCACCCTTTCGCATGGTCGAGGTAATAAAGTCACTCTGCCTGTTGAGCGACTGACGAAGCCGAAGCAATTTCTCCGTCGACTCTGTCAGGAGTTCACCAAGCTCCTTGATCACATCCATCAACTGCCATAAACACTCCTTCAGTGCAGGCTGGATGCACGAAACCGAACACCTCTGCGTGCTTCCCTCATCCGTGGGACCCGATGGAACAAGCGGCGCCCGAATATGGCCTGTCGACTGCGAAGGGGTTTCAGACGCCAATGGGTGGTGGTGACTATCAAAGGAATCCACGATCCTCCGCATTCCTTTTGAAGCCCACCGCCGCCGCTTTGGAGAAGCGTGGGTAAAATGATAAGGGATGAACTTGGGAAAACAAACTATATCTTTTCCTTTTTACCTTTTCGAGTCGTTACCTTTCTTTCCCCAAAATTCTCGACTAAAATTCTCCTCTTTTTCCGCGCCTATAGGCCAATATGACTTTCCTCTCTTCCAATGAATAGTAAAAAAAAAAACACTCAAAGATGTATATATTCTCTAACTTTTTGTTGAAACTTTACTTAATATTATCGCAACAATCCTGGAACAGCGTGGAGAATTTTTCAAAACAAAGCGCTACTCAGCAACAACAAAAAAAAAGCACAGCCACTTTTTCTTTAAAAGAAAAAAAAACAGAAAAAGAAAATTTGTGAAGATAATAAGCAAGTGAATGATAATAGTAATAATAGTGTTCCCCAGTTGGCTAAAAGTGGAAAAAGAAAATATTCACTGACGTTTACCGAATAATAAATGGAAGTTACAAGTGTAGGTCTAAGCAAATACGTGTTTCTTGATTTCCATTTGTCATTGAAATTCTCCGCAACTCGCTCTTCCTCGCCTGTAAAAATGCTACTCATAAAGTTTTCCCGTTATATTGCTGCGCGTATATGAAGGCAGCCATCACAGGCATCATTACCCCGACACTCCGCTCAACGAACTCGAAGCTTCAAAAACATAAATCGTGTAACTCCCAAAGAACAGGCGACTTGCTACAAAACGCCAATAAATAATAAAGAAATATGACTCCAACGACGAAAAAAAAAAAACACAATGTGTGGTAAATGGTTTAGTGATATCCCGGTACATCCTCCATGCGCCATGGCAATTACGTCCAATTGATTTCAAAGAAAATGGACACAACCGACGACACACCCGGCCCATCGGATGCGTTACGCGGCACCGCTCGCACGGCGGAACATTGCAAAGCCGCCTCGTCCTGCTATTTACAGCCACCGACCCTTCACGTCCTCGCCCGCATGTTTTCCCCTTTCTTGAAGCGGGTGGGAAGGCAAATAAGAGCCGGTGGCACATTCCAGTCCCACTTTACTGCTCGGCCAGCTATTCCTACCTGATGTGCCGCTACCAGAAAATAATGATATGAAACCAAATCAAAGCAGCTTCACAGTTAATGCAATGATAACCAATCTGCAGTTGCATATCCACTTTATTACTTATTGTTGGTTTTTTTTCTCTGAGATGAGAGACAGGAAATTAATCCATGGAAAAAAAAGCAAAAATCTTCCTCCCTTTTTATAATCTCCATACACAGAAAAGTATGGCTATCGTTATTCTTTTGATGTTACATATGTTTGCTTTCCTCCGCTTTCAACTTCAACTAGAAGAGGTATGTGGGTGCCCTCATAAGAGCCATTAGCCGTTCGACCTCCTCCGGGGTAAAGTCTTCGTTGTAGCACAGCTCCCAACCGGAGCGGTGCGTACCCCACCACATTTGAAAAGCACGCTTTACCTCTGCGCGCACCAAATTCGAAGTGTCATGCTCGAAACGCACCAGATACCTCATGAGAGGCTTCAAATAGGGCGTGGTGGGGCCAACATGAACAGAAAGAAAAGAGCACAACGTCAGCAAAATAGTGCGGCGCCGTCTTTCCGCCGAGCATTTCTCTGTTGCTGCCTGAGGGACGGAGGAGGAAGCGCACATGACGGCCACATCGCCTGATTCTGATGAAGAAGTTTGTAGCTGCCGCAATTCCTCAAATAATTCGTTGATAATGTTTGTGATTTGCCCCGCGGACGCGACCCTTGAAAGAACAGCTAGCAAAGATCGACTGCGTTCTCGTACGTCTCCATCTTCCTGGCCGATACATGCAGTAGCAGCACCTACCACGCTTTTGATCGCTTCGTATTTGCCAATGCGATGAACGTTGACGACAAGCATGTGGTACAAGGCCCGCGTGATTGCTATTTTCGCCCCCTTCGTTCTTCCGAATGGGTATTTTTCCTCAAGAACATCGCAGAAATATTTCATTTCCAAAAGGACAACATCTTTTGGTAGGTGAGTCAAGGCGATACTCTTCAGCACAGAGAAAATTTCCTTGTCGATGCCGTCTATCTTCACCGACGGGATATCGAGTAAGCGTATAATGGCAGTGAGGCACTCTTCCCACAGGGCTTCAAAAACTTTCGGCACTGGCCTTAACCAGATCAGTGTGAGGACCTTTAGTGCTGAATATAACTTCCTTTCATCAGCGTGAGGAATATTTTCTGCTGCGGTAACTCCACTCTCCACAGCATGTGAAGCCACCAGCTCCGTCGCGTCGGCGCAAGAGTTCCTTTCTGATTCAATCGTCGTTACGGCGCGCTCAAGAGGTTTGTCGCATGATCCTGTCAGTTGCACATTGCACTGTAACTCCACCGTTTCATACATATGCCGCATGAAATTAAGAACATCCTCCAGCACGTTTGAGTTCCATGGAGTGCAGTCACTCAAGCAGAAGCAACTGTGTAAAACAGTAGAAATGACTTCTGTAGACGCCTTGCAAATATTAATCGAGTCACTAAAAAGGAAAAGATCCTTCCGGTCAATGATGCATTTGCACAGCTTTGACGTAATCTCCACATTACCGCATACAACAGGGCTTTTAACCAATTTACTCAGGGCAAAAAGGATGCTTGAAATTCCACGAGTGGCACCGGAGTACGATGTTTTTCCTTGAGCATCATCAGCCGAAAAGCTTCCTTTGTCAGGACATGCGGGAGCTTGTGACGAACCCTCCTCAACAATCGACCGTGGTAACGTTGTGAACAGCGTCTCACACATCATCCACACCTCTTCGACGTTGAGTTTTATTCCCACACCTCCAACTCTATTTGTTAGATAGTTACATTCCTTCGATGGGATACGTATGTTAGTGCACGCCTCCACGACAATCTGTAAAGCACACTCCAACACCACTTTCCGCACAGAAGGAAATCGCTTGGAGAAAACAATGGCGGCATTAAGCAAGTCAGCACAAATAAGCCATCGCTGTTCTGTCAATGTGGCTGGAGCTGCTCCATCTTGCAGCGCTTCCACGTACTCTCTGAACATAAGACAGGCTATTTTGGTGTACACCTCAGCGGACACTTCCACCCCAACGACTTTCCCCAATAATTCCCAAATCAAGCACGAAGAAGCCCCGGTGCCAGAAGCATTTTCACGTTGCACGGTCAGCATCTTCCATATCCAACTTTTTTTCAGCGTTTCCGCTTCATCAGTGTCGAGGTTCATCAAATTATCCTTTCGCATCTCCGTCCCGTCGGTCCGTCTGCATCCATCCTCCTGCACAATACCCGAGACACGAGCCACCACGGCCCTTATTTCCTCTAACTTTTGCTTATTTTCAGGGTTTGAGCCTACTACATAGTACTCTGTTTCACTCTGCAGATATTGCCTGCAGCTAACGATCTCATTTGAAGGGACCAACAGCGGCTCCCCGTCATCCAACACGTCGGGCAAAACACATGAGTCATCGATCGTTATGTATTTAGGTGGAAAGATAAAACCTGAATGCTGGAATACTCTAAACCGCGTTCCGCATCTTTGGCGCAGCAGCTCGCAACGATTACGGAAAAAAGATACACTCCCCTCTTCATCCACGTCGCCGCGTCGCATCAGTACACGTTTCTTTTTTTGCTTCTCTTTCAGGCATTTAAGCACTGCCAAAAGCAAGACCTGCGCTGTCTTGCTAACCTGTGCGTCAATACCAGAAACAAGCTTAAACAACATCGTCACAGTGGTCGGAGAGGGAATTTCAACAGGCGATACGTTGAAACAAACAGAAACATGCCACAGAAGGTGTTGAGTGTAGCATGGTGCTGAATGGACGAGTTTCTCTGCGTGAGTGAAAACATCAGAGGCATAGTCGGCGGCGATCGACGGCTTTGGAGTTGTTTTCTCTTCTATTGAAATGGACTGATGAATACCCACATCAATGGTTGTGATGCCCAGTACCTTCGATAAATTCGTATACACTTCGGTCGCACGTTTAATTACAGCACCGCCAGACAGCGAGCAGAAGTGACGATACCGACCACGAAGAAAGCACAACGAAAATCTTACCTCCTCTCTAAGTCGTGTTTTAGAAAATATATTACGCTTTTCTCCACACTTCAAAGGTTCAACCTGAGCGGTCTCTGAACCAGCACCGTCGCCACCCTCGCCACTGACATCGCACCCGTCAGCAGTAATGGCCCCGGTTGTTCGAAGTGGGCAGATGCCGCTTTCAGTAGCAGTGAAATTCCCTACATATTATCGTCCTTCACGAGTAAAATGTTAGCCGTGTCAGGCACAGATTTAGAGTGGGGCTGAGCCTTATTCTTCGGCTCCACCGCCTCTATTTCAGTAGTTTGCGCATCACCTTCCTCCTCATTAATGGCATAAAACTTTTCATCGGCACAAAGTTCACTAATTTTCTCCATGACATCAAGGTGACGTAGCAAGAATCGTTCGCGACCACTGTTACCGATGAGGGGTAGCAGCAACAACACTACATTGATGGAGGCCGTTTTGATCTTTCTGCTTCGAGAAAACAACATCGAGTAGGTGAGGGCAAAAATATCACCAAAACAAGCTGGTGAAATGCTCACAAAAGTCGATAGTTGCCTATCTTGTATAGTTTTTTCCGATTCATTCATCCAGAAATCTTTGGGAAGGCCAGTGTATCTCTTCATCATGCGTAACAGAAACCGCCTGTGGACATAGTTATTCCTAGTTGATTTGCCAATGAAAGAATCGTCAGTAAGCTCTGCCTTTGTAAAGCCCGCCCTTTCCATTAAAATTGACATCACCAATAACAACCCTTCGTCGTCAACATTGGTAGAGTGTGTTTCATCCAGCGCTGATTTCCCTTGCACAAAAAAGCTCTGACTACGCTGCAGAGCAATTGAGACGATGCCCTCATCCGCAACGCCGCCTGTCACCCGCCTTAAGACGTGCTCCATAATAAGAGGATGAATATCATCCGTCAGGGATTTTGATTTTTCCGCGATTTCTTCTGAAGGTGCGCATAACACCCACATTGCTCTTGGTTCTACCTCATGCCAGGCTTCCATCCCGGGCTCATTCTTATTTTTCCAATGGGGGCGCAGGTCCCGATTTATCTTCAGTACGTTTAGCAACCAGTCCAGGACGCTGATGAGAACATAGTGTGGCGTGAACTCGTCGTCTGTGTTCGCTGTTGTGGAAAGAGGCATTTGTGTTGAGGAATGCTGTTGCTCGGTCGTGACTGTCATGTTGTTGTCATCGTTGTCCTGATTTTGAAAAGCGGCAGACCCTTGCACAGTGGTGTTGATACTCGACGGGAGAAAAGCGTATAGCCCTCTGATTGTCCCACTACTTGAAGGAGGCGAGACATTTTCTATATTTTGTATTACTGTTATTATCTCCAACAGGAAGCTCTGGTAAATTTCGTGCAAAAACGTGATGTGCTCCACCGAAGGCTCATTCCACTTGAAGTTGACGTCTTTCAAACGGTAAAAACGTGATTTTTCCTCTAAACATTTCTCTCGAGGACCGAGAAGAGAATCCACAGCTTCCGCATCAGACCCATCATCGTTATCACCGCACCGCACTGCTGAAGAAGCTTCTACATCGACCACTTCCACACACGACACTTTCTTTAAGCCGGAAAACAAGGCGGTATAAATCTCTGTGGCTGCCTTAATACGATTCTTATTGGTGACAAAGGTCAACTGCGCTTGGATGCACTGTAGCAATTCACGACGGTAGGGGAAGCATGACTGCCCGGCGCCTCTAACGCAGCCAGAGAGAAGGGTGGAGCACCGCATAATATCATCGCTATCACGCGTGGCCACGGTGCACAGCAATTGTGGAACCAAAAAGGATGCCGCCCATCGCATAACTCGTTCGGGGGAACGGCGGGCCAATGATTCCAACAAACAACTTCCAACAAATGCCTCTGATTCGTTCGTCCAATTCTCCGCATTTTTAAAAAGTTTTTTCATACAATAAGTGAACGCCTCTTCGCTGACGTTGGCGAAGATGGCCTTGCTGAAGTTGCTTAAGTAGTCATGGCTCCATTCTCCCCGGTTACTGCAACAAAAAGTAAAAAAATGCGAAACAACATCAGCAACGTATTCGCACTCTGCATCCTCCCCGCCCAACAACTCACGCAGGCTTTCCACAGAACAAATAGCAAGAAACAGTCTTAGGGCGTAGCAACAGACGTCTCGATGGCTGTAATTTATCCACCGCGGTAGCATCCGTAGTACTTGGACCAGTAATGCCAGGAAGTCCTCTCGGGTCTCCCGGCAGTCAAGAAGAGAAAGATATGAATTCCACAGTAATTCTAAACAAGCAGCACAATGATCCGGTGATTCCTGAAAGTGTTGCGACCCCTTCTCGATACTCTTCACAATGTGCGGAAGAAGGTTTTAGGCGAAAGAAATGCCAGGGCAGATAAGGCACCAACTACTTTGCCATTTGCGTCATGCAGTAAAGTGAGAACGGTTGGTGAGACAATGTCCACGAGGCACTGAACTGTATCTTCTGTCCACAAATACTCTTCTGAAATGTAATAACAAGGTGCGACCAGCTCGGGACTGTCAGAAACATTTTGCTCATACCACTTCTGCCTCCGCATACGCATGTATGCTGCTTCGAGAAGGCTCTTGTAGAACCTTGTTAAATTACCAAAGCCCCACTTTTTCCTGCAGCCCGGTGAAAGAAACACGCTCGTAGATGATACAAAGCGGCGTAGATGATTCCACAGTGGTGAGTTGGTGTCCTTTGGAAGCACATTGACAATGTAACCAAACAAACGCATTACGTTTGGGCAATTTACAGAAATGATGTTATCTGCGCCAATTGGCACAGTACTCGATTTCTGTGGAAACACCTCTCCTCATCGCTGATCGGAAACTCAACGAAATTCAACACCATCGTAAATACGGCCTCCGCATAACTGTTCAAGTCAATGAGACCAATACCCGCATAACAGATTTTAAAGACAAACATGAGGGAGAGACCCAACCAATTAATGGAACGTGGGTGCCAATAACGTCCCTCCATCAACAAAAAACGCACGATACGCCCTGCTACAGGGAGTAAGACACCCGAATGAGGGTCGTACAGCGATCGGATGGGCATCAATTTATAAAGAATCCACATTCCTAAAGAAGCGGACATTACACAAAAACCAAAACGTGGAGTTAAAATATTCCACAAATCGTTCAGTGCCTCCGCTTCAAAGAATTTCGAGGCAGTGTCACACAATTTTTTGATGTAAGGTAAAAGGTCACGGCAAATCCTTGAAACACCAAGTAGGGCGCTGCCGGGCTTATCTTCCGTAAGTACAAGAAACAGCAACCTCACCAGCGGCCTCCACGGCAAAAAGAAATCTGTGCGGCTGTTTCGCATGACGCCTGTGGAGCGCAGCGCGATGCAGAAGCAATCCACTACGGAGCACCATGCAGCCTTGCTACGAAGTAAAAAATTCAAGTCTGTTATCCATGAATAGAGTAAAGGACCTACTCTTCGTAGCATATCAAGCGGCAAACAGTAGAACACATATTCACCTTCAAGTGTCGCGCTAAGGTGAAGCATCGACGCCTTAACTCTCTATCAGCCTCAAACACATCATCGTATTCGTCCAATGGGGCGTCGAAAATCGGGCGAAGCGGGATAGGAGTTCCGGTGCCAGCGGCAACACCAAAAAGAAGGTCTCCATTTTCCTTTTCACTGCACCCCGCCGACTCCTCCAGTTTCTTGTGACGTTTAGAAATTTTACCAGCGACCTCTTCCGGTGTTCCAAAGTCGAGGAGAAGCTGTGACGCTTTCAAAATGGTAGCGCGGTCCTTTTTCTCCACGTCCTCCTTCAGCGTCGGGTGAACAACATGCATTGAGCAGGGCAATACGTGTTGATATTCAAAGATGGCATCATCATTATCCAACGAGTGATAGTCGGAGGAAACAGACTCCTTATCGTCCGGCATGAGTAGCTGTTAAAGGTATTCAAGCACCACAAGGGGTAGGGGATCCAAAAAAGAAAATAACTTTCCTCTGCTTCCTACGAGCCTCAAATAAAACAAACACAAGAGGATCGTCAGTAATGCTGCTTATCCACTCTCCCTCTTTCTCTGCCGCTTCTTTCTTACCCCGTGATCCCCTTTAAATGTTATTTGTTTTTCTTTACTTTGGTAATGGCACTAGAAGCTGTTCAGATATTCTCGTTTACGCTTATCCGTTTCTTGCCTTTTTCTCCAGCACCAGTACCGTCCCCTCAACCACAATCTTAAAGTACGTACCTCTCAACAAATATATATACGCACGTGTGTTTGTGTGTTTAATGGGATCACAGCACTCAATTCACTTCCGTCCAGCTATTTTTTTTAAGATATATTTATTTATTTATTTAAATTGAAATAAAATATCTCCTCCAGCTGCTTTGTTCACTCTCTCGATTGGGGCAAATCCCTCAGAGGCACTTGCTAGATTTTTTATTCCCTTTTTGTTCTCTTTTTTCTGTTTCCTTCTTCCGTCAATTTAGTCACCCTCCTTTTCTAATTATGAAACCCGCGCACCTTTATAGATGTATTCCCTCACAAACGTAATGTTGGCGGTCTTGTTTTTTTTTTTTGCTCGTTGTGAATGGCGAAGGACAAACACACACGATTGATTTGGCGGTGTATTAAACTAATAGCAATAAAAGAAAGAAGAAAAAAACTTAATCCCCGCACCTGCAAAACGTATGCCTTATTCCAGTAGATCTTCCACAAATCCCGTTTTTCTTTCCTCCTCCTCCGCTTGATTCAAACAGTTAAATAGCAAAGTGCCTGATGTTTAATATTCCCTCGTCTTCCCTGAAGATAAATTTAAAAAATGTTTTCCAATTTTCTTCTTCCTCCGGGTTAATATGTGCCGAAAGGAACAAGCAAAAAAAAAAAAACGGAAACAATCAACAATCCAATCCGCCAAAGTGTTTAAACTACAAACGTTACCTTCTTTTCTTCCTCCTGCTGTTTTGTTTTTCTCTTTTTTCTTTGTTTCGAAACAATCTTATTTTCTAGAAGAAAGCCTTTGGTATTTCCCTTGTGTGGATATGTGTAGAAAGAGAGTATGGGGAGAGAACCCACAATTCCTCCAACTTGGTGCTTTTGAACTACAACTGAGGAAAAAACGGACGAGGAAAGAAATAAACGATAAGACTGCAACAGACAAAACAACATGTAATGAATTGTCTGCGCCCTGCTAAAGGTAGCGCAGCAGAGACAGAAAAGGGGAAAAAAGGAAACAGAGCTTCTCTTAACTCTAGTGCACATACCATTTCTGGCACCATACATACCGAAAACACATCTCAACGAACATCATGTCGTACACACGACCCGGGGAAAATAATAGTTAATAATAATAATAATATATATCAGTTAACAAACATTCACCACATACATGGGGTCATTCTGGCGTGACATACGTTGAACTTCGCAAATAAATATTTCCTTCTGCTTTTTTGCGTGCGTGTGCGTGTGCATGCGCACTTCATCCTCCGTTGAATTCTTCTCTTCTCGACGCCTTTATCCTCCACGCCCCACCTCGTCGGCCCTCACCACCGTGCGCCCTCCATCGGGGAGATGAGCAGCGCCACCACAGGGTTAAAGCCGCGGAAGAATAAAAAGTAAAACAAAGCAGAAGCATCCAACGTAGGAGGTTGCCCAATTTTTTTTTTTAAGTAGTCCACTTAAAAGAAGAAAAATCATAAACATGCAAGGAAAAACGTGTCAAACATCACCTCTAGTAGGAAATCTAACGAACCAGGCGACCGTCTGGTACGCACACCGTGTGGGCTACGAAATAAATCGTTACATTCTTCATTTTCTCCAACTCACCACCTCCGCCATCATGAAAAGTAACGCCCACTACCCAACTTCTGCGTTATAGAAATCTCTACAAACACAAAATACCCCCCCTCGCACATGCGTCGCAGTGAACACGAAATACGCGACTTCAGCCCAAAAGGAGCAAACCAGCTATCACATCTCCGTTTTATGGAAGCAGGAAACAAACCTCAAGGTCACGCTCACCGCTTCCGCAGTACACTTGCCCGCAGTCTGCAGTTCCAGGCCTATACCAAAAAAGCGATCCTGGGTAGAGCAAGTTCTCCACCGTTACAATACTTGCTGTAGGGTCATACTTGACAACCCACACACCCTGCGGTTCATCGTCAGTAATGGGTGAGAGACAGTCTGTGACGCTAGAGTACGTAGGGCCGTACAGCACACGGTTGCGCTCTGGGTCACCAGCGTGGAATACGCGGAGGTAGCAAGATGGCTTCATGGCATGGCGCGTCGGCTGCCCAGCAAAGAGTGTGTTCTTCTCTACACACCCGCTTGGAGTGAAAACGTATTGGCCCCTGACAATCAGCGAGCAGGCCTTGTCATGTAAGGAAATGAAGTGTGCTAAGCGAACAGATTCTGGTACGGCAACAATCATAAACTTTGCTCGCCTTTTCTTTGGAGGTTCCACCACCTCCTCCTCGTCGCCTTCCCCCTCCTCGGCCTCATCAACAACCTCCTCATCGTCCTCTTCCTCCGGTTCTTCCTCTTCTTCGCCAGGTGTACCATATTTCTCCTTCGCAGCGCTCAATGTCTCACTGAGTTCAGGAATCGTTACCTCAGGTTCCGGCTCTGGGGGAATGTCACGCCGCACCTTGTAAAGAAAAAACGGATCGCCAATGTAAACACCCCGCAGGTTATCGCAAAAAGCCGCTTGGTCCTCCGTTGGAACCGGTAGCGGCCTCCAAGACGTCCCGCCATCAACACTCAGAAATGAGTGACGCACGCCAAATAAGCCGTCTGGCATCCCCTGTGCCACAAAGTAATCCCCCTTCACCCCGGTGACTTTTCCCCAGAAATGGACCTGGGTATTATATTTTAACGCAAGGAGTGGTAGTGACGACTGCAATGCAGCACGTTCTGCTGTGCTCAATGCCCGCCCAACATACGGAAGACCAAATATGCTATCGGAAACATCTGACATTTTTGGAATAAAACACTTCAATGCACAAAAACAAAAAAAAAGAGAAGAGAAGTGGAGAAAAAGAAAAATTAAGGTGAGGTTAGCGTAAGGGGGAAGAGAATCAATGCACAAACTGTTTCACATGCAGCTAATGAAACAAATATATGCTGATTAAAGCACAAACGACAGCGCTCACCTCACAACTATGGAAGATAAACAAAAGCAAACAAGTCGAGCTCCGTAAGTAGAATCAGCAAAGGAAAATGCCGCTCGTGCACTCTTTCCAAAACAGAGGTAAACCCTTAACATGCGCGACAAAAGCAAAAAAAAATGACTTTCATTCAAAAAAAATATATATATTAATAAGCGGTAAAACCTAATGCTGCCTTGTTTTAACATAAGAAAAGGAAAAATCACACCAACAAATGTGGCGTTGTGGGCGTTTAGGAATATCATGAGCTAACATTTTTTAAAAGAAAAAAGAGTGAAACTTTCATTCAAAAAGAAAAAAGGCACAATAACAAAAGTAAGTTCTCAATCATTTTTTCCTTTTCTCAGAAGAAAAAAAAGGAAAACCACAACGTTACCACAATCTCTCAGTGATCACATACCCCACAAAGAATTTCTTCCACAAAGAAGCCACAAACAAAGGAATAATTCAAACTTTAGCATCCACGCGATATTACCCGTTACACAATTTCGAAAATCCAAAGCACAAATTGCATGAACCTCCCCAAATTGTTCAGTCATTAGACGTAAAGGAAATGGAGAAAAAGTAAAAAAAAAAAGAAAAACAAAAAAAACACAATGTGTGGTAAATGGTTTAGTGATATCCCGGTACATCCTCCATGCGCCATGGCAATTACGTCCAATTAATTTCAAAGAAAATGGACACAACCGCCGACACACCCGGCCCATCGGATGCGTTACGCGGCACGCTCGCACGGCGGAACATTGCAAAGCCGCCTCGTCCTGCTATTTACAGCCACCGACCCTTCACGTCCTCGCCGCATGTTTTCCCCTTTCTTGAAGCGTGTGGGAAGGCAAAATAAGAGCCGGTGGCACATTCCAGTCCCACTTTACTGCTCGGCCAGCTATTCCTACCTGATGTGCCACTACCAGAAAATAATGATATGAAACCAAATCAAAGCAGCTTCACAGTTAATGCAATGATAACCCAATCTGCAGTTGCACATCCACTTTATTACTTATTGTTGTTTTTTTTTAAAAAAAACATTAAGAATAGGAAGGAAAGGTGAACGAACAATTATTGCAAGAAGTACGTTATGTTACACCAACATTTCTTTTATGTGCCTCAACCCCCTCACGCATTACTAATATTTTCTGCTAAATCCTCACGGAATTCAAAGACAAGAAAAAATGTCACTATTCAAAGACAAAGTATCGTTGCTTTTTTTTTTCTAAAGGCCACAAATCGAGAAATGATGAAACATAATACAAGTAATATCATGTATGCCTTTGTTTTCTGATTTCGAAATTAATATTTGGATCTAAGGGCACTTCAGCTACCGCCAGTAGTGCCGTTCACCCCTTACGGTGTGATTTCCCTTAACAAGTGGTGCCATACAAATTGCGCTGTCTGTTTGGTAAACAACTTTTTTCGAAACTTTGGCTGCAGCACCAATCAGTTCGTTAGGCAGCACTGCTGACATACCAAGACATGTGTGACCGCTTTCCGCCGCCCGCTTTGCTGCTTCAAGGCTCCAGGTAAACAGATAGCGCCCACTGCAAGCGGTAATGCACGGATCTTCGCCATTTTTGTATCGGTCAAACCCACCGGAAGTAAACCTCAGCTTGTCAATACCTCCCATAGCGGTAAGCTGTGCGGGGTGGGCTGGAGCATCAGTGGCGTCGGCTTGTCTTTGCCCATCCGCGTAGTGAAGCCGTTTCCGCCTCTTCCGTCCCCGTAGGTTGTTTTCATGAAAAATAAGAATTTTTCGCACACCGCAACGACATACTCTCCATTTGCTGTCACATCCACAGCTACAATTGGAAACCTTGTGCTCAACAATGTTTTTGCCGTTTTCGGGTTGTGAGTGCCATCTTTTCGCCGGCTTCCCGGCGGGCCTGTATAGAGGCGAATGTCGCCAACGCTGTCTCCAATAACAAGATGTCCTTCAGCGGAAGTTGCATGACATGCCAACGGCTTCTTGAGTGATCCCATGCATAATCACTAAGCGACTTTCCATCCTCAAGAATGACATTATTACGTGGGTTCATGCGCAGGTCAATGTTGAAGGCAACCTTGTTTGAGAGACATGTGTACACAGGATCAGGGCGCGCCACGTGTGCGCTGTACGAAATGGCGCTTACATCATTAGACGGCTTAAACTCCTGGACTACCATCCCATGCTCAAGGTCGACTTCACGCAGCTTGTTGCCATCAATACTGAGCATAAGCATCCTCCTTTCTGTGTCATCAATCAACGCACCGTCACATGTGGGGACATCATTCAAGACGATAGCTCCTGGTGCAGCATGTTCAAACCCAACATCATCGTACGCGTGGGCCTGAAGTTGAACCCGATCCCTTGCTCACGCACAACCACAATACGGTTAAAATTTTCAGATTCGTTGAAGCACACATTGCCCTCGCCTGTCTTTCTGACACACTCCCTATTAAGGTCGAGTTCGTACATGGGCTCCGTGCTGTCTTCATATTGCGCGATGGTTGAGGCCGCTGCACCGACGTACTCAAAAGCGGAATCATCCATAGTGGCGGAATCCAACTCCGTCCCCGTCATTGACGCATATGTGCAGCGATTAAACATTTCGACAAACACTCTTATCGCAGCATCCGCAGAGGCTCCGGTACCTTCTCTGGCAAACTTAAAACCCATCCGGTGTATTTCACCATCCATGTGCGATAACCAGTGAAGTGAGTTTTCGCGGTAGCAATGCGCAATGCTGAAACCAGCTCCGATCGGCTGCTTTAATACATCGCCTTCTTCCACATCACTGAGTACCAAACAGTACGGAAACTGTTCAGGCCGTTTCTCGATTATGGAAATTGTAAAGTCTCCCATGGCCCTATCCTCAACTGCAGGTACGTACACTCCATTATTCCACACGTACAACATGCCTGTACCTGAGCACAACCTCTTTGGTTCGTGGCGTGATGTGGCATCAGATCGATTTCTTCTTGAGAACATTTCGTGTCCCCAAACGAAAGCGGTACTTTTATTACTTTGTCTCCTTCCTGCAAAGCACTGAAGTTGATCCTTGACTTATCTGCTTTTGTTTCTATTTTTCCTTATCCACTGACGTTCCTTGCGAAGGAAGAAAAAAATTCACTCCTTTATTACTAAAGGGCCAAAAAAAAAACAAGAAACCAATCATCCAATGGGGAAAAAAAAGAAGCAATGTTACGACGCTATTAGCCGCGACGTGTACTAAACAAAAGAATCATAGGCAAAATAATACACTGCCACGACACAACGCTACGAAGTCAAATAGCACCGACTTTTTCCCAGTTGACGTGGTAAATAACAGTCTTTACGATAACCATTTAACCGGAAGGTATAAAACTGGGTTACGCAGTTGGCTCACAACGAAATGAGAAAGCGAAAGTCGGAGGGAACAACAAACTACGCTCGGAAACAAAATCCCAAACGCGCGAGCCCACACCACATTCACAAAGAAAAACCGCATAACTTCGGCAATGAACCGTACCGTATAAAGCGAAGGGGGTCTGAAATTTTGTGTTGCCCCGAGGGCAAGCGGCAAGGGCCTCCCCGCACCACTTGAATATAAGCACACACCACCTCAAGAAGCACGCAACGAATTAATCAGCGCTACATGTATTTCACAGCAGAAAAATTGTAATGAATAGAGAAATGACAATATATATATATATATATATATATATATATCACCCCTGTGGTGTGTGAAGGCTAGCCGCTTTTATTTCCCTTGCTGCCGTTGCTTGTTATGCCTATATCTAATCCTCGCAAAATACATTTAATTCATGGCCCACGGAAACTGCCCATGAACTCGCGTCAAGGCTATTAATTGTGCTATTCGCAAATTTGTCTTCAGTAACGCTAAGGCGAAGAGGAGAAAGAAAAGAAAAGAAAAACAAGATTAGTTACAGCAGTGAAATAAACAAATAAATAGGCAGACATTCTGAGCGGAGTTTGACGGCGGGTAAAGTTTTTAGGTTGCATCACAATATTTGTTTCGATACCTCAAAAATAATGTGAGTCAAAGAGGAAGCAAGTTAACGACAAAAGTTGTTAATAAATGGGTACGGGCTGCTTTTTGGGTGCTGCTATTTTTTGTTTTATTTCGTTTTAGACCCTTTCCGCATGTCCAAAGAAAAAGCACGGCTGATGACACTTCAGGTGACCTACGTTACCCTTTTCTACCCGAGCAACACCCGTAGATAACAACAACAAAAAAAAGACAAAAACAAATGAATAAATAAATAAAGGCCCAGGTGCTGAAAACACCGGGAATCCAGCGGCACACACAAACGTGTGCTACAAAGCCGAAGCGCGCCAGTGTAAGGTATCCCCCCACTTATGCTAAATCACGTAGACAAGCGCGAGACTCCTTCACTGCCATCAAAAACTCTTCCAAAAGCTGCTTGTGTTCGGGCTGCCCTTTTCGCAGCATTGGGTTTTCGTACCACCTGGCAACTACGCCGCGGTGGGGTCGCGAGGTCACATAACACAGCCCACTCGCATGCAGGAGCCGACAGTCGCTGCCAATCGCCGGACTATCAGGCAGGTAGCGGTAGGCGTCACTTATCAAAGTTGTGAGGAGGTGACAACGGAGGATAGCGGCCCTTTCCTGGTTTTGCTCACGCACTGTGAACCGGACCGTAAGATGATCCTTTCGATGTGTCTTTCTGTACGGCGGCACGAGCACACAACGGACGTGATGCCGAAGTGCATTGGCAGTCAGCGCGCCTATCCAATCCATGACAAGATGCTGCATGCACACAAACCATGAAACCTTCACCACGTAGTGACACTTGCGATTATACGTGCTTGGGGCTGTGAAATCCATAGACATCCTACAGTCTGATGGGGGCCCCTCCAATAGCTGCGTCTTTCCCGTTTTGCGGTCAATGATGCAGCGTCCTCTTAGCGCATGCTGCTTTGCATCGAAGCAGACAACACATTCAAGGGGCGGTGCAACGGATTGGAACTCTTCTCCGGCCGCGACGACTGACGGGTATTCATCGTTCTCTGACCACGAAATCGAAACGCTCGAGTGCAGGTTCCCGCTAAGGCTACCCTCTAAAACATTAACAAAATCTGAGAATGCCGCACAAAGGGAGACCGGTGTCTCGGGAAGAAGGGCGACACAGACCTCGTTCGCAGATGAGGGAGGCGGAGGGTAATGCGGAAGGAATGTGCCCAGTCTCTGGCGGTCGTTGATATTAGAATCCAACGCGTCCCAAGGAAACGCCTCTTCCTCGCCAATCTGTGTATTCATGCACACCTCCCGCGTACTCAACCCCCCCTCAAGATAGTTTAACAATAGAAAACCGTGCTTCACTCGTGTATTACAGAAGTTTGTATACATCCCACGGTGCATCAGGCGCGTGATGTGCAGCGTTTGTCCTGTTTCATCAATCTTCATGTCGTGAACCTGATAGCCGATAGACATGACAAGCTGCGAGTGCGGGGCGGGATCCTCACGCGGCCAGCCCATCTCCGCTATGGGTGCCCGAGGGATCACGATCTGATATTGCTTAGACAGGCGGTGTAGCACGTGTTCGAGGAAGTGCACGCCATCACGGTTAGGAACAGAGTACTGATGTGTAGGCTTATCAAAGAAGCTATCGCGTGGGTACACAGCCTTCACACCGAAAAGTGGTAATATTCTGCAGTAGCACAACGCCGACCACGGCGAACGTTGCGCGCTCACAACCCCTCCGTCACTCCTACAGGATGAAGGTAACTCCGGGTGAGAAAATTCCCAGCGGCGCCTCAAAATAGTCATCGTACTCACGCCCTGTGCAGTGGAAGGTGCTTCACTGCTTAAATCAGTCGTACAATACGGGTTTGTCGGTTTAACTGTGAATAAAATATTTGTTTTCAGTTGTATGTGTGCGACAGTCACACTGCCTGGGTTGCTCTGCCGACTAACGACGGTATGCTCCTCCACACGTTGTCTGTCAGTTACTAGTGACTCAGCCACTGGTTGAGACGTGCTTAAGTCAGGCACTGCAATACTTTGATACAGAAAGAGCGCTTTGCAGAACATGAACACAACTGTTTCACTAATTTTAAATGATACATTATTTCTTCTTGTCGCCAGTAAGAGGATCTGCCCTCCGTCAACAATGACACTGAGCTCGCGAGAAAAGATTTTCTCAGCGCAGAACTTAGACTCGAAGTAGCCGCACTCATCGGGTGCTGCGGGATCCTTTTTACCCGTAAAGCAGTTCATCAGCTTCGCCCACCCGCTCTCCTCCCGCACAAGGCGGGGATCCCACATGGCACCTGGAATGGCCTTGCCGTTGATGTCAAGCCTCAAGATCATACTACCACTTTGAATGTTGCTGTCCAGAACGTTCTTACCGCAAACAAATATTCCACAAGACTCCAGTGACGACAGCAAATACCCCGTGCGATTCCTCCAAGACTGCTTACCCTTGCTCCGTAGAAATACCTCAAATATATTCCCTTGAACTTGCCTGGTGTCTTTTCCGACACCACCGCTTTCCAGTTTATACCACCTTGCACAAGCGAAGGGAAGTTGTCCTGATTGGTTCGACGCTGACGACTTCTGCCGCCCGTGAGGCCCAGCGCGCCCGCAAAAGGCAGTGTCAGTAACTAACCCCGAAGTCCCCAACGCACCATTGGGCACCTTCCAGCTGCAGCTACTGCAGCCTTTTGCGGCATCCGGTAAAGGTGAGGGTGTTGTTACTGTATTTGAATGCAAGTCGGAGGAACAGCTGTACGACACCGACAGCCGTTCACCATCGTTTGTCACTTTCCGAGACAAGGCTGGAGAGGTAGCTGCAGGTCCAAGTTGGCAGGGTCTTTCCATCGTGTCAAAAGCGGAAGGCGGCGCGATGTGCTGAAAGTCAACCGCTGGTAGCAGGAGGGCCTCCTGGTGCAACGGTGGGGGGAGCTCAACACCGGAGATCAGGTGCACGGAATCACCCGCCTCACAACGTCTCTTGTTCTCACGCTCTTGCCTCAGGGTCCACTCCTCTTGGTGAAGAGTTCAGGAGCGAGGAGATTCCCGGCTGCTGAACCCGGCCTTGGGTGATAAAAGAAACACTGCAACCACTCCGGCTTTTCGTAAACACAATAAGAAGGGTGCTTGTCATTCACGTAATCTGGAGAATTTGAGTTTTCTTCCTCACACACGTACTCAAGCAGCGGTGTAACGTGGAGTGGAGGGCGGCCCATGCAAATGACGTTCACCTTCTCCATGCCGATTCTAAGCAACCGGTTGCATATCGCCTGCAAAATATCATATGTAATCTGAAATACTCCTTTACCAGCCGAAACAACAGTAATCAGCACACCAGTGTTACGCTCAACTACGAATTCTTCGCTTTCATCTATAAGTAGGCATATGGTTTCCATAGTGCACGATTTCTTCGCGTGTACAAAAATATCTCCAACTGTCAGTTTGTTTATATCATCCACAGTGATCGACGGCACCGAACCCTCCGTCTTGACAGCGTGTGCACCGTTGAGAGGAGACGCCACACCCCCATCCACGTCGGCAACGGGAGTCGGCAGCGGCACACTCAGTGAGGTAATTCCACAGGCGCGTCGTAGCGTTTCCTTCACTTCGCACAGAACCCGACGCAAAAATTCCTCCAACTGAAAAGTAATTTCTTTCGCAACGGAGGTGCCGCGGTGATCGCTTGGTACCTGTATCACATGCAGGATATCCACACAGTTTCTGACTGCATACTGAGGACATAATCGCCCAACCATCACGACACGCAGACGAGGGGAAGCTTTGTATTTTGCAATTTGTTGCGTTAAATACTCCCCAATAAAGTTCTTCACGCTCCAGTCAAGCAATATACAGCCGTCAGATGTGGTTTTCCACATCTGCGCAGATATTTCCAGCACAATGTAGTGTAATGGAGACAGCGATAAGAAGTTAATTAAAGTTTCCCCCGTCACCAAACCGCATCGCACAGAGCTCAAGCCTCCGCTCGACACACCTTCGCATTTCTTTCCCGTGGGGGCTTGGGCCAACTCACATGTGGTGCGCAAGCGACACGATCCGGGTCCAGGGGAACATAGGTTTGATGACTGACTAAATATTGTTCCCCTGCTGCTACTATTTTTCTCAACAGAAGCGTTCATATCGGTACCATTGCAAGTTTTTTGTAGTAGTTCGTTAACCTTGAAGGTAAATCCAAGAAGGTTGATCTCCTGTCCCTCGTAGAGAATAGAGTCTCTCAATGCTTCAGATACGAGAAACATGTCGGGCCGCGAAACTTTTTGATTTTCAAATGAGAGTTCCACATGTGAGAGGCCATAGCGCTTTCGAACTACATCGTATGATGGCAAAAGGCGACCAATAGCCTTTCCATTGGTTATGTCGTTTATGAATTTGCTTCGGTTTGCCAGTGACTGATGAACGCTAATCGCACCATTGGAGTGCATCGCATCCTTATCACCAAAGCAGTAGGCCCTACAGACCCACGTCTCGCACCTTCCTGAATGAGCCGTCGTTGCGCCATCCTGCGGTAGACATTGGCTCTCTGTGCGTCCTGACCCTTTTCCGCACGTTGTTGCACCACCTGTTGAGGCAGTCTCTAATAAGAAGGAAGCATTACTTCTCAACAGACCGGAGTCCACTCGAGATGATAGAACCACCGGCAGTGAAGAGAGAGTTGAGGTGAACGACGCGGCATTGTCCAAGGTCGCAGCGGAGAAGGCTCCTTGCCCACTCGCCGATGGCGGCACAGCTACGGCACTATTATTTTTGTGACCATCGGTGCCCGTGTTAGTGTTGTCAACATCTGGAACAGAAAGCTCAATTATGGCTTCGCTAAAACAACCATCACCTGAGGGCATTGGAAGGCCAAAATTTTTCGGGTGATAGAGAAAAGGCACCTTGGCAGTACTGTCGGTGTGAGAGCGGAAGACGATGGTAACTGGTGTGTCACTTTCACTCGAGGTGGTCGGCTTCACAATCTCAGGGCGTCGTCTTCGCAGTGGTACAGTCGCCATTTTAAATTCAGCACCACTTCACGAGTGCAGACCCTACCACCTGTGTCGTACCTACCCTGTCGATGGCACCTTATACCTCAACACTATTTTCTCCTTCAGTGTCCACTTGTTTGGGAATGCCCGGAGTGATACAACCAAGTCTTTCCGTATCTCCTAGCTTCCTTCAACCACACTAATGAAAGGCGCATGTAACAGAGGGAGACCTGAAGGAAATCAAAGCAGCGGGGTTGGGGCAACTGACCCCAGCAACCTCCCAGAAAAAAGACTTTGGTGTGGGGAAAGGGAAATATAAGGCTTACATGCAAAGGAACCCATTTTCCACAACAAAAAACAACAACAACATGGGTGCATAGCTTGTTACGCGTGCTTTTACATTTCGTACGATTTGGATCTCAAACACGCATATATATGCGTTGCCTTTGTCATTCCATTCAGCAGAAGAAGCAAGTAGAATTTATTGCATTTATTACATATGTGAAATGAGTTTGTTTATGGGGACGTAAATATGAATAATGATTCACCACTGCACTGGTTTAAAGAAATCCTCCCTCAAAGCTTGCAAAACTGTGCGTACTCAACAAATTGTACAAGATATGGAGCTGGCCCGTGCTAAGAAAGAAAGAAAGAAAAAAACAATGACTATAAATGGAGAAACAAAGTAAGTAATAAAAACACTCTTCAGTACACGCAACATACCACTTTTGGAAAATAAAATGGGCTGAACGCTGCCTGAGAGCACATTTGGTGTACATTAACACGTGTAAAGGTAAGCAAAACGTCATTATCGTCCCGTGGCTGTGGTCATCGAGCACACCTCACAGCTCCTAATAAATTACCGACAGCAGCAATGCCAACATTGCACAAACAAACTCAAGGGAAACACTTTGGGCCACAGAGAAGAAAAATACAGGAATATTTACCCCTCAAAGTGGCGTTGAGTGTCAACATTGAAAGCAAAAAAAAAGGAATTTTGCGGAGTAGTGCAAATGGCCGCAGAAACATGTGAAGGGGCGTCAAGAAATCGGTGCCCACAAATGTGGCGTCACATGTTCAAAAGTAATAATGCTAATCATATGCCTTTCACAACATGGACGGCTAAGTGTGAAGATGCCCAGAAAGCTATTAAACGCTACAAATACAAAAAGGGACAAGTATGTATATATATATATATATATGTACATATATAAATTGTGTGTCACAAATAACACTAGACGGCAACTCTGCTCTCTCCGCCCTTATCCCTCTCCCGCATTTACTCGGCCTATAATCTCCACAGCGCTATGTTGTTGTATGCATCGTAATATCATCCGCAGAAGGTGTTCTCCTCCTCTCCTACAAGGAAAAAACAACAACCGACAATACTGAAGCCATAAGCAGATGCATATGCGTATGTGTGACTATAGGCGGATATTGATATCACGCAGCATTTTTGTTACTTTCCGTGCAACCTTCAAGTTTGGATGCCCATCAAGCCGTTTTCGCATTTCCTCAACGAGGGAGGAAATTTGTTGTTGTGTCTCGGGGTCACAAGACTCCATCAAGGAAGATTCGTCGTCACTGCCACTTGCGGTACTTCCATCATGACATTCAGGAGGAGTAGCAGAGCTCTCGTGCTGCGATAGAACCAATATTCGTATTCGCAGTGCTAGTGGCACAAGTAGAGGTGGGTACATCCCTGAATCCAGCACACGAGGCAGCTCCGCAATGGAAGGTCCGTGCTGCTCTTCTCCATTTTCCGGTTTGTCCATTTCTTCACATTGCTCCTCACGATCCCTCTTCCGGTGATGATAAGCAAAATTACCGATCCCAGCGCTGTGACACACCGGTACTCTGCATAGCATTCAAGCTCAGCCACCCGCTCAAGTGCTTTGTCTCTGTTCCCAACTGCCATAAAATAGTACGCAGAGCAAAGCTCTACGACGCAGCGGAAGATCCAGTAGCGTCGGCGGTCCTCCATACTTTCCAACAATAACTCCTTACCCTGCAAAATGAGGTTTGCAATACACAAAAAAGACCTAATGCGGAGTTCAGCTGCTAAAAAAGAGTCTTCAGGGAGTTGACTAAAATCCCCCTCCCGAGATTCCTCACGCACGCCACCGATCGGTATTTCTGAATAAAATGAATTAATCGGCAAGCTTTCTATAATACCTAAAACCTCATCACCTGACGAGGCCGACGCGTGTGGTCTCGTCCCTCTTCCAAACGTACAACGATCCCATCGGGGAATTTGGACTCGCGTTTTGTCCGGTAAGAGCCACTGCTGGAAGGACGACTTAAGGGCACATCGCAGGAAAGTAAATGTCTCCTTCATCTTTTCTAACAGTGACGACAACATATCTGAAGCACGATCTTCACGCAGATACCTTGATAACGAGAATCTCCCGATACGATGTTCCACATCATCTACAGCGCCAAAATTACCCAGGCCACCTCTCAGAATGGATACCATGGGCAATGCACCATCCACAGTTGCTGTGGTGTCCATCCCACTGTCCGAGGATTCCTCTGTTTCAGATTGGGTAGATGATCTGCTTTGAATAGAAGGGGCCGTCACAGGTACCAAAGCGCTGTCAGAGTTGGCGCTGCTGCTGCTTGAAGTGTCACTGCTCAGTTGCGATAGTGAGAGGCTCAATGAAGAGGTATCAATAGGAGAGCACCGGCACCCCTCTCCGCGTATGCGCCCCCGCGCTGGTTACCGGCAGCTCGGCTTTCCACATTGCGTTCCGCATGCAATCGGACATAGGAGTTTGTGGCAGCATTACCAAATCTGTAGGCCATTGCGGCTAAGGATGCACTATCATCATAATCGTCACTATTGCTCCAGCTTCCACTCATAAATATTAATAAAAGATGTTGCAACAAACCAACGGCGTCTACCATTCGCATACTACTAGCTCTTTGAACATAGCCAAGTTGAACCAAAGCCGTACGAATATGTTTTTTCATAAGATTAAGAACAAATTTGGGGTAATTGTTTATCGCTATATCGACAGTCTCCTCATTCGTGGAAACGTCACGACTGCTCTCGCTGTCGGAGTCACTCCCATCCGCAGCACTGCTGTCCTGGTCATTATTAGCTGCAGTCGATGGCATCAATGTGCTGTACTGATCTCCATTTACTTCCCTGTCTTCGCTTTGCGTGTCGCCTACTGTCTGCGCTGACACAACAATCTCTTCAAACGAAATATTTACTCGTTCTAACATTTGAATCTCCTGGTCAGCAAGCGAACGCAAGAACTGCTCGAAGTAAGGTCCTGCAACATCCCCCGGCAGAGGTGAGGTGGGTGTTACCGGGTCCTCTAAATCACGTGCCACTGAGCCTTGAGGAAAGTTCATCTTGAAATCGTTGGGTGGCCCTAAAACTTTGATACTCTCATCAATACCGGATGTCAGTACATTTCCAGTTAGACGGCTGTATACGACCACGTTAACAATATTGGTATCCCCAGGTGTTTTGTGTACTAGCTTACCATCACTACTTCGCCAGAAATAAACATTTCCGCAGTCACCACCCGAGCAAACAATATCACCATCCCCCACGAATGTAACTTCTTTAAACATTGTTTGCACATTTCTGCGACCACGCAGGGCCACACACTTCTCCACGAGGACGATTGACATGTTCCCTACCGCTCCAAAACCTAAGAGTGGCGAAAAACCACCGCGCGAGGAAGAACCCATCATCTCTTCACATCTTTCAGACGGAATGTATGTTGAGTACATCGCTTTAAGCCACGGTACCACAAATACATCCTGTTCTCGGTAGTTGACAGCAAGTGTATCCCCACGCGGGCTGAACGCCAGCCCACTGATACCATCGCTTCCCATGGATCCTTCTATGGACAGGGCGGCATACGCGCCAAGGGAATTCATACGGATGTCGTGAAAATACACACTACCAGTGTTCGTGCCCGAAACAAGCATAAAGGGCCACCGCTCATGGACAGCCAACGCGCGCACTTGTTTCACTTCAGGAAGATAAGGATTCCCAAATGCAGCAGGAAAGCTGCTCCCAGGAGATTCGCGTGTGTCCATCCTGCACAGAAGTCCGCCAATATAAGAGACATAAGCCACATCGGGCCACCAGGGCGAAGTGGCGATTGATGACGCCATATGAAAGTATCGGCTCTTGTAGCAAACCTGCGAGGTCTCCAAATTAGTCAACAATGTACGGCCATCACGTGCGCAGGACATAACAAGACTATCATTGCCAGGAACAAAAACAGCGTGAAAGATATTGGAACTGTGCATCGTACGGTATCGCTGCTTCATTTCCCAATCAAATGTGCTATATAAGCAGAGGGCAAGATCATCCGACCCGGAAAGCAAAAGATCACCGTTTGAGTTTAATGCAAGCGAGTTGACGCAGCCGTCATGGCCCGTTAGCTCATGAACCACGCTGAAGGATGACACAAAATCGTCACCACCATGCGATACCGCGCTCCGAGTCCTGCGTCGGCCGGGCTGCCTTGCGGCATGAACTCCCAGCGAGGGGGAACCGGCGCTGTTTTCATCGCTACCGGTTGCGTGCGTGCCTGCCGTGCCACCTTCACCTCCCGGAAATGTCCCGCCCTCACCCGGGTGCCGTCCCCTCCCTGCCTGGCCCCCGTGCAGCACAGTCCCCGGAACCCTCCCTGGGAATCCGAGAGGTTGAACTCGGTACAGCAACCGGAGATCGTGTTGGTGGTTCACGGGAACACGCCCACATGTCAACGTCGAAGCTAAGCCACTCATCGCGAACGCAAAAAAAAAAATAGAGGAAAAACAGCAAACCTTCACTTCCGCCGTCTCACCCCTTCAATCAATCACCACTGTCAGTCTGCAGTGAGGCAACAGTCAAAATAGCCAAAACAACCGACTCTTGTCACTGAAACCCGTGTGCTGCCCTTCCTGTTTCCCGCGCGGCCGTTTAATAAACTCCGCTGGTGTTGCCGAAATAGTTCAACACTCTGCTCCCCTCTCCCGTTTCTCAAAAACTGTGGTTTTTTTCTTCTTAAATTCCGCAGTATCTCGCTGGTTTTCCTCAGAACCTAGTAATTAGGAGAGTGATATGCAGGTAAACTGTGGCGAGCAACGGTTAAGAGAATAACACGAAGCGATTAGGAATGCAGTAATGGAAGAGGGAAATACTAACAAAGACATATGAAAAACCGCATGAAGCGCATGGTAACGAGTGCATTTCCCTTGTGAAGTGCAACTCCCTTAATGAAGTGGCAGAAATGAGCAAGACACAAAGATAGTGCCAAAATACACCTGCAGCAAGCACATAAGGCAAAATCGTATATAAAATTTTAGAGGATACAAAGTGCTACAGGAGGCGGCACCGACTCAGGCCAAAATATTGACAGTAATAATAATAATAAATTCCATCATCATCGAATGCCAGACAGTCGTCCTCAACAGCTAAAGATTTCTCTCCTGCAAGGCCAGGTGAACCGGCGCCACAGAAGATTAGACCAACTAATTTCATGGGAAGAAATCACCAGTCGCGCAGCAGAACCGTTCAAACCTGGTACGGCACCAAATAACGGCTACTCCCCTTTTAGAAGAAAACGGATATGTCAAACCCTACGGCATCCATTGCGAAAGTTTCTTATAAAAATCGCCGACTAATACGCCCAAAAGGCAGAAACAACGCAGAAAAAAAAAAGCAGTCCCTCTTTCCACTAGTCTGTCAACACATCATAAAAGTAAGAAAAAAAAATACATGCACACACACAACGACACCACTCAACAAGTGCAAAAAAAAAAAAGATGCAACACTCCAAAACAATCGCAGAACATGCAATCACAGGTGGGTGGGCCGGTTTCCAAAACCAGCAAAGTCCTGAGGGAATATTTATTCATTGATAGCAAATCATCACCAGCCAATGGTACGTAAAAGGAGGGGGATATATATATATATATTCTTTGTTGTGATAGATATCATATTATGTTAAGAAAAGTAGCAAAATGTCGTAACAAGTGTCGTTTAACGTTCTTTCAGTTTGAAGCAAAGGAAAACAACAACAACAAAGAAAAACATCAAACGTGAAAGATGTCACATGGTGTCTCTACTGCTCTTTTAATCGTTACAGGGGGTGCGGGAAACCCCTTCACGGGGGTCGTCGTCTTGCAGGCGCAGCAGCATCTCAATATTCTCTGCGATGGTTTCCACTAAATCTTTCTTCACATCTTCTCGTGTTCGAAATGTTAGCAGCGTGTCATTGCCACCGATCTTTCGGTGCTGGCGAACCCAATGGTACTGTGTGATGGACATCGCAAGATTCAACGTGATTATTACCAACAATACAAATACAATCGTCATGAAATTCGCAAGCAAAGTACCGACAACGGAAGATGACCCACCCGCTGCGGCAATGGCTGGAAGAAGAGAGTCGCCAAACATCATGAAGTAAAGCGTGATCGAGGAGTAGTCCAATGTGGTAAAGCGGCCCTCGCTATGCGGACCAAACACAATGCAGTAAAGGAAGACGAAACCAAAGAACATTGGGATCATGGAAGCGAGAGCGAAAAAAAGTTGAGAAATTAGTTTAATCATGGCCTGAACCGTGAAGTGCGTTTTGGGGTAGTACCGTGACTGCGCCAGCAGGTTCACGCTGAGGAAGAAGGCAGAGAGTCCTAACGTAATGTTTTCAACAGCATCGTAGAAGCACGAAAGCGGTAAACTGTACAGCCGGACGCTAAAAAATGCCAAATATAACAATGTAATGGCATCTGCCACAAGTCCAAAAATATGCCATTCTTCACCACCATGATCCTCCACATAGCTCCGCCACCGCTCGTACAAATCCATGAAAGTAATTGGAGGATATGCGGCATCCTCAGCGCCTGGGCCACCACCACAAGACAGGGAAATTCTATCGGCCTGTGTTTGCAGCCACTGTCCGAACTGGTTCACAACACGATTCACCAGAAAAGAGTTCTCAGCCGTTTGGTTAAAATCATGTGGCGAGGGTTCCACATCATTTTCGCCGTGTTCTGGTAATTTGTCAACACCAATATCAATCTGGTCACCCACGTACTGCAGAGTGCACTCCTCCGTCACGTCACAAGCGCTGGTCACCTCTTGAGCCTCCCGCCACATGCTGTCGGCAACTTTCATGGCACGACGCGAGATAGCGCTTTGCTTTAGCGCATAACACCGAATAATAACATCCAAAATAGTAAATAAAAATATCGCCGCTGTCATAAAAAAGCGGGGATGAATTAACGGATCCATGTATTTAGTGGTCATCACAATGTTATACGTCACCTCCACAACGCCACCAGGAGTGAAGGCAAAGTTGGCCTCAATTACCCACTTGTAAACCACCGTTTTGAAGCCACTAGCGGAACTAACTCCGTCCGACAATACACTAATTACCTGTGGGAGCGCTCCTCTCAAACGTAGATGATGCACATTGTCAACAAGCGAAAAAAAGAGACCATCTTTGCCTGCTGCACCTGTCGCGTTATGCACTCGCCGGCATGGGGCGTAAAATAAACCTGATATGCTTTCCTGCCTCGGTGTGCACGCTTTCCTTATAAGGCCAGCCATAGAAGAATTACCTCCACGCAACTCAACTGTACTGGCTTTGATACCATCGCCAATTAATAGAGGCGAAGTCAGAAAGGCGCGCATCTCGCTTTCATAATCACCGTCCTTATCTTCACTATTTTGCTCCATAGCAAAGGGCCCCACGGGGTCTTCCTCTGTCAGCGAAAAATGAAATGAGTTGATCCCTGAGTGGCCGCGGTGCTCGCGCAACGCGAATGTAAACATTTCCACCTCCATGTCAACCGGGTCAATCAAGGTGAAGTTGCCCCTCCTTTCCTTTTCATCATCAACGTCACCTGAGTTATTCATATCGCCATAATATACAGCACCGGCCCGCTCCCGGCGATGAGGCGCTTCATTCCACAGTACCTCCTCAAGAAACCTTTCACCATTACCTGCATGGGCATTTGTGTAGTAATGGTGTCTCAGCTCATTTTCCGCCCTCCTTGCTAACCTGTAAAATACGGTAACGAAATTCTCGACCTTATGTAGAAAGTCTCCACGAGTGTGAATGTAAACCGTTGGCCAGCGTACAATTTGTCCATTTTCTTTGCTAAGGAAGTCATTCCGAGAAAGTGATGCAACACCGACCACCGTTTCTCATAGCTCAGGTTATATGTAGGCATGTGGTGGAACAACACAACGGCGATGAGTGTGAGCAGCATTGTCCAACTTAATAAGAACCTCCGAGGAAGTCGAGGACGTCCCTCCCTGCCGTCATCCACCTGCATTTTATCGGCACCCCCTCCGCCGCCCTTCGCATAACCCTTGGGTGCGTCACGCTTGTCGTAGTAGAGGCGCCACATTGAGAACAGTGAAAGGTAGCGAAGGTCGTCAATGTCATGCGGGGCGGCAACTTTGGGTACCCGCATTTCTCACTATTTGCGAAACTCAGTCCAGCAATACCTCGTGTAACGGGCAGTGGGCGCTGTGGAACGTACAACACAGGAAAGAAAAAAATGAAGGTGTAAAATAAATTAAAATATCAATTAAAAATATCAACTAACATATACGTGCGTGAATGGTATGACAAACACGCTAGCGCTTATTAACAGGGGGGAAATAGATGAGCAAGAAGGGGGAAAAGGGTTGACATCGCATTCAATTGGACGACAACAACGTCCAAACAAATTAGAAGGAAAAAAAGATACACTAAGGCATATGCGCAGCTTGGCGTTACACGACAAATTAAAGAACACCCAAGCTCCCACGCTTAATGCAAAACAACTCCACCACTTACCGCTCATACGCACACTAAATTGTGTATGCGCCTGTGTGCATTGCTCCTTTTACTTCATCTCCCTTTCAGCACATGCAAAATTCCCCGAGCTTTATGAAGAAAACGCGAGACGCCCAAAGGCACATTCGGCTTTCCCGACATGCGTCGTCAACAACGACTAAAACAACAAAAAAAAACAATAAAATGTCCACGGATTTGCAAACAAAAAGTTGCCAAGTAAAACATTGCGGAAAAGCCACATGCCTTGATGATTAGTGAGTGGGAAAGTAAGCCGCAGGAAGCAGAGCGAGAGAAAAGGCGGCGTGTGCGTGTGTGTGTGTGGAAAGACAACCATGCGCACAAGTGTCAAGTCACTCAACTACCACCATCGCATCACCTCAGACGATCGCAACTGAAGGTCAACTACACACCCAAGTGATGATCAACGACCACGTAACGGAAACGCCACAAAATATATGAAAGAATCCTTGACACAAAACCAATTAGGTAACCCAAGCACGAAAAAGGAAACATGCCTCTGACCAAGTTGGCTAATAAAGCGACAGCAGTGGAGCTTCAATATATATATGTATGCATATATCCGCCATATAAACACCATAGCAGTACGCTCTCAGTGATATAAGCTCACGAAAGGCCGAGCAGGGCCTCGTCAAGAAGATTCTCTTCGTCGAAAATCTCTCCAATGCCTCGTCCAGCGATCCCTCAGTGTTGGGCGCCGCAACAGTGGGATTTGCACGAGCGCTGGGTGGATGCCGTCCATTGGCCTTATGGCGGACACTTTCTTTCGGCGGCGCTAAAGCTTTGAGAAACTTTTCCTGTTTTGTTTTAACGGTACTTCCCGTGGACACATCAAGGAGCGCTTCGTTTAGCATTGACTCCTCCGTGAAGAACGCGTCGAGGGCATCATCCAGCGATTTGCCTTCCCCGTTCTCCGTGATGTCGCTGTTCTTTACATTGCCTCCATCCTCCTGCGGCGCTGCGACGGCCTCACGTTTGATGCAAACCTCGTTTCTGGAAACCCCTGTTGGCACTTTGGAACTCTCCATCGGTGCACGCTCCGTTTCCTCTTTGACCTCATGCCTCAATGAGTGATGCCTCCTTCTCCAAACTACCAAAATTTGTGGCAAAACCCTCAACAGCACACCGACAATAATAAAAACAATCACAGCACAAAGAAGTTCCACGCCAACACTAAATAAAGAGGCGTGGGTTAGCGTCTCCCTGTCTATCACTTGGAAGAAAAATAAATCCATTATTTTTCTTTTTTCGGCGCGTGTGTGTCCCGTCTTCCCTCAACAGGATCACACTGCTTCTATTTGTATCCCTCCAGACTCAAACCACGCCAAATGTTTCAAAGTGGGCAGAAGTGTGAAAGCCAGCCTAAAATGGGGTTCGTAGACCCTCACACTCGCCGTTCGATACAATTCGTCCCACCTGTCGCCTCCCCTTTTTTTTCCCTTCACCCCAAAGCGGCACTACCTGTCAAGCGCACCGTCGTACGAACTTTGGCGGTGAAACCGGAACAACGCAAAATAAGCGCTTCACCCTTCGCTCCACGCAAAGAAATAAAAGAAAAAGGAAGAGACCTTCAGCTCCAACCCAGTTGCTGCCTAAAGGGCACTGCGGCTCGGCCAACAGTCGAAAATAAAGAGAAAAAACAACTGAAAAATGAGTTTCTACAGAAATCAGAAAAAAGGGAAGAAAAGAAGAGTGTGTTGTGTCAACAGGAAGCAGAGTAAGCGAAATAACGTTTGCGTGTTACAGCAAAAGAAAAAAAGACAGTGCAAGCATATAAAGACCAAAAAGGGAACGGGAAACAGTGTGTTGAGGTTGCTAAAGACATCTAAACTCAAACAACGACAAATATTGGAACAATTTGCTAATAAAAAGATTTCAGAGAAGAGTTTCTCATACAAGCCAACAAAAACTGTGAGGAGAGGGAAGAAAAAAAAAATGAAGGGAAGTGTAGCTGCTTCCGCCAAACGATGCATCCGGTCATTGCTTGAACATTACGCCCGCGCGTTTTCATTTGACAACACGGATTTAAAATATAAGCCTCCTTCTCCCCCTTGAGGTGTGCACAAAAACCAACCCGATAAGGAAATAACAACAACAACGACAGGGGCAGAAGATTTTTTTTGTGTGTGTGGTTCTTCTGAAGAGAAAAGAGAAACATCGCTTCTCCCTCATCCCCCGATGTGTGTGTGTGCGTGTCTGAGTGTTTCAACTCATTAACCCAAACCCACTTAGGAAAGAAGGCTGGCGGCATCACAACTCAAATCGCGCACACTCCCCATCAGTCGCGGCCGGACAAAAGTTCCCAAGTCCATAAATATTCGCAAACGCGAGGCGCAGAAGCTCTGTCAAGGTGCCCATACAAAATAAAAGTAAAACAAAAGGACACATCAATGCATGCAAATAAATATAAATATTGGCATATTTGTGAACTGCGAGAAATGCCCGTAAAACAAGAGGAGAACACGTGTTTATATGTTCGCACAACAAACGAAACGCAGCAACAGGCGCAACAGTAACAAACAAAGACAAGACACCCAGCAGAAAAGAAAAAAAATCTAACGAACCACCAAGTCCCGTCCTCCTCACGCCTGCATCTGAAGGGAAAAGGCCAACGAACAAAAACAACCAAACAGAAAGGAGTGCCTAAAAAAAGTGCTCGCCGGGTTCAAAACCTCAAAAGAAAAGATGTGATGATTGTCACATTCCTCCATGTGCAACGTTGCAGTGCCGCTTTTCGCCACGGGAATACAAAGACATATTAAAACACCAATGTCTCCCTGGTCACATCGTAAGAACGTAAAGTAAAAAAGAAAAAAGACGCTGCACTACCGCAACCAAATCCCGTTATGTCTAATAAATGCACATCACAAAATATGTTCCTCCGTGGCTGCACTTTTCCCTTCACAACAACAACAACAACACATGTGCCAACATCAGCAAAAATATTTTTCTTCTTTTTTTTTTACAAAAACGATGTGCACAAACAAGAGGAGAAAAAAAAATCCCGTTATGTGCAGTCTTCGCATATTACATTGTTGTTATACAGTTCTTCTCCTAAAGCAGCTTCATGGTCAGTCTTCCCCTACCGAATTTCCCTGATAATATATTCACACGAGAAGGCAATCAATTAAAAGTCACATCCACCACACGAGGAAAATTAAATATATTTATTTACGTGCCAATTTCTAAAGGAAGTAGTGGAGCACGTTAATCGTAATCACACAAAACAAACAAAAGAAAAAAAAGCAAAAAACAAAAAGAAGGCTCCCATTTCCACCTGCTTGGCATTTCGCCTCCTCAGCTTTTATCCAACATTTCCATTACAAACCTCCGTCATGTGTTCCTTTTATTATCATTTTATTTGTATTTCTTTTTTTTTTAAAAAGAAAGAAAGGGCATGGTGGGCAACAGCGAAACACGAACTGCAATGAAAAAAGAAAAAAAGGGAATTAAAAAGCAGGCACAACGTGGTAATTTCAGTGAACCAAAAAAGAAACAAAGAGAGAGGAAAACGATAAAACATGAAAAATAGCAGGGACAGTACTAACGCCTGCACAAATCAATGGCCGCATTTTTCCACTCCACGTGAATTCCTTCTCTACCACACAATAATTTTCCGTTCATCACTAATCACAACTTTGAGTCGGACCAACCACACAAAAGAAGCAACAACAATAATAACAAAAAAAAAATGGAGAGGAAAACATCCAACATCTCCCACGTGTTTTGTTTGCTGCGCAAAAGTCAAAAACAGCGGCGAATATAAAGGAGGAGGAGGAGGAGAAAATAAAGAGGAATATAAATGCATAAATATTTTTTTTTCATTACAAATAATATAGAAAACAAATGGAATGCGAGCAGAGCAAAGCACTGGCAGGAGCGAATCAGAGAGAAAAAGAAAGGAAAGTGAGAGAAAAACATCGATGCAAACAGAGAAAAGTCGCCTGTCCGCGAGTAAAAGAGTGCGAAAAAACAAACAAACAATAAAACAACTTAGCGGCACAGAAAGTAGCAAAGAGTGTGAACAACACGTAACATATTCAGACAAGCCAAGGAAGAAAAAAAAAAAGTAACCAAAAAATCATGTTTGCTTTCGGACTCTTGTATCAGGCAGAACAGAGGAATATTTTTCATCAAAAGATGCACAAAAAAAGCTTCATAATTAATGCATTTTCAAAATAGAAACAACGTGAATACGACGAAAATATTATGTATACACAAAAACGTAAATATAAATATATATAATTCCATCTTATTTTTTTTGTTTTCAAGAAAAAGAAAAGAAAGAAAAAGGAATAAAAATGGGAAAAGAAAAAAAGGATCTCTTAATTGACCCCCCTCCACCTACGCAAAGCAGAAAGCAAAATATTACTAGACAGGTGCCTGAACCAAACAACGATTATATTTTTTTTCACCTCAGCGGTTGCTTCCTTCTCCTGTAGCTCCTTCATTCGTTCCCTCCCACAATAAAATAAACCCTTACGGATTGGAGAAGGAAGAAGCAAAAAAAAAAATTGCTTTTAAACAACAGCATTAGAAATAAAAACAAAAAAGAAATAGAAAAACGGAGAAAGAAGGAGGTGAAAAACAAATTACTTTTCAAACTCTCAGTTTCTCCGTTTCACTTCCATTCTCCTTTAACATTCTTGCATTAAATCTTCTTAAAGGTTCCGGCACAGCGGGTAAGGAGACGAAAAGAGAGACCCAACACATTTCGCCCAGAAGAGGCGAAGAAAAAGGGGGAAAACATCGCGGTATGGTGCAACGCTTTCACAACAATAGGGACGTAAGTCCACAAAAAGAAAGGAAATTAATTATTTTTTTTGTCAAAAAAAAAAAGATTCTTTGCACCAAAAAAAGAAGCACAAACATAAGCACACACGTCCCGGAGAGTCGATTACATTTTTTTTCGTTTCTCTTTTTTTCCCTCACTATTATTATTATTATTGTTATTTTTCTTTCGAGCTGACGGTTTCCCACACACACACAAAAAAATGTACATAATATGACGGAAACCGTGAAATTATATTTTTCCTCCTGCTTTCCCCTCATTTCCATTTCGTTCTAATTTCTTCTCTTCCCCCCCCCACACACACAAACAAACACATTCCCTCAGCTAATCCTTCCATTTAAACACCAATTTGGGATGCACAAAATGCACGCGAAGATGAATATTACGATATGCACAACAATATATTTATACCACCACGCTGCATGGAAAAAACAAACTAAAAATAATATAAAAATAAGAGCGCGATCACATGTTAAAAAGTTTTAGGGAAAGAAAGAAAGAAAGGAAGGAAAAAAACCCACACACCTCCAACTGTAAAAACAAATGATTGCTCGACAGTCAGAACAACCACAATGAGGGACACGTAGTCTAACAAAAATAAACTAAATAAAAAATCAACCAGCCAGACACTAAAGCAGACAAGTTTCGTTCACACAAAAGCAAAAAAAAATATATAAATTCCAAGAAATCAGAAATACAGGGAAGACACGAATCACCATTTGAAGCGGGGGTGGGAAAAAAAGAAAACATGACTGTGGGAAAACATTTGAAAATAACGGTGTGAAAATTATGATGACAGTTTACACATCGCGCTGCAAACCACTCGTCACACTCGCACACACAATTGACAACCGCAGAATTTTCCCGCTAATTATTATTGTTATTATTCTTTTCATTCATTCATTCGTTTGCCTGCTTTTTTTTTCTTCTGACCGCTGGTTGACTTGTTATGACCGGCCCTGGTGCTCCGACGTTCTGCACGGCATACGGTGACTGTTGAAAGATTTTTTTCTCTTTTTTTAGAACGCTAGATTGAGAGAGAAGAAGCTAAAAGAAAAAGAAACGAGGCATTCAAAAGGAAATAGCTTCTCCTCCTCTCATTATAAAAGAACAACAACAACAAAAAAGCGTTCTTCAAAGAAGATATTTCTCATATTGCTTTTAGAATCATGGCAGTTCATGCCTATCTAGGGAAACACTAAGCGAAGGGAGCAATAACACAAAATCAACAAGAAAGTAGAGGGGGGAACCAAAAAACGAGCCAAGGCAACAAACCTCTCACAAAATTCGATAAACCCCAAATAACAGCGACAAAAAAAAACAAAAAGAAGCGATACAAAAAAAAAGGTCAGTGGGCAAAATAAGCAGCAATACACAGAAAGATGAGGCATAGAAATAAAGAAAGAAAAGACTAGAATGGTAATCTCACACGGCCTGTATCGAGTTGCGCTCTTTCCCCTCAGAGACTTTTTGTGAATTTTGGTTGTCTAAAACTCTGGGATCCCATCCCACTGTAAACCAGGGATGTTTAATTATTTCATCCACCTTAATGCGGTTCCGCGGGTCTACAGTAAGCATGCGGGAGATGAGATCCCGCGCAGGGGCAGAAAAGTGTCTAGCCATGCGATACTCCCCACGCTCAATCTTCGTAAAAAGTGCATTCACATTTTCGTCGTCAAAGGGAAGGTACCCCGCGAGCATCACAAAGAGCACAACACCACAGCTCCACACATCGGCCATGACGCCGTCATAGCCGCGCTCCTTCAGAACTTCAGGAGCGACGTAGTTCGGTGTGCCGCAGACGGTTTGCAACATCGTCCCTTGCCCACCAGCGTTGCCATTGTGTAGGTGACTGAGACCAAAGTCGCTGATCTTCAGTGTGTCGTTCGCGTCTAACAAAAGGTTCTCCGGCTTGAGGTCACGGTGTGCAATGCCCTGTCCGTGGCAGTAATGAATTCCAGTAATAAGCTGGTGGAAGTAGCGGCGAGCGGTGTCCTCGTCAAAGCGCTTTGCAGATGCAATTTTGTCAAAGAGCTCTCCTCCTGTTACAAGTTCCAGCACGAGGTAAATGTGGTTGTTAGTTTGTATCACATCGTGGAGCTCGATAATGTTTGGCTGATGCAGACGTCTCATAATTTCAATCTCTCGTTTGAGTTGCTCCTCCATGCGCTCGCGGACCAGCTGAGCTTTGTCTAAAATTTTAATGGCCCACTCCTTACCGGTCTCAACATCGCGGCCGATTTTCACTTTTGAGAAGTTTCCAGAGCCGATGGTTTTTCCAATTTCGTAGCGCCCAATGCATCGCGACCGTTTCATCGTAACGTCTTACAATACAGTTGTATACGTGCTTGCGAATGCAAGAGAAATAAAAATAAAACTCCCTTTTTTTCTTTACTCACCCCCTTGAGTGTCCACTTCCTGTCTATTAGTGTTTATTTTCTCTCAACGCCCCAATTTCTCACAGTTTTCTACGCTTCTGGGGATATTGTGATCCTCTCCACCTTCTAGCCTTTAAGAAACGCTGTAGTTCCTTAAGCTTTCACTCTACGTATCTCCTTCTTGTTTGTTTTGCTTGCTTGTCTTTCCTCTTCTTCTTCTCTTTTCGTATATATCCTTATAACAATACTTATATACAATGTTTCACAAAGCCCCTTTAGAAACAGCAAAAGAAAACAAAAACGCAAATATGTTTGGCCAAAAGCAAACGGTCGCCTTCTCCTTCCCCTCCCCCTTTTTGGCCGTTATTGTTTGCTTCCCTCCCTTCTTCACTTAACCTCCTTAAACTTACCTAAGTGAGCTAATATTGTTATGATTACTTTTTGTGTTGTTGCCTTATTTGCAAGAAGGAAAGGGAAAACTTCTCTTTTCAGCAAAACTATCGAACCCTTAAACAAAAAAAAAACTTGTTTCAATTTCTTTTGTTTTTGAAGCCCTTTCCCTGTCGTCGTTATTGTTCCTATTGTTGTGTTCACGCTACTAAAAATATGTGGAGAATTTCCTTCGTTGTTCAAGCTTTGATTGTTTTTGTTTTCTATTTTGTATCAACTTCCCTTTTCCCTTTTGGAAAAAAAATATATATTTGTGTCTACGCGTGCACAGGGATACACCGCCAGGACAACTGAGAAAATGATCGAAAACAACAACAACAGTAACTTCTCACAAAGATGATGTTTTCTCTTTCCCACAAACGAAGAGAGAAGAAAAGAATAAAAAGAAAAAGAAAGAAAAAGCGGAGAAAATGAGGTAAGTTTTACATAAGTTGAAAAGAGACGTTCGAGTAAATTAAATGTCTAACACAAAACAGTGCAGTTATATAAACATCTATATATATATATATATATTGTTGCTGTTATGGTAAAAAAATAAAGCAGTTTTTTTTTTTGTATGAACTCAATAACTATCAGGGTAGGGAGCAACATTATAACAGTTGCAGTCCGGGCAAAATTAGCACAAGTGTGTCAAAACACACATCGCACACAGACACAGACACACACACACAAAGAGAGAGAGAGAAAGATAGAAACAGTCACAACCGCCCTCGTGCTGCATTTTTCTCCTTATCTTTCTCGCCAATTTATTTTCACTTGTCCCATTTTAACATTAATTCCCACTTCACAACCACCGACGCAAAACCACTCCCACAAAAGAGAGAGAGAAATAAATAAATACGCCACGCACACCGCAGGAAACCACCACCAACAAAGATATGAAGTAACGCGCGAGGGCGGGAAAGGGATGGCGATAATAGTAATAATAATAATAATAATATTTTTCTTTGCAAAAGCGAGAAAGAGCACACAAATGAGCGCACGAAGCGAAGTCATCCCAACGAATAAATTTCGCCTCTGTGGTACTACGCACAAAGGAACAACAGCGGCATGCAAAGAAAGAGGAAGAAAAAAGTAATAAAATTTAAGGCAGCGTGTGTGTGGGGGAAAATTACACATATTTACTTTTTATTTTATTTTTCTAACAACAAATGAGAAATCAAGCGATATCCCCTTTCATTTTTGACACAACACGTCACACACACACACAAAATAAATAAACAAAAAAACAGGCGCATAGGCGCAGGCATGACACTCCGAGTCAACTGTAATTCATGCGCGCTGAGGAATCAAATAAAAGTTTAACAGTCCGATTCGGATCATGGCGTAACTCACGCTTTGAATGGGAAAATGTAGGGGAAAAAAGAGTGAAATGAAGGAAGTGAGATGAATTGAAATCAGAAGCAGGAACACGCGCCACAGAGAGAAAGGGGGAGGGGAAAGAAGGAAGAAAAAAAATGCTGACATCGCACAGGCCAAAAAAAAAAAATGGCTGCTTATGCGAAAAGTAATGAACTGTGCACCTTTGAAGGACTCTCTCGCCTTAAAGAAGAAAAAAATGCATAAAGTAGAATACAAAACGCAAAAAAAAACGAGAGAACAAAAAAACCCACGGAAATAAAAATATTCGGACAAACCACCCACTCTACAGTTAAGTTCTTTTTCGTTGTTGAAACAACAAAAATGACTCAAACTCACACGGCAGATGTAATCACTCAAAAACTTGAGATAATGCCTTTCTCCTGTGGATTGGTGTTCCCCTTCCACTTCTTTCACTTTTCTCAGTCGGCGTTAATATTTCACGCGTTTCAACTCCTCATCGCCACCATACACCCGCCAGAACAGAAAGAAAAACAACGCAGGTACAAACACAAACACAGAAAAGAGGAAAAAAAAGAGGAAAGAATATATTGAAGATCTCTTCCCACACGTTCACATCGAAGGAAGACAACAATAACAACGACGAAAGAAAAAAACAAGATGCTTCCGGAACAAGGAGGAGTAGGTCGTGATCAGCTCCATACCATTGCTTCTCAATATGTTTCTGCGACTAAATGTTAATGTCTCGCAGGCGCTACGGCTGCATTCCTTTTTGTCTCGCCTTTTTCTTCCTCCCCTCCCCCCTTCCTGATCTATTCATCCCCGCCTAGCACAGAAACTCTCGTCGTCTCAAAAGCCCACAGCGTAAAGGAAAAAGTCGCCCTCCCCTTTCCTGCGTGTAGTTCATAACTCAACGGCCAGGACAACGACGAGAAAAGAGGGAAAGTGGATGCGGTGCGGCGCCTTGGAGCGATGACTTGTGACAAATGCGAATATCAAAAGTAAGCACGCGCAAAACAGCGAAGAGTGCTGAAGAGATAAAAAGCACAACACTACACAACATAAAAGGAATGACTTCTAGCATGTGTCAAACAAAAGAGAAAAAAGAAATATATGCAAAACTTCTCTCCTCAAAGAAAGCATAATAAATAAATAAATAAAAATAAGGAAGTGCAGAAAAGTGTGAAAATGGGTCTGAAAAATTCCATTCGGTACAAGGGCGTGAATGACGTACCACTTGTCACACAACGACGCTCCTTTGCGCTCTCCCCTTCTCCCTTGGCAATAAAACTATCAGAGAGGTGAGACAGGCATACGTGCGATAGCGAAACATCTCCACACGAGAATAGAGACTTAAAACTTATACCTTTCGTTTCGGCATTAATCCCTTATTCTGCAAACCGGACAATTTTTTCTTCTCGCGAAAAGTAGGGAGCAGTTCCCCCCGGAAACAGTAAATGTGTGCTCAGTGAATAAAATGGAGGAAGAAGCCACAAAACAACCACCACACTTGTAGAGTGAGCGCTACAATATTCCCTTATGACGCAATGGAAGAATAAGGTGGAGTCGAACAACAACAAAAAAAAAAGAAAACACTTGGCGTCAGCATCGGAAAAGTATGTTAAATATTACTGCACAGCTTTCTATGGTAGTGAACAACTCACGCGGAATATCAAGGCTCATCATCGCTTTCCGAGCCCAATGTCCTGGCTTGCACAACTGCAAAAAAAGGAAATAAGAAAGGTATTAGAAAGCGATGAGAACATACACAGAATGGAGTAGGAGATAAGAAAATAAGGGCAAGCAACGTAAAGAAGAACAAAAATAAGCAAAGAGAAACAAAGGTAGTGGAGAAAAGCAGAGGCCAAACCATCAAAGAGGGCACATGACAACAATATCACATAACCCTACAGCACGAAGCGTTCCTTTTGGTGGGTTGAAACGCAGGCACACTGGGCGGTGGCTGTGCTCTCACCGTAGGCATTTCTGGCGACGTGCGGAGGTCCGTGCCTGTACCCGCGAACGGCTCCGTCGAATGGTTTGGAGGCATTGTCTGAGACCTTTCACGAGAGTCACGCCGCTGCGCAAAGGAGGGCCCGCTGCTATTGGGGGTAGTCCTCAAATGCGCAGAGGGAGGCGATTCTGTAACAAATCCGGCGGGCTTCGTGCTTAACCCTTCGCTAGCGGTGGAGAGCGCCCCCGCCGTCGGTTCTGTGCGCATCTGAGAGAGCTCCGCAGAAGCAGGACACAGTGACTCCGGAGTGGGAGGATGAAAAGGGGGTGGAGAGTGCCTGTTGTGCGAGCTATGCAGCTGTTCCTTCGGGGTGTCGGCAGGCAGTAGTCGAGGATTTTCATGGCACAAACGTGCTGGAGGAGACGTAACGTCGATAGGACCAACATCAATAACAGAGTGCCTCTGTGGCCGTGGGGAGAGTCTCTCGTCAATCGGTTCATTAGTTGCAACAGGATGGGTATGACACTTTTCCTCAGTGCTACGATCTAAATTCTGGTTGTGCAGTTTCATATCTAACACTGGCCTTACTGAATGTTTTCGTTGATGAGCACGTGACCGTGTCTGCTCCATTTGAGAATCACTAGGCTGCTTGGGCGGATCGCTTAGCGGCGCCGGTGCCGCCCCAACATCTAAGACACCTCTATTGTCCACTTTGTTGGGATCACCACACCTCAGAACTTCGCTTAACAAACTGGTGGACACACCACCCTTTGCATCATCCTTCAAACAATCCTTCCGCGTCGGCGCCCGCTGCACAGCCTTGGAAGAATCCAAAAATGACATCTCAACTTCCACCACCAAATCCCCGACATCATCGAGGTTCATGGGTGACTTTCTAACCGAATTTCGTGTGTCTGCCACCTGTGGACTAACGGGTGACCCCTTCATTAGCTGCGAAATCTCCATCGGTGTGCAGCGTTTTCGTGACAAATTCTTTTTTGACTGGTTTTTAACTGAAGTCTCCTGGTTTCGCGGAGTCGCTACGGTTATCGGATGCACCACTACCGGTTCAGCGGAGGATAAAAGCTCCCCAACTTCAATTCGCCCCGACGCCGACCTTGGGCGTTGCAGCCTCGCAGGCACTGTGCCGTGCACAGCTGATGTCTCTGACTCTTGGGGAGATTTCTTCACTGCGATTGCTCTTACTGTTGAATCCTTGGCACAAGAATTATTTAGAGGCGTTTCGTGTATCTGAGTTTTCTCCACATCGCATGGAGACACCTCAGCCGCCGATTCTATTTGGTAGGTTATCGAACGCGATTGCCGAGAATCTCTTCTCACCACACCGCGAACAAAACATGTTTCAAGCTCCCGAGGAGCTGCCTGTGTCGCAGCTGGCTCATTTGTTGAGTCCTTCCGGCGGGAGGCCCTTCTGAGACTCCTCGAGGCTGGTGACCCCTCACAAACAGAGGGACTCACGTCAACCAATATCACCTGTTCTGTCGTAGGTAAGGAGCTACTAAGAGGAATTCTCATTGGTGTCTGCCGAACCTCCGCCAAGGTTGGCTGATTAACCCTACTTCCCGGACCGTGCGCACGAATCTTTTCAGCACCACGTTGAATCGC
Source organism: Trypanosoma congolense (assembly GCA_002287245.1). Lineage (NCBI taxonomy): Eukaryota > Euglenozoa > Kinetoplastea > Trypanosomatida > Trypanosomatidae > Trypanosoma > Trypanosoma congolense. The sequence goes on along the minus strand of NHOR01000219.1, from coordinate 341,621 downwards.
TTCGCGTTCCACAACCTCAACCGTTGCCTTACTCTGTCGAGAGCCCCTCCTAGTGCCTACCTGCGGTGCCTTCAGTTCAAGTTCCTGGAAGGACACGTCACTATCCACCCGAATCCTTTGAACCTCTGACCTTTGCGGTGTCATTAGCACCACCTCTTGCACCGTACGTTTGTTGGTATTCTTTGACTTTCGTTCATTGGCTGGTGATGAATGAATGGTGTAAATTTCCGAAAGAGCTGGGGACAAGTGTGGTACATTGGTGTTTGTTAACTCTGCCGCCACAGTCCGTCGAGAAGGTTCTCTTTGGGAAGAGGGTGACATCATAATACACTCGGGGCTTTGCGGGTACCCCGGGGATTCCACCCGTCGGCGCTGGTTTTCCAACCCTGGCTTCCTCATCTGAAGAACGCTCGCACTGCTATGTGAGACGAGAAAACAGGTGAGGCTGCTCTCCATTCGCTCACACTTATCCACGGAGCCCTCTCTCTTCGACGTGTTTTCGAACATCGGGATGCACTCCATCGAAGGAGTCACACTGCGCTCTGCTTGGCAGACGGGCACTGGGGCCCGCAAGGTGGATGTTGAACCACCACGCGAAAGTCCTTCACTGGCAGCCTCCTCCTCAGCCCGTGGGTGTTGTTGGATCCACGCCGAAGATGGAGTCACCGATGTCACTTTACGCATAACTGCGCCCGCTCCAACCCGTGGAGTGGAGTAAAGCAAATGATCCTGGGCTAAATCTAACTGTCTGAGTGTTTCACATCGCCTTAGCTGTTCGAGCTCGGCACAGAAGTCGGTAGTCATGGCGCCAGAAGGCAGACCCGCTCACCAAATGGAGAGCTGGGCAGAATCTTCCCTGTTGGACTTTTACTGAATTTAATTTCTGTCCGCCCTAAAGCCTTTAAACGTAGTTCGCTGCCTTGTACCTCTTTCCTACTTATTTGGCTTTGACCTTCCTCCTCTCCCTCCTTAACACCTTCTATATGAACAAAGCTCACCTTTTAACTTCTTATTTCTTTTTTTTTGTTAAATATTCCCTTTCCGTTTATATTTGCCTCTTGTCAACCCTAACCCCGCTTCAATGCAGGATTTAATTTACTTTTATTTTTGTTCTCCTCCCGCCTTCCGTTGCCTCTCCTCCTTTGCGCTGCTTCGGCTTCACCAACTGTTGTTCAGCCACAAAAGGAAGAGTCCAGGGGACCTTTGACGCTGGTAGACCCTACCGCAATACCTAAACACTAAACTTTTTGAAAGGACAAAACTGATCCCTCCAACACCTCTGCACAACAAGCACGTGAGAGTGTTTTTTTTTTTATGTTGGGAAACACAATTGCAAAAAAAAGGGTATAAAGAAGAAAAAACCGGAGGAAAAAACAAAAGAAAATTAAATGCAACATTAGCGTGGACAGTTTCGTCAATTGGCCAAAAACCTGGCTTCAATGTGCATACATATATTTTTCTCCACTTCACCGTCTGCAACATTGTTTTTTCTTTCTTCTTCTCTGGAAGTATAAATCATGCACAAAGAACACTTCTTTGACGTGCATTTTCAAACCTCTCGCCCGGTGTTTGCGCACAGGTGTGCAATAATTTATTGCTTACATGCATCCGTATGTGTGTTAGTGCGGAAAAAAAAGAGAAAAGCATGGAAGAGGCAAAGCCGCAACACAAGGGTAATGCAGCAAGCAATAAATAGGAAAAATAAATATATATATATATTCTTACTATTCAAAAGAAAAAAAAGTAAAAAAAAAAAGAAAAATGAAAAAGAAAAATAGAGAGCAAAACAAAAACAAAACAAACGAAGCACTGGCAGATAATAATAATAGGAGATGGAAGAAAAAAAAGGTAACCGGAAGATAAACGGAATGAGGGAAGGAAGCGGCACATCTTCCGTCCTTTTCATCTCTTCTTTATTTTTCTTTTTCTTAACTCTCTCGTTAGTGGATTCCCTAAACTATTTCTCTCGTCTTTCCTTTGCCTCCTAACACTCATCAAAGAACGCGCGCTAATATGTTACAAAAACAAAAACAAAAAGACTCAATTCACGCCACCAAACAAAGAAAGCAAAAAATCGAAAATTCAACAACATTCACACAAAAAGAGAGAAAACTGGAAACGGGCGAAAGGATAAATTTCAAGGAGGGCACATGTCCTAAAAGACCCTACATGTCCCCCTCCCCCCCTTCCACAACGACAGCGAAAAGAAAAAAAGAAAGAAAGAAAGAGTGATGCGTAAGAAGAAGAAGAAGGAAAAATTGGGGAAACGCAGCAACTCACCTCAGGGAGACCAGTCCGTCGTCAGCCACCGCTCTCCAGCAACACCTTTGAATTACATCATCCACCTTGTTTCTATACTTACTGAAGATGTGAACCATGACAAGCAGATCTGGGTAAAACGGTGCGAAAAAAAAACAAGAAAGAGAAAAAAGAAAAGTAAACGAGGGATTAACCCGTTTCTCATGCAGTGCCCAGTGCACTATTGACTATTTCGTCAAGTCAACATCCTCCCCAGCCACACTAACTATTTTCACACTTTCTTTTTTCTCCACTTTCAGGCGTTTACTACATCAACGGCCTAAAGGCTTCCCCTTCCCGCAGGAGCCACTTCCTTCCTCCTTGATCTTTTCCTTTTCAAATTTAATGTTAAGGTTCACGCCAGCTTCTAAATTCTTTTTACACACATCCAAAAAGAAAACAGAACATATCTACACATATACACGTACATATGTACACGTGTTCACAGAACCTCTTCAATTGTAGTCGTACAAGAGATATTTCTTTATTTATTCGCACTGCCTTTCCGATTTTCCGATACCTTTTATTCTTCCAATTTCCTGCGCTTCCGTTGTCAATGTCCATTTTTCCTCTGTCTGGAACAGTTTTCTTTTTTTTTCTTCACTTAGCAACATCCACCCTTCTGAGAAGCGGTGTTATTAGCGGGACGGCTGGCGCCAGTCAGCACTGGCCTTGCGCTGCCAGCGCCACCACTGCTGGCACCTTGCGCTGCCACCCGCTTTTTAATGTTCTTCGCCATCTCAACGAAGGCCTTCTCAACGTTTGCGGCCTCCTTTGCGCTGGTTTCAAGAAATGGAATGCCGAGGCTGTCAGCAAACTCCTGCGCCATTTGCGTGTCCACGGCCTTTTTCGTGACAAGGTCACATTTGTTGCCGACGAGAAGTTTATTAACACTCTCGCTCGCGAACTTGTCAATTTCCGATAACCAGCTCTTCACATTGTTGAAGCTCTCCATGTCTGTTGTGTCGTAGACAATAATGATGCCGTGCGCACCGCGGTAGTAACTACTTGTGATGGTACGGAAGCGCTCCTGTCCAGCTGTGTCCCAAATCTGCAGCTTAATCACCTTACCGTCAAGATTCAGCGTGCGAATTTTAAAGTCCACGCCGATGGTGCTGATGTAACTCTCCGTATAGCTGTCATCAGCAAAACGTAGCAGAAGGCAGGACTTACCAACGCCGCTGTCGCCAATGAGTAGCAGCTTAAAAAGATGATCATATTCAGAGGACATGGTTCCTTTTTGTTGTTGTTGTTGTTATTTTTTAATGCTGTTGTCACTGGACCGTGTGTTTACTTGGAGTAGCTGCTTTCCTTCTCTACCTTATTTTTCTCACAAATAATAATAATAATAATATGCTTCCTTGCTTCGGTTTAGTTAAGTGTGTAAATCGTACTTTACTACAAGGAGAGCAGAGAGAAGCAGGGTGGAGAAGAAATAACAATATGTTTTTCTTCGTAGTGAAACAAAAGAAGATCATTAAAGCAAGAGGACGAAAAAGGAAGAGGATATAATAATGATGATGATAGTGATAACAATAGTAGTAATAGTGGTAATAGTAATAGTAGTAAACTGAGAAAAGGTCCAAAAGAAGAAGGAAAACGGCACTTCACGTTCGTAATTGGGTGACGGAGAGAGGCGATGGCCTTCACAAAACGAAGAAAAGCCTTAAAATAATCTTCGCTCCACATGCACAAATAAAAATTTAGCGCATGGGCGAGAAGGAGGTAAGGCAACGCGTATAACTGAGAGAACGAAGTTCTAAAGGAGACGTAACAGAAAAAAAAATTGAGAAAAAACATGTAACTAGATAACACTTAAACCTTCGAGCAAACTCACTATCAAAGGGCTGAGACACCGCCCTTTAAGAGAAAAATGTCAGCAACATTTTTTTCCATTCTGATAATTGTTAGGCCAAAGGCACGAGTGTGCAAAACTATCACCGCCCTGCACCATCACTACATACCTTTTAAAATATATGTACATATATTATTATCATTATCGAATGCAGCTACAAAGGGAAAGTTTTTTCTTCTCACTTTCTTTGTTTTTGTGATATCTTCCGCCTTGAACTCCACAAGTAATCCCAATAATATTTTATTCTCTGGTGCCTCTTTTTTTTTCATGTTGTCCCGCAGTGAAATCAAAAGTTGTCGTTTAATTCTTTTTGTTGTTTCTTGCCTTTGTACCTAACCATATCCTCTAACAAGAAGAAAAGATGCGCGTGAAATGACCGCAGCGGACACTAAACATTACTCCCCGTATTATTTTGCATCCTCTGCTGAAAGGGAATGCTTGTGCCGCCGGCTTTACCATTCCTTGTGATTTTCTCTTATTATTATCATTTTTTTTTTTCGTTGCTGTTGCTGTTTTTGTTTCTTTCCTCGTTGGAAACAAAGCAAGTGTTTCATGCGTGCAAAACCTTAAATGTTATATTAATTTTCTGTGCTATTTTTTATTTATTTTATTTTATTTTTCTTCTTCTCTTACATCTTATGATGTGTTACCATTCTTCAATAAACTATACAAGACATCAGGAAGAATTTGTTTTCTTTAGAGTAATTGGGTTCTGAAAGATTTGTGCATATTCCCCCGCCACAGTTTGCCACGTTTATCGGAATTATTAAGAAAAAAAAGAAAAGAAAAACAAAATCACCGTGCATGCATTCCTTTACACTCAGCATTTTCCATGAGTCCCTTAATTATTATTTCCTCTTTCCATTATTTGCAGTACCACCCCTCCTCTCCTCTCCTTTCATCGCATCTCTAAAAAATTATTCCTTCGTTCTGTCTTTTCTCCGTTGATCTCCTTCACGTTTCACTTTACACACCGTGTCACATATCAGCGCATCCCCTCGACGCATTAAATCCGCCCCTCACGATCTAATTTAATCTTTTGTGTATCTCCCTCACAATGTTTTTGTACGACATGTGACATCCCTTCCAGCACCAGCACCACCACCACCTTATACGCCTCTCTCTCAAAAAAAAAAAAGAAGAAAACAACAAGGAGGGGGGAAGAAGTTATTCTCTCACCTAAACAAATATTTTAATTATCCCACAAACGCGTTGTTACTTCGTGGAGCTCCTACCCTGCGCGCCCAAAGCACACAAAGCGGATGCAAATACAAGGGATAATAATAAATAATAAAAGAAAAAAAGAGAAAGAAGAAAAATGTGAGGGACGGAACGCTTCATCGTGATTATTTGCAACAACAACAGGAAGAAGTAATCAGAGTAAACGAAACCAACATACAAAAAAGTAGTCAATCGCGCACTTCCAGTGACGATCCCCTTGAAAAGCTCATGTGATTCCGATAGAAATAACAATCAAAAAAAGTTGTGACAAATTAATCATGTGAAGTGAATCTGCCTTTATATGTAACTCCCTGCTCGCGCGTACTTTGTGCTTGTTTGTGTTTGTGTGTGTGTGTGTCGTTCTGTGTTGCATCAAAGGTTTATGGGGAGAAAAGTGGAAACATACGACCAAAGATATCGAGTCTCCTAAAACTAACATGCTTCCTCCCACTTACACGGTGGAGAGGATAGCGCGGTTTATTTGTACATGTAATTGTTCAAGGATAGCATTTCCCCACCCCTCGTGCTCCACACTGAAGTGGCACAAAAACTACTGAAAGCACTTCCCTACTTCATTTCTCGCCAATAAACAAAACGAAACAAAAGTTAAGAAGATAGAGAGAGGGAGAGAATAAAAAAAAAAAGAAAAAGAAAAACATAAACACATTAGCAGTTCTCGTCACCACTCCTCGACCCGAGTCGCTCATTAAACTGGCAAACATCCGGTCGTATTGCTTTTATTTCTCCCTCTTCCCCCGTTTGTCTGAACAAGAGGTACGTCTCTTTTCCTTGCCGCTGCAGAGGTTGCTTTACCGCGCCGTCTGCCCCGCACGTGTGTACTTTAAAACATTTTGTACTTTATTTCCTCTCGCCTCTTCCATGCAGCCCATTCATTTCTTTTTTTTTTTGCTCTACCCACTTCCAATCCATAACGCTTTCACGTTGCTTCGCGGAGAGATGGACCTTCTTTCCCCTCTTCACCCACAGCCCGGTGTTAAAAAAAAAAAAGTGCACAGTGCGACAAGCAGCTCAGAAAAGACACAACCTCCAGGACTGCTAATTTTTTTTTCTTTCTTGAGGACGAAGAGTGGAGTTTTGTAACAAAGAACAAGGGCATTTTTTAATCACTAAACAACAGAAGAAAAATATCCATTATTCTCATGACAAAAAAAGAAAAAAAAAACATAAATAAGTAGCACATAATTATACTCCTCTTTTTTAAAAAAAAAAAAAACAACAACAACAACAGATGAAGATCGAAAAACCAGTGAAATAATGAAATACAAATTGCCTGAGTCAATCAATAAAAGTTGACTTTTTATATTTAATCTGTTCAATGCTCATAACAAAAGCATTTCTTCTCTCAAAGACTTCACGCAACATCAATCCCGGCGCTTGCGATAGCTACCAGTGCTGGAACGGGAGGCGCTGCTGCCACTTCCACTTCGACTTCGACTGCGGCTGCGGCCACGTCGCCTGCGGTCGCGCCCCCGGCTCCCCACTGACGCCACACTGCTCTGCCGGCTGTACGAAGAGCGACTGCTTGGTGGGCTACGGCTGCGGCTTCTGCTGTGGCTGCGGCGGTTACGGCGAGCGGTGCGGCTCTCGCTTCGTCGGCTTCGGCTCCGGCTTCGGCTTCTTGGACGGCGGCGGCGGCGATCGCGGCTACTACTGCGCTGACGATGCCGTTGGCGGTCATCTCGCTCCTCACTTCGCGAGCGCTTAAGGCCGCGGCTGTGTTGGACCGAAAGGCGACAGTCGCCCATGTACTGGTTGTTCATCATTTCAATAGTGCGCCGCGCGTCGGCCATGCTGGGCACGTCCACAAAGGCGCATTCGCCCCGGCGGCGGAAACCAATGATAGGGGCGGCCTCTTCCAATTTGTTGCGCAGCTCGCGGTCTGTAATTGACCTTCCAGCAGGACCTAAACCAACAAACAGTGCGGTGCGGCCGTTGTCACCTCCACGCCTGCTTTCACTGTGGTTATAACTCACTCTTTCCCTGTTATAGTCGTAGTCCCTGTCCCCCGGCCTTTCACGGTCACGAACCCGATCTCTGTCATTAATCCGACGCCTGTCTCGTTCACGATCCCAATCCCTGTCACGGTCACGCTCCTTCCCACGGCTAAGCTGGACCACCATCCGCGCTTCGCCAATAAACTTGCCATCCAGCTCCTCAATTAGTCTTTTTGCATCATCCATCCCACCGACGTCAACGAAGGCACAACGGCCACGAATGCGCACTGCTAGCACTTTGGCAAACTCTTCTAAGGTATTGCGAAGTCTCCCCTCACTGATCGTGTGCGCAGCCGGTCCGAGTCCAATGTATAAGGACGTCACGTCGGAGGACCCAGCACCATTTCTTGAATCCATTATTTTTCCCCTTGGTTTCCTCCTACGTTTGCTTCAAGGTGTTTCTTCCTAGTTTTTTTTTGCTTTATATTATTATTATTATTATTCACCCCAATACAATTTTTAATATTAATTCTTGACTGAACCCTCTTTCTTGTCTTCGCGCCTTTTCCTTCGATTGCGCAAGTAACACGTACCTGTGGGGATAAGTTATATTTTTAAAAAATTAAAGTGCTTGGATTCGCTCACCCTTCCTTGAAGAGTCGTGATTCGTGTTCACCGCTACTTCCTCAATACCTTCTGCGACAATCCGCCAGAGTGCGAATGCGCGTGGGAAGTAAGTGTGGAGGCAAATAAAAATGAAAAGTAAATAAATAAAAAAAAAGACAAAGAGAAAAGAAACTTTAACTCAATGATCAGAAGCTTGCAGAAACACCACGATCAGGATGTAACAGATAAATGGGAATAAAATAAAAGGCCCCCCTGCGACAAATGCCTCACACTAAAGCCACATGGGAAGGGGGAGATATACCGAAAAACATTTTGTCTGATTTTCTTAAGAAGAAAGAAGTGAAAAAAAAAAGCACAAAATATAAGACAGAGAGGCATTCGAAAAGCGAGTTGCAGTTGTCGGCCCTCAACATATCTTATCATCCACGGTTTCCTCATCCCTTTTACTCAACCTCCGTTACTTCTGCTTCCGTTTCATTACCGACATCGCCGTACTACAAACATTCTCTCGCAAGTGGGAGGGAGTGTGTGTAATACAGCGAAAAATGAAAAGAAAAAAAGCATAGGAAAGAAAAACAAGGAGGACAAAAAAAAATCAATAACAAAGTGAAACATAAAGTTCCAGTAACAATTTTCACACACAAAAAAAATCAGGAATTAAAAACAACATTTACCACCACAGCAGTACGCACATTGCAAGCATTTATGTACAATCACGGGAGATGGAAACAAAACGACGGGGGGAAAAGCTGTACTAAAAAAAAATGACATTTTAAGAAAATCCCCTTTCTTTAACGGATAACAAAAAAAAAATATGAAGAGAGAGAAGGGGATGGAAAACGAGAAAATATTAACAACAAAAGAAACGAACAGAAGAGCAATATCAACCGCGCCAGGCCTTAGCAATAACACCAATAGCAAATAACAATAAAAGGAGAGAAAAAAAAAAATAATGGACAGTATTTTCTTTCCTTTTCCTTCCAACGATTAAAATAAACATTTAAACGAAAAAAAAACAAATGATAAAAAAGAAGCAAAAATATTTAGCAAAGCGGACTACGCCATGAGGTCCAAGCAGCATGTCTGGGAAAAGTGTAACTGTCCTCATGTGCAAAAACACTTCTCTGCCCCACCCCCCGCTTATACAAATGAAACAAGCGTTTTCATGTGCGACGGTGTGTAAGCCACTTTGAATATATATTTTTTCGACTAATAACAAAAAAAAATTCAGCAACCAAAAACAACAAAAAGAGGAGCGCTGTGTGAAGCACGGGGCACAAAGTGAAACGAGCATTTTGAATTGGCAACGGTAGTTGCAATGTACCCCCTCCCCTGCCGCTTTACTCCGCGCAGTGAAATACTTTCTCTGGTGTCATCGCTGCGGTGGACAATATAACAAGGAATGAACCACATAGCTTTGAGGGAAAAGAAATTTCCCGCGATACATCGAGCAATCTGTTCTTTTTTTTTTTCTTCTATACTCACAATCGCAATCGTAGAAAAGAGCGCTTGTCGTCCACGCAACTGCTTCCCTTATTTCTAGCAACACATAGCGGCATATAAACGGTGTGTAGTGCATTGGGGTAACTTATTGACACTCAAACAAGTCAGCGCTCACAGACACACAAAAAAAATTCTTTTATTGCCTGCAGTTCAAGCAGTTTCCTTTTGTCTTCCATCGCATAAAACTGCCCCCGCTCTTATAGGGTGGGGGTGAAGGAAGAAAACAGTGATAGACTAGAAGGAGGAAAGGAATGAAAAATCAAAAGGAAATTGCACTCATAAACACAGCAACAATGAAACATGGAGAGTCATACATCACTGCTACCCACGCTTTTTTTTTCTTCTTTGCTTTTCTTTCCGTGTTGACCAATCACAGTTTAAACATACGTTCATTACCTCAAGGCATCCTAAAGGTTGACCCCATCGCCATCGCCACCTCTGCCTGCCCTTCTCCCTCCTTCGTGCTCTCTTAGCTTCCTTGCATCCATCGAGGGAAGCGACGTAAAACAGTGGGGGGGCGAAAACACAAGAAAGCCAATCGCTCACATCAGGCGGGAGTATTCGCTTTTTCTTTTTTCTTCTCCCATTGGGAGCGACCCAGAAAATAAATAAAAGCCTTGAGTGGAATGCCTTACCGAAAATAACTACAGCAACATTAACGCAGTAGCAAGATGAAAAAAAAAATGATTTTATTTATTTTCCATTTTGGCCCGCTCTCCTCACACAGTTTACAATCATTTCGAAGGGGGAAAGGAAATCATGTAAAAACACCGTTACGGAATAAAATAAAGAAGAAACAAAAAAAATCACAAGGGCAGAACAAAATTCCCAGAGACACAAATGCCCTCAGTAACCTCATGGAGCCAATCGTTAGTGTATTTCCCTTGAGTTATTCGCCTTCTCCAGGAAAAGAGCAAAATAATTCAGGGAAAATATGCCACACACAAAAAAAGTTCCAACATAAAAACAGCGGCAAGAGGGAAATTTTTATCCTTTTCTTTTTAAACGAAAAGAAATCCGGCTACTGGAGAGTGAGAAACAATCCAGATCAACGGCCACAGATGAAGAACAGGAAGAAGAAAAATAAAAGTATCACGCTGTACAAACAATGTAAGCAAAAAAGAAAAAAGAAAGAGAGGGGGAAATGAAGCAAGATCCTTTTTATTTATTGTGAAAAGAAAAGGTGAAAGTAAAGAAGAGGTTCAAGTCAAAGTTGCATAGCCCTAACATTTCCCTCATTCATCTCCTAAACGTCGCCACTGCTCGACCTCAATGCCACGGACACGCATAACAACATCGGACTTTCTTTTTTTTAGAAAAGAAAAAAAGGAAAAAAAAACAGTGCAAAAGCACAAATAGCCACACAGCTGTTATAAATTGAGGTCCTTTGGCTTGTTCTTTTGATACGCCAACTTCCAGCAAACGATCAACTGAACGCATTAACATTTAAAATAACAATAACAGTAATAATAAAATTGAAAAAAGAAAAAAGGAAAAGGAAAAAAAGCAAACTTTCCAGACTCCGTTCATCTTATCCCTCCGACTCATGCCGTGACGTATACAAAAGAAAAATAAAGGACCCATACCTCAAGTGAAAAACATCCTGCGTTCATATACGGTTAGTTCGTGTCAACACGAAAAGGAGGAAGAAAAAAAAAGAATGCTGCCAGTTTCTCTCTGATGCTACTCAAAGGGGAAAACCGTTCGAGAAGAGTCTCACGATCATCCGTAGCATACTGAAGTAATTGTGATTACCATTCTTCCTTGTGAAAAAAAATTGAGATATTAACAGCAGAAAAAAAAACATTCTAACTAAACTAAAGAGAAAAAAGTTCACCGATCACCACAACTTATTTATTTGTTTTGTCTCGTTTGATTGGCTCTGCTTCACTCAATTGATAGCCGATGTTGGTTGAAATTGCATTCGTTTGCTATTTCCATTTCCTCCTGCCGTGCAGGCGCACACAACAAACCAAACTTTGGGTATCTGTTGCTGTGACAAGAAAAAAACAAACGTACATCAAAGCGGGCAGAACAAAAGCAACAACAGCGAGATGGGAGAAAAAAGGAGGAAACTCATTTGCCCTTCCTCCAGCCCCCTGCCCTTCCCTGACATATTTTCATGGAGCAAAAAAGTAAAACAATGCTGCCCCATCAGCCCCTTTCAAACAACACAAATGCGGAAGACAAAAGAGCAGAACCGGCCAAGAACGAAAAACATCCCCATCACCACCGCCACCAGAAAGAAAAAGGCGGTTCAACTGTACGGAGATGTAATGTGGAACAATAAATAAATATACGGACAGCACTGCCAGCAGCGAGAGGTAAAAAGAAAAGAAAAAAAAGTAGAGGGCAATAAAAAATTCAGGTGAGCCGGGTGAAAGGGGAGGGAAGGCAGCAAAACAATCAAAGACAGTGCTCAGTTGACACGTCTAATTTCATATTTTCCGCGCGTGTGACCATTTTTGTTCGTTTATTTATTTATTTATTTATTACTCCCTTCTCTTTAATGTCTCTCCATTGTCTTCCCACATAATTTATATTGAAAAATTGAAACACTCCATATTAATTCATTTTATTTATTTCTTCACACATGAATTATTTTTATTATTATTATTATTATTATTATTAATTTTTTAAACGAACAAGCAAACGAAGCAGAACGAATGCAACTTTAATAGCATCAAATGATTTTCCAAAAAAAAAAATCGATGATGAAAACATTGGGAAGAATCATAAACATACAACATCGTAATGGGTGAATAAAAGACGAAAGCAAAAAATTTAGAATATTAACACCCAAGCAGGAGGAGAGGGAGAGAGGGAAAGAAAAAAAAAGTGGGGAAAACATAAACAACTGGAATAACAACAGCAGCAGCAAGCGAGGAACTAAACAGGTGGCATACAAACAAAACATACTGAGCCACGCAACAAAAGTAATAATATTGTTCCTCAATTACACTTAAAACATAAGAGGGATGATATAAATTGGAGAAAGAAAAAAAAAAGAGAGAAAGAAAACTGAACAAGGCGAAACAAAAGGGGGAAAACTCAGAAAAAGGTAAAGGGAAATAATAATTGTTATTAGAAAACGTAGTGCCGTAACAAGGAGAGGAGAAATAGGCGGACAAACGAACCAAAGAGAAGACACAAAAATGTCCGAATATTACCATCGAACACATTTATAAATATATATATATATATATATATTTATCTTTCATATTACTGTGATTACTTTGTTTTCATTATTTACTGCTCACCGACTCAGTACATGTTAACAAGGGGGGGTGGAGAAAGAAAAAAAAAACAGCAGAAAAGCAAGTCAGAGCCAAACAACTACCATTACTTTTGTACATAGATATTTCTTCTCTAGTTTTTATTAATTATTTCGTTGCCTTTATCTTCTACTCACGCCATTTGCATGCAAAAATAGCTTGCCGTTGCATGGCAGCGATAGGTCGGTAGCAGTAACAATAAGCGAAAAAGGCGGCAATCAAACACAACACCACGCTGCAAGTAAGCACCATGCTAAAGTCAGCAAAGGCTGAGTGAAAATTATTCGGGTTCCCGTGCGGGCGATGCCGCTCATCCACATTAAATAACTTCCTTTTACTCCGCGGAAATCTTTAGAAAAAAAAAAGTTGAGAAAAAACTCAACACTTTCCGCCCGTTTCTTTACCCTCTAACGAGTTCTCCCCATCATTTTGTTTCTCCTGTTGTTTCTGTCGTTTCGTGCCATTGGCGACCCTCCAACTGTTCAAAACCATTTGATGCTAAAGGCCCCTGGTTAAAAACATGAATTTTAACCATTTGATCACAATAACAGCAGAAAAAGGGGGAAAAACAAAACAAAAAAAAGAATGAAGAAAAAAGAAGTAGAGGAAATTTCTTCGTACTCAACTTTACATCGCTAATCCTCTGCGTCTTAAAACGGCCTTACTAGTAAGCAAAAGCAAAACTCAATAGCTTCATCTTTCACATGGCCCACCAAAACTCAACTCCCTAAGCGGCTCTGCACCTCCTGTGGGGACGAACAATACAAACAAAAGGAGAACCGGCAGAACACAAAAAAAAATATAAATTAAAATAAAACATAATAAGAACAAAAAGAAAAAAGCAACACACAGCGAAGGTGCATCACGTGCATCTCCGAAGGGAAAAGGTTTTTTTTATAATCATTACGGGGAATTGAAAGAAAATGGGGAAATTGTGTATAAATGTTGGCAGAAAAAGCGAAAAAGAGGAAAAAGCGGTGCAAATGACGAACGGCACCGAGCACACGTACCTTTAAATATAAAAATATTTTTTTATATTTAAAGAGGTAAAAAAATGGGAGAAAAATTGGAAAACCGAGGTAAATAGGCAAAGAGGAAACGGTTCCGAGGGAAAATTGTTTCCTTTCTTCATTCGGTGTTTCGTGTGCACGTGCGCGTGCGTACAGGGGATTGTTTTACTTTTTTTTAAAACAAAAAAAAGAGAGAAAAAAGGGAAAAAATTATATTTAAAAGGAGATGGTCACAAAAGAATGAAGGTCAAGAAAGAGGAATATAATACAAAACAAAAAAAAGAAGGAAACGTTGACCTTTTCTTCTCCCTCTCATGTATTTTATCTCGACAAAGGCGGATATGAACACACCGTCGGGAGTAAACAAGTGAGCAAAACGCTGAACAATGACAACAGTCGTGCATAAAGGAGTAAATATATAAACGTTTGTATACATAATTTTATAATTGACGCAGTAAAACATGCATTCCACAACATAACCATATTCGGCCGCGTACAAAATATTTCATTGAAAATCATGTACAGCAGGCGTCAAAGGGAGAATAAAACCGGTACTACAGGAATTAAAAAAAAAAACAAGAAGTAAACTAGCAAGACGAAAGGTTAGTAGGAACTACACGGTTCATGAAGCTCACACGGGTACCAAAACAAAAACATGCAGATGCATGTGTCTGTGATTGTCCGTGCAAGTTGCTACTCATTATCAGGTGAAGTATAAATATGAAATAATTCTCCCGGAGTGCTTCCGTAGGCCCACATCGACACACGAGAGCAAACAAACAAACAAACAACAACAGCAAAAACGAGTGCGCCTATTTCCCTCTTCGCTTATTATTTCTCATCCTTCCAGGTGCCTCGCGACCTCACCTCCACCTTTTTCTTTTTCATATGCACGCAACCACACACCAAACAATGAAGCAACAAATGAGCCTAATACCCTCAAATTCCCCGCTTTCTGTTTTGCAGCACCCAACTCAGATTGGCGGAATCAAAATTAATTCAGGCTTTCTTTTTCCTTTCCTTCTTTCTCTCTCTGCTACCTCTCATTAACTACCGCTTCCCTCCATGTCAAACAAACACAAAACATTTCCGTCATTTCTGTCGCCATGTAACTAGCGCACCATATCAGCGGGAAGAATCACACAAAACAATATTAAGTGACCGCAGTAAAGGAATAATAAGACGAACACATGGATGACAACAGAAAGGAGCAAATTTCTGACTTATAGTGAATGGAAGGGGAAAAAAAAGTGGAAGAAAAAAAAGGCACAAACATATAAATAAAATATTTCCCCTTCGTGATAAAATAGAAAATGACAAGGACACAAACACACAAACAAACACACACAGGGAGTAGAAACAAACAGAGCAACACGTGACACTTTCGTTGAATAGACAAGAGGGCCACAACCTTAAAAGAAAATCAAATGATTAAAAATAATAAGAAATGAATGAGGGAGAACAGAAGAAAAAAAAACAAAAAATGATCAAAAAGATGGGTGACGCAACGAAGCAACAAGCAAAGGAGAACCATTCTTCTTCTTCTCAAAATGAAAAGAAAAACATATGACAACAATAACAAGAGCGATAAAATAAAATTGATAATTTTTTTTAAAAAAAAAGATGGAAAGCAACTGACAAGGAGACCAAAGGTGGGGTGGAAAAGAAAAGCTTCTAAATATTGAAGACACCGAAGCTAAGAGGGGGGCGTGCGTGGTGTCATAAAAACTGAAGCAACAACAACAAAAGAGAAGGAAATAACAGGGGAGGAAAGTGAAAAAGAGTAATGTTGGAAATGAAAAATGCTACTTCTTACTTTTTTTTAAAAAAAAAAGAAAATTAAAGGCAAACACAACAGGAGAATATGAAAAATTAGGATAAAGGACGAAAGAAAAAAAAAAAAAGAAGCACCACACTGCGGTGTAGGAAAGTTAAATGTCCTGATGAAAAGAAAAAAAAAGAGAAAAAAACTCTCTTCAAGGGAATGGGAAAACGGGCCAAATAAATATTTAACAAAGGAAGAGAGGGAAGAAGCAAACCAAAAAAAAAAAGAATTAGAAAAATCGCGAATGCTACGAGGAAATTGAGCATTGTATCGCAATACCCGACCGCAGAGTCTATCTTCCTTACTTCCTGTGCGTGGTGGAATTCCCTCACGCTTTTCATAATAGCCCTACACTTCTCTGCTTTTCCCTTCTCGACACCATTTTTATTTAGACTTTATTTGTCCCTCTGCGTTGCCTTTGGTATTTATGAGGGTTTCTTTTTTCTTCTCTCGCCCTCCTGTTTTGTACATTTTTCTTTTTTGTTTTAAAGTACTTAAATATAATAATCGCTTAACAGGATGCATAAGTGACACAAAGGAAAAAAAGATCACGTCACATCGAAGGACACGGCGGAAGCTGAAGTGAAAAGCCCATCTTTTTGAAGCCGTGTGGGGGAAAAAAAAGAAGAGAGAGGACCGACAGTAAAGGAGAAAAACTCATTTTCACACCATTTCGCACTTGGCTATAGTAATTATCATTCCTTTTCTCCACACACACACACACATTCCCTTCCGTATCCCTCTAACTTTTGCCCCCCTTTTTTTCAATACATATTTCGATCGCCAAAAAACGCAGCCAAGGCCAAGCGGAAGAACATAACGCACGGAAAAATAAGGTAAAAACAACAACAACAAAAAGAAAGATGTTCGACACAACCCCCCGTGTCATTCCATCACGCGGGGAATTTATGCGCATTTCTCTCTTCAATAATGTTTTTCCCTCTGATTCCGATAGACACCGCTTCTAAGCCTCCATTTAGTCCTTTTTTTTAAGTATTATTTGGTTAGCGACTCTAAGGCATCGTTCTCCCACCAATGCCGTTGCCGCTCACTCGGCCGCTGGGAATTTTTGTCAAACGGACAGTTACATTCAAAAAAGAAAAAAAGATGCTCGCTCCTTCAAAAACCACCATCGTGAGTCCTCCTTCGACAAGTCAACAGGACCCCCCCCCAAAAAAAAAAATGAAAAAAAAAATTTAATCGGCGAGCAAAAAGAAGGGGAAGAAATATAATGAATGAAACACACTTAACAAAGGGGATGTTGGGTCAGCATGGGAACAGTAGGAAGAAAGACAACCAAACAAGTGGTCCACAACAGGTACCAATGAACATGAAGCGAAGGAAAAATGGTAATTTATGGTGGTGGTGCGGGGAGATGCGGGAAAGATAATCGGCAGAGGTAATAAAGGAAAAAGGGAAATATCACAAATAAATATATAAATCCTCCCATTTAAACCAACCCACCACCGATATTACTGGGGTTATACATGTAAGACGGCAGAATAATAACAATAATAATAACAAACACACACAAAAAGAAAAGAGGTACCATAGGATATACTAAATCTGCAGCAAAGTCATACATAAAAGGCAAGCAATGGAATACTATTTTCTGGAATTCAGTTATAAGAGAGAAAGGAAAGGGAAGAGGAAAAAAAAAGGAAGAATCAATAGCAGTAATAGTAACATTAGCAAATGAGAGTTCCTCCCTTTTCACTGATTTTTTTTTTTCATCTTTTTTTCTGCCTGATGTTGTTGTTAACTTCCGCATTATCATCTTCGAGAATATATGCTCTCGCCAGCCAATATATAAAAATATCAATACCACCCCCTTTAAGTCATTCCCCACGTTTGTTGGTGACGCAGTGAAATGGCCAGGAGTTAATTAACAAGCGGGAGCGAGCGAAGGTAAGGTATTAATTAAAATGGCATCAAAGACGTTGTCGATTGCATGACCGGCGTTGCAAGCACCTGCTGCTGTGGGTGCTGACCGGTAAAGATAACAGGTCTCCCGGGGCTTGGCTGCGGTTGCATTTGCTGCCGGGGATACGTTTGCTGTAGTTGGTAGAGCTGATTAGCATTGACCGCCATGACGCATTGCTGTTGTCCGGCTGGTGAGACAAGCGTGAAACCCTGCGTTTGCCCGGCGATGCTGGCATACTGCGGCGCAACAAGCTGCTGTGATCGCACCATCTGTTGAGGCTGAACCTTTGCGTTGGGTGCCTTCCATACGTATTGAATAGCTTGTTGCTGTTGAGGTTGGAGCTGTTGCGAAACCTTGGCCGCGGCTCCAGGGTTCTGTGCTACCTGCGCCGGTGTTCCAGCGGCCTGCGCGAGCTGATTAGCCGGCATCATCACCAGCTGGTAACTAGTCGATCCATCAATGTTTTGTACCGGTGCCAACAGCTGAACATAACCCGTGGGTGCCACCGTGGCTCCTCCGACAAGTGGCGATGACGCCTTCACCCGCTGTACGGGAGCTGTCGTTGAAGGTAACACGGACGGTGCGGGCTGAACAAATGGCTGAACCATTTGACTCATACCGAGGGCCTGCGTGAAAGCGGGAACGACTCGCTGCTGCTGCTGGACAACAATCGGCCGCTTCTGCACAGCGGCAGGGAAGACGGCAGCGGGTCCAATCGGTGTTCCCGCCGGGAACATTGCGGAAGGTACTTGTGGTACCTGCTGAACCCCTGCGGTTGCACGTGCTGAGGGCGCGTTGGTAATTTGTACATGCTGAGGCAAAACCCCTGGCGTCACACTGGTCTGACTGCTGGTCCACTCATAAGGTGGTGGGCACTCTTCCTGCGCTCCGTATGCTGGAAGGGGTCGCGACACAGAGCTTGGCGGGTGCGTCTCACTGGTGCCCGGCGTAGATTGGTTAAACGCAAGGGGGGACACTGCTGGCAGGGACTCGACGACGCTTGTGATTCCAGGAGTTTGTGGTTCGCTGGATGTCAGCGGTTGTGAAAATAGCGATGCCGAAGCGAGAAGGCTCTTTGTGTCGCATGCCTCAGCAACCCGCCGTGCCTCAGCGCTTGAGCGCCCAGACTCTTTGGGAGTTTGCACTTTCGGGATGCTTTCCGACAGAATTCCGTCCGTCTGCGTTGCAACTCGCTGTTCAGGAATCCAATTAATCTCTTCGGGACTTACACCATAATTGTCAGTGAAATCCTCCACCTTTCCAGTGGGCACAACCGCACCGTCGTCCTCGTCGTCAAAGATGTTCATCTGCCGTTTGATGTCCTCTTTAATGTAGCTAATGTCATCCAAGTCATCCGGCCGACAAAGAAACATCCTGTCGTAGTTGAAGTCCGACATCGATAAAATGTGAAACGTTCAAAGTCAATAACTTTTTTTCTTTATTTTCAATCTCCTTTCCCCGGCGCTCTTGATGTCGAAACAGTTGACGCAAAGAGGAGATAAGATGATTTCCTACGCTCTCCCTCTCTCTCTTTCTCGTTTTCTCAAAAATATGTGCCCCGAGTGTCTGGTTCGAAGAAGTTTTTCCTTTTCACTGCTTCTGCTTGCGCCTACCCTTCGACGTTAGCGCAATGAACACTGCTGCAGACCCTGATTCTGTTTGTTTCTTTTTTTTTTGTTTTTAGGAGAGGCAGATACTAATCTCTCTCCTTTTGCCAAAAAATTCGCTGCTGCTCCGGCCCTGAGGTCTGACAAGATGGTCCAAAACCTGTAGGATGACGCGCGTCTCTACTCGTCACTGCTTCTGTAATGTGCAGCACTTTACTTTCCTGGTAAATGACCTCTTGCCCACACCCGTTTACCTCTTCAAAAGTAAAATATATCCTAGCCGAATGCCTAGAACAAAAGTGTTTGATACACGGCAGTCAGCAAAATCAATGTTAAAGCAACGGTTCCTCAGTGATGTCTTTCCGCCTTCGTAATCTTCTTTCGCTATCCTCCCTCACAGTGCTTTGCTTATTGCCGGTGCAGATATTTTTTTTCTCTTGTTTTTCTTCCTTTTTTTTTCTTTCTTTACAAGAAAAGCAAATCTCTTGTGTTCCTGGTTAAGCTGTCAGATTTATCCTGCTGGACAGTCAAGAAGTGGCTTTCTTCCTCCTTTTCCTTGAGAGCTCACTTTCTGCCTTCCTTCTCTGCTTTGCGGTCCCGCGATGTTACACCTTTTCTCACTGCTGTTGATGTCGCTGTATGAATTTTGTTCCTTGTTGCTCTTCAAAGCGAAGTTGCCTTTTTTTGCCTTACTTTTTTCCTTTGCGCCAAGTGATGCTTGAGGTGCAGCAGCTAGACGTCCTTCCTTTTGGTTATCCTACTGGAAAACTTTTTAAATACTATTTTCCCTTCTCTTTGGAACAGCGACAACAACAACAAAAAGCAGTTCTCTTAAACTGCTGGGCCCTGTTTGTTTTCAACTTTCTTTTATTTTTTTTCTTCCTTTTCTTCCGATTAAATGGCCCTTGTACGCTTTCCGGCTGATCTGTTCTCCTTTCTCTCGTGTATTATTGCTTACTTTGATAAAACTGGCTTCTTTCTCGTGTTGTTTAGCGTTGCCTTTTCTTCTCTCTCTCTTTTTTCTTTCTTCCTTTTCTCTCCTTTTCTGCAATACAAATTTCCTTCTTTCTCCTCCTTGTTGATCCCACCTATGACAAACTGTACCAAAACAGAAAAGTAAGAGGAAAAGGAGCAGAACGGAAGTACTCAAGCGAAGAAAAACACTGTTCCACGAACGGTGGCCGACAGAGCCTTCAGTACGAAAAACAAACAACAGCAAAAAAAAAAAAAGCGAAGCAATATTTATCACAGTGAAATGTATATAACACAGGTAACTTCAACCGGTCTCCCGGTGAGTATGAAAAGGCACACGCACAAACACACACAAACTCCAACAAAGTAAACATAAGCTCACGACTGTATGCAAGGAAAGCAATATTCCAACCATTCATTCATCGTCATTAAATGGTGTGGCACCGGCTTGTGTGATGGCGTACAGCCGTACGAGGGAATTATATCCCATCAAGTCCCCTGCTCGCAACAAGTTACCCGCATCGCAGTTAAACGGGCTACTCGGGTCGGGATCTGTGAGAAGACTCAAAATCGCACGGCACACGCTTCTAATGGTCCACGCCGGAGACCATCGGTTCTTCAAAATGTCCAAACACACATCCCCAGAGTCAAAATTTACATTCGGGTGGAATACTTTCGTTATGAACTTCGCTACGGGTGGGACCATCGGGTAGTCGCGCGGCATTTGCAACATCAAGCGATAGCGGCCACCCTCGTACGGCGTGCCGGGGGGGCCGCTGAGCACCGCCTCCCACAATAAAATGTTTGTCCTGTCCGGGAGGCTTATGGTAATGTCGGCGTCGGGGCTCCTCTGCACATGATGCAGCTCCTTTGTTAAACGGCCCACAGAAGTGATCATTACAGCCAACGCTGCCACAACGTAAAAAGATAAACAAAAGAAAAAAAACCGTCGGGCGTAAACGTAGTGTGAAAGTACAATTATGAAAGGTACGAGTTACGTGCCTTCTAATGTGTGTATGCCGCCACTACAATCAATTTTTTCTTAGAAAAGAAGAAAACAGATGTGTCCGTATGCTTGCTAACTTGCAACTGAAAATGATGGCAACAAAGATGATGATAATAATAACAACAAATAGTAATAATAACAGAACTGCCAAATGGTAATGACTCCCTTACAAATATGACACTGGAGAGTAAATGATGTCAAAAATTGAGTCGAAATGTTCTTTTCCCTTCAAAATAAGTGTGAGCTGCAATGCCTTGCAAGGCCATACGGGTGCAACAGTCAATGCACCGGGGCCATGTTTTGGCAACACACCCCAAACGAAATCAGCGGCTCATACCTTCACAACGCGAACTTGAATTTTCACCCGCAAACTGACAGTTTATTGTGTTAACGCCGCAAAAAAAACTCGATATGAAGACCTCAGAAACATATTTCTCTCCTTCGTCTGTCAAAATAGTGCAAAGCAAAAAAAAACTTCTGTCGCTTTTCCTCTTTTTTTTCTTTTTTAAAAAACAAACAGACAAAAACAAAACAGTTTATGAGAGCTCATTTTTCTCTGAAAAGTAAGGAATAGCGCACAAAAGATACGTAAAAGACTTTTTTGTATATAAAAGAAAAGAAACAAAAGAAAAAAAGCAGCTGGCTTTTAAATATAGGCCTTTAACGCGTGCACCACATTTCATGTAACGTAGTCTTCAGCATCATGTAGCGGTTATTTTCAAGAGAGAAAGAAAAGAAAAACAATAACAATAATAAGTCAGTAAATAAGGAGCGGTGCACAGTTTAATCACAAACAAAAAAAGAAGTAGCGATAATAATTGTTTTACTCATCCGAATAATACCCCCCATCAACAGGGGAACAAATATACGCAAAGAAATGCGTTCATAAAATCATCTTTTTGGCCATTTTTCTTTTACGTCTGCGGTGTTGTGAGACGCTCGCTTCTCCAGTGGTTGCCTTCGTCTTCACATTACATCCGCTTAAAAACTCCTTCACGTTCCTTATGTCCTCCACAACAATCACTTCGAACAGTTTCAACCCTTCAAATAAACAAACGACCGGAAAAGAAGAGACGCCACTCGTTGAATTTCTGTATACTTGCGCCCCGTATATGGAAATGCATTTATTGGTTTATAATCTTCTATTATCGCGAAAAACAAGCACAACACTGCTCTGCATGGGCCGTACGAAATGCTTTTTTTTCCCAGGGGGAAAAAAGGCTAATTTTCTTCCCTCTTCGTTTTGAGAAATACGGCAACATATTTACGAGCTCTCTTTCACCTTCGTCCACAGCCATTATATTTCTTCATCCGTTAATGAAGCGATAACAATAATAATAATAATAAAAGAAAAAAGAATTTGGCCGCAGTAACCCCACGTGTAATTTTGTCCACCTGCTTCGAAGGCATACGCCTGCCGTATTTTCCCAGCGAGGATTCTCAACAGCCGGAAACAGTAATGGAAACCCTCGCATAAGACACACAACTGTTAAAATTTTGTAGCCCTCTCCGACGAAATGAAACGTGTGCGAATAGGACAAATAAATGACATAAAAAAAGATGTTATTTGAACTAATGTTTCCCAAGCACGCGTCTACACCCCACGCGAGGGGCCGCTGAGGACATTAAACACCCCGGAGCCACGCGATGGCCTGCGCAATTCCGCGGGAGCCGGTGAGCTAAAGAGAGACGTGCTTGGATGCAGTCCACTGCCTTCTCTTGGAACGCTGTTTTGTTGCGTCCTACCGACTACCGAAGTGACAACCGGTGCGTCGTACACCTGCACGGAGGTGACTCCGTCCTCGTAAATAATCAAATCGTCGTCTTGGGATGTGTCGTGGTTTTCATCGTCCTCGTCCACCGGTAGGGGGGCGTCAAATGGGAACACAACAGCATGCGGCAGAGGCAGCGGTGTGGATTGTGTCGCTTGCTGGAGTCGAACATAGTCGCTAAACTCTGTGTCAACGATGGCCTGCCACTCCTCCTCCTCCCAGTTCATCATACGCAACCGTCGCCCAGCTTCGCTTTCGGAAACAAATGCGTTTTCATCATAAAAGTTCTGTGTTGTGGTGTAATTCATCGAGTCGCAGCTTGTTAGGCGTGAGGTATCGTGGTGGTCTGTGGAAAGCTCCGACATGTTGTTCATGACGGAAACTTCTATTTCCTCCCTCGGGCGAAAGTAGGCACGCTCGCGCTGTGAGGCACGACGCATGTAAATCTCATTTAGAAGATCCGAGGTGCCAGCTAGCGGAATATCCGGCCGAAATGGCCCGTCATCGCCACGGCGCACAGCCATTTCATACATGTTAAATTCCCCACTATCATCCAAGTGTATCTCCCTCTCCTTTGCACTCACTCGCAGACGTTCAATTCCTTCCGTGAAGGCAACGGCCATGTTGTAACGATCTCTCGCCTCCTGTAGTGCGATCTGGTCACGATCATCGCGTTCCACATCGTCAATTGTAAACTCGTGGGTACCTGGTGATAAGTCGCCAAGCCATGTGAAAGGATTTGCAACGTTCCCGTTGCCAGGGGAAGTTGCGTGGGGGGTAACCGCCTGTGATTCCTCACGGGAGTTAAGGCAAATCAATAACGGGTTAACCCTTCCGTACTGAGAAGGATCACCTGAAGTTTCTGTTATATCGGAGAGGTTTACGCTACTAACATCCATCTTTCTCCGCACGACCAGCTGACCGTCAGGCTCCTTCGCTCGCCCACAGCAACACCGTCGTAGTAGGCAAATAAGCAGCAAAACTAGAATGATAAGCAAAAGTAACCCACAGGCAATGATAGCGACCATCGCCCCTGTTCCCAAAGAACCCCATGCTATGCCGCTGTCACACATATCTCCACTGTCCTTAACCCTACCTAACGTGATGCAGTAAGAGTTGTCTGTGAGATCCCATGAGCAGATGTCGAACTCAGTCCCCGCCGGATAATCCACAACCTTCTTACGATCCATCACCAGCGAGCATCTGCCATCGCCCCTCTCCGTTACTTGCCCGACAACAACACCGCGATCAGTCGGATGACAACAATCCCCTTTGATAACCCGCGTGATCACCTGACGACCAGATGACTCCGGTGCACGGCAGGAACTAAGCGTCGTCACTTTGCATGACACCACAGTCGAGGGGAAAACACTAGTGGGTGGAAGGAATCGAAGACTTGAGTTCATTGGAACCCTAACTACCGTTTTGTTCACTGGCGCCGTTGCACAGAAATAAGCTTCTTTCACTTGGTCGTTGGCAGTGATCGCGACGCGACGGGCCTTCGATGCGTCCTCACCGTCCACCAAGGCCCACGTTCCATGCGATTCACTCCGATCCTTACAGCTTTCATCTGTGCTGAAGCCAGGCAGCAGGTATGACGCCCGCAAGTTTTCTGTCAGATATACAACACTGGGAATACCAATGAGAATATCCCTCCCACGGACATCAAAGTGTACCGGGTTAAATATTTCCACTTGCGCAACTGCCACGAGCCTTTTGCTAGAGGCGACGTGTGCCGCCACGCCGTTGACAGAGGAATCCAAAGTAACCTTCGGAACCTTTCCCACCTCGAATTCTTCCCGGCAAAGTGTCCATACGACCGGCAAAGGTGACTCCGGTATGAGAGTGCCACTGAGCGCGATGACACCGCGAGCCTCTTCATTTGTAACAAAATATGGAGCCAAGTCCTCTCCCCCACAATTAACGTCCCCACGCAGGCGAAACAAGGAATTTGGCGATAACGGTATGAAAACCTCCGTGTCAACCCTGGAAACGAGTTTGGAGGGAAAAATAACATCGCTGGATACGTCAATTTTGGTGGCAACGGTAAGGTTTCCGGCAGGGGTACCAACGCACAACGACACCGAAGGCAGCCGCTCAGGAATAACGTTTGGCCCCAATACTACATCACCAGTCTTCCGCACGTAACTTATTGGGTTGCCTGATAAAACGTCAGTACACAAACTTTCGGAAATGTACACTCCACGGAAGGTTGAGTAGTACAGATGAGACCACGGATAATTCACATCCTCACCCGGCACCATGGAGTACAGTGGCTTCAATTCGGGCGTAGTGACAACCGGTTGCAATGTCGCGTGGAACTTGGCCTTGTTCACAACAGCAGGGTCCATGTTCTTCACGCTAGGAACATTGACAACGAGGACTTCAGCCACAGGAATCGGAGAAAGGGCATTCCCTTCTCCCAAAACGCATACACACTTCACTCCTGAGACACCAGTTAGCATCAACACTTCCTCTGCTGGGTGGCTACCGATGCCCGGCGTGTTTGACAG
The DNA here is from genome assembly GCA_002287245.1 of Trypanosoma congolense. NCBI lineage: Eukaryota > Euglenozoa > Kinetoplastea > Trypanosomatida > Trypanosomatidae > Trypanosoma > Trypanosoma congolense. The sequence goes on along the minus strand of NHOR01000219.1, from coordinate 316,258 downwards.
CCTCTCACCACATTCTTTACAGTCGCTTAAATACGTTTCCTCTGTTGCAGTCGGGTGGTTCATTATCAGCATGGCAGGTCCAAGCGCTTCGCTGCTACTGTTCAGCCTGCTGTGAATGGTGGGTCGCATGGCTCTGAAGTTTTCCACTGTGATTGATGGGGCTAGGGTGGTAAACACATACGATAAATCGCTTAATGGACGGACACACACAAAGAACAATAATTTTTGGTCGTAGCGAGGAGTCATCATCACTCTGTTCTGTTCTAACTCGTGGCAGCTTGACGTTGCCGAAATCGTTGGGTACCCAACTACTTCCGTGTCTATACCGTAATCAGTGATTTCCTGGGCAGGAGGAACTGTTATATTCTGGATCGGGGGCTGCCTGCCTCTAGAGCACTCAGTCAATTGGAAGAATTGCATACCCCCACGCATGACAAAGGAACCGCTTGATGATTTCTCGCAGTAATATAACGTGTCCTTGTTTTGGGCCCCCAAAGTGCACGTTTCCACGAACAGACTTGACACGTAGTCCGTTATTGTGGCCTCCTCACCACCCTTTAACACGTTGTCTGTGCACGTCTGCTGAGTGGAAATCTTTACGGTACCGCTTCTCACCCCACCGGATGTAATTTCCATTGAGCGACCTGCAATAATGACTGCGGGAGACATGTAGTGATGAAGATCAAACACCGCCACCTGTAGTTTGTCGTGCTGAGAAAGAGCAACGCAAAGTTTGACATCTTTGGAGAATGCCGCAGTCTTTACGATAGTAATGTTCTTCTCCACTTCCTTCGGTCGAAAGTCAAAGCTGTCGTGTGAGGCGTCTGCATTGCTGCAGTCCGTGCTGGGTGGGACAACATAAACCGTGAGTTTCTTTAATCTTGTGTCCAAATCACCACCACTAAGTGTCAGAAGAGTCGCGACGTACTTCCTTATTTCGCGAGCATGGAAAGTCGCCTTGATTGGATCAATCACAGCAATTGGCCCGTTTCCTACAGCATAACCACTCTCCTGCTCATCCTGCTGACACAGTGCGTACGTTCCAAGCTCTATTTTTTCCAATGGAGTATTCGGCCCCGTGTAATACCGTTTTTCAGCCTCCTCACAAATCTTTCGGTTGGCTGGCGGAGGGCACGCGATGCCACTGGTACATTTCACTAGAAAAAATGAAGACTTTTGTAGCGCCGGGCTCGCAACGATGTTGTTGGTTTGCCCACGGACAGCGTACGTAGACCGCACCGTGAACCTCTGCGCGGATACGCTTCCACCGTACAGAAAAAATGAACCGGTTTGATTTCCTTTCCAGCCAACGCAAACATGTTGGTTCCCATCTCTTTTTACAATAAATGGCTCTGCCCTGGCGCTATTTGGATCAATAGCTCCGCTACCGTACAGAGGAGCATTGACACCAGGGAAAGCATGGCAGGACTCCACCTTATCGGTCACAACATAGTGGTTTAGCTGCAGATGTGCAATTGCCTGACCCCTGAACCTCATGCTGACGGGAAGGTCGACAACTCCAATGGACGGATCCGCTTCCATTTCAAGTTGTGCTTCAGATTTGAATGTGCCAATACGTACAAATTTGTCTTGTTTCTTAAGGCAAACCGCCCATTGTTTCAATCCAACGGGAGTGTGTATGACATGAGCCGGACCGGGACCTGCCAACTCAACACGCTTTCCTTGGACTTCCTCACATTTCCCACTAGCGGCATCAGAAAATCCCACTTCCAACCCTTCAAAGGAGGCTTTGTCCGGCACGATGAAATTGATTCGATTGCTAACCTCCGTAAACGCTACAGTTGGAAACACCTTCACATCAGAAACAAGCAATGTGGTGGATTTTCTCATTTTCCACTCCTTTTCTTCGCTGTCCTTGTACCCAACACAAACGCTCAACGCCTTGGGTGACTCGTAAAGCAATGTAATGCTCGCCTTACCATCAGGCGTGGCATTCTCCTCTACTATCGGCGACGTACAGTCATCTGCGGCGCTAATTACGACGGGCGATAAAGGAGGCACAAGTGATATACCAACCACTGTTTGAACACCCTCAATAACAGAACGCGGCGATACTTCCGCTTCACCATACACCATGACGCTACCAACATTTGCGTAGGGACGACTGGGCGGGTGCATGGCATCAGGCGTGTGCACACAGAGAACGTGCTTCCCTACGTCACGGAACACAACGTTGTACAAAGCTGTTGCGTTCATGTAATACAATGGCCCCACCCTCGTGGCACAGTTATCTAGTGAAAAGTACCCCGTTGCTCCACTTCCCAACTTCACGTCCCTGTCAAGGTGGATTGTCTCTGACACGCCCAGAAACAACGACTTGTGCCTCATAATGTATCGCCGTGTTTGAACTCTTTTCATTGGGTACACATATCCCCTATCAGGCTCCTCGAGAGCGTCCCCCTTTGCAGGAGCAGGTGTTGAAACACAAAGCGTCATTTCCGCCAGTGCGTCTTCCGGTACACGAAATTTTGCGGAAGATTGTCCAACCCCAATCTCACCACGTGATGTGATGTTACCGCAGTCTGCGTTCATTGAAAGTCCGACCGTGATCGTTCCACTTCGCCTTACTTCACCACCGCTCAACTTAACAGTAACGTCGAGCCCACTAACAATATTGTTTTCCTCTTCCACAGACACAGTGGGAGATGACAATACGGTGACAACAGCTGCCCGCGCCAGGGGGTAGTCCTTCACATTCCCACTCAGGCACGCGTAGTACGTGCCCGGAAGTGAAACAGAGACTTCACTACCATTTTGATATGATCGCCGCGCATTTACTCCGGGAAGTTGCTTACCATCTGAAAAATAAGCTACAGGAACGGGCCGCGTGCAGTCCGGACTGTGAAAAAAATCAAGCCCAAGCCGCACTCCCTGATCTGCCGCAGCACCGGCATCCATTGTGTACACAATACGAGTCAATTGGTTGCTGTAAAGTGTGTGTGGCTGCACACCGTACTCTCTGACGGTAATTTTATTTTCCGACGGTGAAAAAACTTTCTTACTCTTGTAGTAATGCCAGCCCTGGCACATGAAGTACTCACCCCTGCGCACCTCAACACTCATTTCGACAACCTGCAACACGTCGCTGCTCACTGGATCTTGCAAAACATACTCGCACGTATCAGAGTTGGACAACGAAGCCAAAACAGCACCGTCAATGGACATCAAACGGAACGTTTCCTTCGTATGCCGAAGAACCTTAGTGCTGTTCACATTGTACTCTGGCACGACGAGCAGTGTGGAGGCGGGCACGAATGCTGCTTGGGCTTTGTATGGAGGAGGAGGAGGAGGTGCGCGTTCTCCAACGTCTCCGTACTGGGGAAGTTCAAGTCGCTCACGAGCCGTAGATGCGTCAGCACAGACATAAATAATCTCCCGCATGTTCCACGTTATTTGAATATCCCTTTCCTCACCTAATCTCACCGGCAACAACCCTGCAATGGCGTCCTCACTTTGGCAGCCTACGTTACGAAAGAATCCAATGGTAGTTCCTACGGGCACGGCATCGTTAAACTTGATCCTGCTTGCCTTCCCCTTCTTCACATAACGCGGAACGGAATCAATGACGCTCATCTGAAAAGGCCGTGAAAGAGACCCAAAAGCCTTCCCTGTACAAATAAACAGTTCGGGAACGTTGTTCTCATACCGCTCATCGATACCTACATCACTTCCACTAACAGTAAACACGCAAACACTATCCTTCGATATTTTGCATTCTTTACCAATCATCAGCGCGTTGCTGCAGGCTCGCCGTGACACGAAAATGTGCACCTCAATATTGCTCTCTGTAAGACTAACAGAAAACGGCACGTTCAGAAGCGGTACCGCCGGCTCCACAATAAGTGAAGGCTCCGCATTTACATAGACGACCGAAGAGATGGCACAGAAAAAAGTGCACAACACAAGAAAGGCTTCCCTAAGTAGCATCAACAACGCTGACATATCCGTGGAATTTCGCATAACTTACGCAAAAGTTATTGAAAAACGCGTCAAGGCTCTCCTTCCACCGGAAGCGGGTGTTTCTTTGGCTGTCGTGATAAATGCACACAACAGCCCTCTCCGCCTTCCTTCTTTGCTCCGATAAGACGCAAACGCTCAGACCGTTATAATCTGACGCTACGAACACTTTGACTCTAAAATTGAATCTATGGTCAACCGAAATTCACTTTCTCTATTACTTCGGCGGGAATGGAATATATTATTTTTTCTTCCTCTCTCTCTCTCCTCTCTTTATATCTCTTGTAAAGTTTTAATAAAACCAGTCAATAACACGAGGGGGAAAATAAAAATGCACTGTCTATAATACTGGAAAAAAAAGGAAAAATAGTTTTCTCTTCTCTCCTTCCTCACAACGTAACTAAATAAACAATCCCAGCCTTCCAGACCACTGCGTCGCGAACAACCACAACAAAAAGAGAAAAAAGAAAAGAAACCCTCGTGTATCTATATTTGATTTTTAATAGTAACGGCCCTAGAAATGCCTCCAACAGTAACACAATTTCCTTAAAAGGAAAACAAATTCAAAATATTCCCTTCCCCACACAATTCTATGGAAAACAATTATCCAGCCCGATCAAAAATGAAACGTTAAACAGCAAAAGAAAATAAACAAAAAAAATTAACTCCCTACAAATTATTACCCACAGAGACAAGTAAGGCACAAACACAAATAAAAAAACGTAAAACGTCAAAAATAATAATAATAATAATAAAACGATATCTATCAAAAAAAAAAAACTAAAGAATAAAAATAACAAAAAGATTTTTAAAAAAATATATATAATTTAATAAAGAACAGTAACACCAAGAAAATAACAACAATAAGAAAAAAACGCTAAAAAAAACTAAACTCCTTACCTAAAAACAACAGACAAAAAGAATGAGAAAAAAAGAATAATCATACAACAAATAAGTTACAAACACAGCAGCACAGCAGAAAAGGGTAAAAAGGCCCGCATGCGGGGAAATGGAACAAAATAACAATGGGACACACGCCTATGTGCCCACCACATGGGTCGCGCAGAAGTCTACAGGGCTGCGCGGCCCACGCGTTGGCAACACAGGCATCGAATACTAAAAAGACAATAAAAGAGGAAAGTATCAAACTAGGAATTTAATATAAAGTCTAAAGCTAATTTTCAGCATATAAACAAAATAAATCAAGTTATTTAAAAATAAAAAGAAATAAACAAACAATGACAATCCCGCCAATGTAAGCGGATTGTAACGATGGCACGGGGCCCGCGGCGCACCACAGACACAGACACAGACACAGCGATCAGGTCAGATCCGACCAGCCCTGTGCAGAATGTGCAGCGTTATGGTACGCTACTTCATTAATACTACTAACTGCCCTTCACGGTCCTACAGCACACCAACAAGTGCGAGGCAGCACACGGTGAAGAAAGCAGCCACGCCACCTACAGCACCGTGTCGCGCACCACCAGCCGCACCACCCTCTTCTTCCGCAGGTTTCACACCGGCCTCCTCGGCTATGGCGTTCAATCGCTCCTCAGCAGCCTGCGCTGCCGCCCGTGAAGCAGACACGCGCTGCGCCGTGCTTCTCAGCTCTTCCAGACGCCCAGACACATTTTCGGCGCCGTCCGACAGCTCCTTGTAGTGGTCCCCGGGGATGTCTTGCCTGAACGTATCCTTGGCCTCCTTCAGAGACTCCGCCGTCACGTCCTCTGCGGCAGCGGTGCATGCCTTCGCAGCACGGATACCACAGCTGCACGACGCAGACGTCTTCGCCCCTGTGATCACATCCTCAAGCACGAGGAGGTGCTCGTCCCTCGACGCCGTCAGATTCCCCACGAAACCAGAGACACCCGCATACGCCTCCTGCGCTTTGTCAGCCGCTGCAGTCACCTCAGCTTCAACAGCCTGTGCACGCTCAGCAAGTTCCTTCGCGCTCGCATTCTTCCCGGCTGCAGCCACAACGCGCTTCACTGTTTCCGTGCTTCGCGCCTTCACTGCCGCAGCCACCGTCGCACAGTGCGTCGCCTGGCCCTCCAGCTTCTTCACGGAGTTCAAAAGCCCGCGGAACTGCTCCGCCAGCCCACAGAATGCGTTCACCTGCTTCAACGTGAGCTTCTTCACATCAAAGGCAGCAATCTCAGCCTCAGCAGCGGACTCGTTCACAATCTTCTCGGCAGCCTCGGCCTTGGCACGAGACTTGGATGCCACATCCGCAGCACCCTCCAGCTCCTTGAGGTTGTCAGAAAATTTCTTGAACAGATCCTTCACAGGCTGAAACGGCTTGCCAGGGGTGCTCTCCTCGAACGCTGCATTGAGCTTCTCCACCACCTCGGACTTCACATCCACCGCGCTATCCGTGCACTCCTTCGCAGCGCTCTGAGCATCTTTTCCGCTTGCACGCTCACCGACATTCTTCAGAAACCGGTCATAGGAGGAAAGCTTGTCTTTGGCTAGCAATCTCAGCTCCTGCACCACTCTGCTACTGTCCTCGTGCGCTTTCTGCGCCTCGTCAGCAGCGGCAGAAACCTCCTCACCAGCCTCCTTCGCCTTCTTCGCATGGGGTGCAGCATCAGTGTTCCTACCGGCAGCGGATTCAGCCTGCTTCACAGCCTCATCACTGCGATTCTTCGAGGATGCAGTCTTCGCCACTTCCTCCTCCACCGTGACATTGTGCCTCGATACAGTATCCAACAATCCACGCAGTTGCTCAGTTAGTTTGCAAAACGCTTTCGCCTGTCCTACCGTGAGATCGTATAAATCGGGAGTAGCAGCCTTCGCCTTCGCAGCAGCCTCCGTCGCACGCTCCTCGGCATCGGTAGCCTTAATCTGGAGCGAAGACACTTCAAGCTGGGCATCCTTGAGGTCGTCCAACAGCGAGCCAGCCCGCTCCGTGTCATACCTCAATTCCTCGTAGTCTTCCTTACCCGCAGCTTTCTCCAGTTTCTCTTTGGATTCCAGCAACGTGCCTGAGGTAACGTTCGTGGCGTTCCCAGTGCACTCCTTCGCGGCTTCCTGGGCATGCTCATCTCCTCCTTCGGTTTCTGCATCCTTGAGATAATCTTCAAGCCTTGACAGATGCGTTTCAACCAGTCCGTTAAGCTCAGTCGCTAGTTCAGAAGCCGCCTGTAAATGAACCTCAGCATCGTCCGCTGCTTCAAATGCCTCCTCGGCTGCCTCCTTTGCATCCTGGGCGTGCTTCTTGGCATCCTCGCTCTTCTTCGCGGCGGCATTGGCACGGTTCAAAGCCTTTTGGCTATCTTTCCTCGCTTTTGCGGCCTTGGCCTCCTCATCTATTGCCTCATCAAGTTGCTGCGCCACAGCGGTTGGCAAATGCCTAAACTGCTTCGTCAGCTCACAGAATGCGTTTACCTCATCCAACGAGAACTTGTCGCCACTTCCAGGAAGACAGGCTGCCCACAGTAGCACGACTCCAGCAAAATAAAAGAAGCGATGCATCACCACGACACGAAAGGCACTTGTCACTTGAAGATGTCGTCTCAAACAGCGCGCTTACAGGAAAGGGGAGCGGAAATGGTAAGGAAAGCAAAGGCACACACAAAAGACCACACGCGTCCGACCATATCGTATACACGCAGCCACCACCGCCAAATGCAAGGGGCGCAAAGAAAAAGGTAAAAAGCCCGCATGCGGGGAAATGGAACAAAATAACAATGGGACACACGCCTATGTGCCCACCACATGGGTCGCGCAGAAGTCTACAGGGCTGCGCGGCCCACGCGTTGGCAACACAGGCATCGAATACTAAAAAGACAATAAAAGAGGAAAGTATCAAACTAGGAATTTAATATAAAGTCTAAAGCTAATTTTCAGCATATAAACAAAATAAATCAAGTTATTTAAAAATAAAAAGAAATAAACAAACAATGACAATCCCGCCAATGTAAGCGGATTGTAACGATGGCACGGGGCCCGCGGCGCACCACAGACACAGACACAGACACAGCGATCAGGTCAGATCCGACCAGCCCCGTGCAGAATGTGCAGCGTTTGGTACGCTACTTCATTAATACTACTAACTGCCCTTCACGGTCCTACAGCACACCAACAAGTGCGAGGCAGCACACGGTGAAGAAAGCAGCCACGCCACCTACAGCACCGTGTCGCGCACCACCAGCCGCACCACCCTCTTCTTCCGCAGGTTTCACACCGGCCTCCTCGGCTATGGCGTTCAATCGCTCCTCAGCAGCCTGCGCTGCCGCCCGTGAAGCAGACACGCGCTGCGCCGTGCTTCTCAGCTCTTCCAGACGCCCAGACACATTTTCGGCGCCGTCCGACAGCTCCTTGTAGTGGTCCCCGGGGATGTCTTGCCTGAACGTATCCTTGGCCTCCTTCAGAGACTCCGCCGTCACGTCCTCTGCGGCAGCGGTGCATGCCTTCGCAGCACGGATACCACAGCTGCACGACGCAGACGTCTTCGCCCCTGTGATCACATCCTCAAGCACGAGGAGGTGCTCGTCCCTCGACGCCGTCAGATTCCCCACGAAACCAGAGACACCCGCATACGCCTCCTGCGCTTTGTCAGCCGCTGCAGTCACCTCAGCTTCAACAGCCTGTGCACGCTCAGCAAGTTCCTTCGCGCTCGCATTCTTCCCGGCTGCAGCCACAACGCGCTTCACTGTTTCCGTGCTTCGCGCCTTCACTGCCGCAGCCACCGTCGCACAGTGCGTCGCCTGGCCCTCCAGCTTCTTCACGGAGTTCAAAAGCCCGCGGAACTGCTCCGCCAGCCCACAGAATGCGTTCACCTGCTTCAACGTGAGCTTCTTCACATCAAAGGCAGCAATCTCAGCCTCAGCAGCGGACTCGTTCACAATCTTCTCGGCAGCCTCGGCCTTGGCACGAGACTTGGATGCCACATCCGCAGCACCCTCCAGCTCCTTGAGGTTGTCAGAAAATTTCTTGAACAGATCCTTCACAGGCTGAAACGGCTTGCCAGGGGTGCTCTCCTCGAACGCTGCATTGAGCTTCTCCACCACCTCGGACTTCACATCCACCGCGCTATCCGTGCACTCCTTCGCAGCGCTCTGAGCATCTTTTCCGCTTGCACGCTCACCGACATTCTTCAGAAACCGGTCATAGGAGGAAAGCTTGTCTTTGGCTAGCAATCTCAGCTCCTGCACCACTCTGCTACTGTCCTCGTGCGCTTTCTGCGCCTCGTCAGCAGCGGCAGAAACCTCCTCACCAGCCTCCTTCGCCTTCTTCGCATGGGGTGCAGCATCAGTGTTCCTACCGGCAGCGGATTCAGCCTGCTTCACAGCCTCATCACTGCGATTCTTCGAGGATGCAGTCTTCGCCACTTCCTCCTCCACCGTGACATTGTGCCTCGATACAGTATCCAACAATCCACGCAGTTGCTCAGTTAGTTTGCAAAACGCTTTCGCCTGTCCTACCGTGAGATCGTATAAATCGGGAGTAGCAGCCTTCGCCTTCGCAGCAGCCTCCGTCGCACGCTCCTCGGCATCGGTAGCCTTAATCTGGAGCGAAGACACTTCAAGCTGGGCATCCTTGAGGTCGTCCAACAGCGAGCCAGCCCGCTCCGTGTCATACCTCAATTCCTCGTAGTCTTCCTTACCCGCAGCTTTCTCCAGTTTCTCTTTGGATTCCAGCAACGTGCCTGAGGTAACGTTCGTGGCGTTCCCAGTGCACTCCTTCGCGGCTTCCTGGGCATGCTCATCTCCTCCTTCGGTTTCTGCATCCTTGAGATAATCTTCAAGCCTTGACAGATGCGTTTCAACCAGTCCGTTAAGCTCAGTCGCTAGTTCAGAAGCCGCCTGTAAATGAACCTCAGCATCGTCCGCTGCTTCAAATGCCTCCTCGGCTGCCTCCTTTGCATCCTGGGCGTGCTTCTTGGCATCCTCGCTCTTCTTCGCGGCGGCATTGGCACGGTTCAAAGCCTTTTGGCTATCTTTCCTCGCTTTTGCGGCCTTGGCCTCCTCATCTATTGCCTCATCAAGTTGCTGCGCCACAGCGGTTGGCAAATGCCTAAACTGCTTCGTCAGCTCACAGAATGCGTTTACCTCATCCAACGAGAACTTGTCGCCACTTCCAGGAAGACAGGCTGCCCACAGTAGCACGACTCCAGCAAAATAAAAGAAGCGATGCATCACCACGACACGAAAGGCACTTGTCACTTGAAGATGTCGTCTCAAACAGCGCGCTTACAGGAAAGGGGAGCGGAAATGGTAAGGAAAGGAAAGGCACACACAAAAGACCACACGCGTCCGACCATATCGTATACACGCAGCCACCACCGCCAAATGCAAGGGGCGCAAAGAAAAAGGTAAAAAGGCCCGCATGCGGGGAAATGGAACAAAATAACAATGGGACACACGCCTATGTGCCCACCACATGGGTCGCGCAGAAGTCTACAGGGCTGCGCGGCCCACGCGTTGGCAACACAGGCATCGAATACTAAAAAGACAATAAAAGAGGAAAGTATCAAACTAGGAATTTAATATAAAGTCTAAAGCTAATTTTCAGCATATAAACAAAATAAATCAAGTTATTTAAAAATAAAAAGAAATAAACAAACAATGACAATCCCGCCAATGTAAGCGGATTGTAACGATGGCACGGGGCCCGCGGCGCACCACAGACACAGACACAGACACAGCGATCAGGTCAGATCCGACCAGCCCGTGCAGAATGTGCAGCGTTATGGTACGCTACTTCATTAATACTACTAACTGCCCTTCACGGTCCTACAGCACACCAACAAGTGCGAGGCAGCACACGGTGAAGAAAGCAGCCACGCCACCTACAGCACCGTGTCGCGCACCACCAGCCGCACCACCCTCTTCTTCCGCAGGTTTCACACCGGCCTCCTCGGCTATGGCGTTCAATCGCTCCTCAGCAGCCTGCGCTGCCGCCCGTGAAGCAGACACGCGCTGCGCCGTGCTTCTCAGCTCTTCCAGACGCCCAGACACATTTTCGGCGCCGTCCGACAGCTCCTTGTAGTGGTCCCCGGGGATGTCTTGCCTGAACGTATCCTTGGCCTCCTTCAGAGACTCCGCCGTCACGTCCTCTGCGGCAGCGGTGCATGCCTTCGCAGCACGGATACCACAGCTGCACGACGCAGACGTCTTCGCCCCTGTGATCACATCCTCAAGCACGAGGAGGTGCTCGTCCCTCGACGCCGTCAGATTCCCCACGAAACCAGAGACACCCGCATACGCCTCCTGCGCTTTGTCAGCCGCTGCAGTCACCTCAGCTTCAACAGCCTGTGCACGCTCAGCAAGTTCCTTCGCGCTCGCATTCTTCCCGGCTGCAGCCACAACGCGCTTCACTGTTTCCGTGCTTCGCGCCTTCACTGCCGCAGCCACCGTCGCACAGTGCGTCGCCTGGCCCTCCAGCTTCTTCACGGAGTTCAAAAGCCCGCGGAACTGCTCCGCCAGCCCACAGAATGCGTTCACCTGCTTCAACGTGAGCTTCTTCACATCAAAGGCAGCAATCTCAGCCTCAGCAGCGGACTCGTTCACAATCTTCTCGGCAGCCTCGGCCTTGGCACGAGACTTGGATGCCACATCCGCAGCACCCTCCAGCTCCTTGAGGTTGTCAGAAAATTTCTTGAACAGATCCTTCACAGGCTGAAACGGCTTGCCAGGGGTGCTCTCCTCGAACGCTGCATTGAGCTTCTCCACCACCTCGGACTTCACATCCACCGCGCTATCCGTGCACTCCTTCGCAGCGCTCTGAGCATCTTTTCCGCTTGCACGCTCACCGACATTCTTCAGAAACCGGTCATAGGAGGAAAGCTTGTCTTTGGCTAGCATCTCAGCTCCTGCACCACTCTGCTACTGTCCTCGTGCGCTTTCTGCGCCTCGTCAGCAGCGGCAGAAACCTCCTCACCAGCCTCCTTCGCCTTCTTCGCATGGGGTGCAGCATCAGTGTTCCTACCGGCAGCGGATTCAGCCTGCTTCACAGCCTCATCACTGCGATTCTTCGAGGATGCAGTCTTCGCCACTTCCTCCTCCACCGTGACATTGTGCCTCGATACAGTATCCAACAATCCACGCAGTTGCTCAGTTAGTTTGCAAAACGCTTTCGCCTGTCCTACCGTGAGATCGTATAAATCGGGAGTAGCAGCCTTCGCCTTCGCAGCAGCCTCCGTCGCACGCTCCTCGGCATCGGTAGCCTTAATCTGGAGCGAAGACACTTCAAGCTGGGCATCCTTGAGGTCGTCCAACAGCGAGCCAGCCCGCTCCGTGTCATACCTCAATTCCTCGTAGTCTTCCTTACCCGCAGCTTTCTCCAGTTTCTCTTTGGATTCCAGCAACGTGCCTGAGGTAACGTTCGTGGCGTTCCCAGTGCACTCCTTCGCGGCTTCCTGGGCATGCTCATCTCCTCCTTCGGTTTCTGCATCCTTGAGATAATCTTCAAGCCTTGACAGATGCGTTTCAACCAGTCCGTTAAGCTCAGTCGCTAGTTCAGAAGCCGCCTGTAAATGAACCTCAGCATCGTCCGCTGCTTCAAATGCCTCCTCGGCTGCCTCCTTTGCATCCTGGGCGTGCTTCTTGGCATCCTCGCTCTTCTTCGCGGCGGCATTGGCACGGTTCAAAGCCTTTTGGCTATCTTTCCTCGCTTTTGCGGCCTTGGCCTCCTCATCTATTGCCTCATCAAGTTGCTGCGCCACAGCGGTTGGCAAATGCCTAAACTGCTTCGTCAGCTCACAGAATGCGTTTACCTCATCCAACGAGAACTTGTCGCCACTTCCAGGAGACAGGCTGCCCACAGTAGCACGACTCCAGCAAAATAAAAGAAGCGATGCATCACCACGACACGAAAGGCACTTGTCACTTGAAGATGTCGTCTCAAACAGCGCGCTTACAGGAAAGGGGAGCGGAAATGGTAAGGAAAGCAAAGGCACACACAAAAGACCACACGCGTCCGACCATATCGTATACACGCAGCCACCACCGCCAAATGCAAGGGGCGCAAAGAAAAAGGTAAAAAGCCCGCATGCGGGGAAATGGAACAAAATAACAATGGGACACACGCCTATGTGCCCACCACATGGGTCGCGCAGAAGTCTACAGGGCTGCGCGGCCCACGCGTTGGCAACACAGGCATCGAATACTAAAAAGACAATAAAAGAGGAAAGTATCAAACTAGGAATTTAATATAAAGTCTAAAGCTAATTTTCAGCATATAAACAAAATAAATCAAGTTATTTAAAAATAAAAAGAAATAAACAAACAATGACAATCCCGCCAATGTAAGCGGATTGTAACGATGGCACGGGGCCCGCGGCGCACCACAGACACAGACACAGACACAGCGATCAGGTCAGATCCGACCAGCCCCGTGCAGAATGTGCAGCGTTATGGTACGCTACTTCATTAATACTACTAACTGCCCTTCACGGTCCTACAGCACACCAACAAGTGCGAGGCAGCACACGGTGAAGAAAGCAGCCACGCCACCTACAGCACCGTGTCGCGCACCACCAGCCGCACCACCCTCTTCTTCCGCAGGTTTCACACCGGCCTCCTCGGCTATGGCGTTCAATCGCTCCTCAGCAGCCTGCGCTGCCGCCCGTGAAGCAGACACGCGCTGCGCCGTGCTTCTCAGCTCTTCCAGACGCCCAGACACATTTTCGGCGCCGTCCGACAGCTCCTTGTAGTGGTCCCCGGGGATGTCTTGCCTGAACGTATCCTTGGCCTCCTTCAGAGACTCCGCCGTCACGTCCTCTGCGGCAGCGGTGCATGCCTTCGCAGCACGGATACCACAGCTGCACGACGCAGACGTCTTCGCCCCTGTGATCACATCCTCAAGCACGAGGAGGTGCTCGTCCCTCGACGCCGTCAGATTCCCCACGAAACCAGAGACACCCGCATACGCCTCCTGCGCTTTGTCAGCCGCTGCAGTCACCTCAGCTTCAACAGCCTGTGCACGCTCAGCAAGTTCCTTCGCGCTCGCATTCTTCCCGGCTGCAGCCACAACGCGCTTCACTGTTTCCGTGCTTCGCGCCTTCACTGCCGCAGCCACCGTCGCACAGTGCGTCGCCTGGCCCTCCAGCTTCTTCACGGAGTTCAAAAGCCCGCGGAACTGCTCCGCCAGCCCACAGAATGCGTTCACCTGCTTCAACGTGAGCTTCTTCACATCAAAGGCAGCAATCTCAGCCTCAGCAGCGGACTCGTTCACAATCTTCTCGGCAGCCTCGGCCTTGACACGAGACTTGGATGCCACATCCGCAGCACCCTCCAGCTCCTTGAGGTTGTCAGAAAATTTCTTGAACAGATCCTTCACAGGCTGAAACGGCTTGCCAGGGGTGCTCTCCTCGAACGCTGCATTGAGCTTCTCCACCACCTCGGACTTCACATCCACCGCGCTATCCGTGCACTCCTTCGCAGCGCTCTGAGCATCTTTTCCGCTTGCACGCTCACCGACATTCTTCAGAAACCGGTCATAGGAGGAAAGCTTGTCTTTGGCTAGCAATCTCAGCTCCTGCACCACTCTGCTACTGTCCTCGTGCGCTTTCTGCGCCTCGTCAGCAGCGGCAGAAACCTCCTCACCAGCCTCCTTCGCCTTCTTCGCATGGGGTGCAGCATCAGTGTTCCTACCGGCAGCGGATTCAGCCTGCTTCACAGCCTCATCACTGCGATTCTTCGAGGATGCAGTCTTCGCCACTTCCTCCTCCACCGTGACATTGTGCCTCGATACAGTATCCAACAATCCACGCAGTTGCTCAGTTAGTTTGCAAAACGCTTTCGCCTGTCCTACCGTGAGATCGTATAAATCGGGAGTAGCAGCCTTCGCCTTCGCAGCAGCCTCCGTCGCACGCTCCTCGGCATCGGTAGCCTTAATCTGGAGCGAAGACACTTCAAGCTGGGCGTCCTTGAGGTCGTCCAACAGCGAGCCAGCCCGCTCCGTGTCATACCTCAATTCCTCGTAGTCTTCCTTACCCGCAGCTTTCTCCAGTTTCTCTTTGGATTCCAGCAACGTGCCTGAGGTAACGTTCGTGGCGTTCCCAGTGCACTCCTTCGCGGCTTCCTGGGCATGCTCATCTCCTCCTTCGGTTTCTGCATCCTTGAGATAATCTTCAAGCCTTGACAGATGCGTTTCAACCAGTCCGTTAAGCTCAGTCGCTAGTTCAGAAGCCGCCTGTAAATGAACCTCAGCATCGTCCGCTGCTTCAAATGCCTCCTCGGCTGCCTCCTTTGCATCCTGGGCGTGCTTCTTGGCATCCTCGCTCTTCTTCGCGGCGGCATTGGCACGGTTCAAAGCCTTTTGGCTATCTTTCCTCGCTTTTGCGGCCTTGGCCTCCTCATCTATTGCCTCATCAAGTTGCTGCGCCACAGCGGTTGGCAAATGCCTAAACTGCTTCGTCAGCTCACAGAATGCGTTTACCTCATCCAACGAGAACTTGTCGCCACTTCCAGGAGACAGGCTGCCCACAGTAGCACGACTCCAGCAAAATAAAAGAAGCGATGCATCACCACGACACGAAAGGCACTTGTCACTTGAAGATGTCGTCTCAAACAGCGCGCTTACAGGAAAGGGGAGCGGAAATGGTAAGGAAAGCAAAGGCACACACAAAAGACCACACGCGTCCGACCATATCGTATACACGCAGCCACCACCGCCAAATGCAAGGGGCGCAAAGAAAAAGGTAAAAAGGCCCGCATGCGGGGAAATGGAACAAAATAACAATGGGACACACGCCTATGTGCCCACCACATGGGTCGCGCAGAAGTCTACAGGGCTGCGCGGCCCACGCGTTGGCAACACAGGCATCGAATACTAAAAAGACAATAAAAGAGGAAAGTATCAAACTAGGAATTTAATATAAAGTCTAAAGCTAATTTTCAGCATATAAACAAAATAAATCAAGTTATTTAAAAATAAAAAGAAATAAACAAACAATGACAATCCCGCCAATGTAAGCGGATTGTAACGATGGCACGGGGCCCGCGGCGCACCACAGACACAGACACAGACACAGCGATCAGGTCAGATCCGACCAGCCCCGTGCAGAATGTGCAGCGTTATGGTACGCTACTTCATTAATACTACTAACTGCCCTTCACGGTCCTACAGCACACCAACAAGTGCGAGGCAGCACACGGTGAAGAAAGCAGCCACGCCACCTACAGCACCGTGTCGCGCACCACCAGCCGCACCACCCTCTTCTTCCGCAGGTTTCACACCGGCCTCCTCGGCTATGGCGTTCAATCGCTCCTCAGCAGCCTGCGCTGCCGCCCGTGAAGCAGACACGCGCTGCGCCGTGCTTCTCAGCTCTTCCAGACGCCCAGACACATTTTCGGCGCCGTCCGACAGCTCCTTGTAGTGGTCCCCGGGGATGTCTTGCCTGAACGTATCCTTGGCCTCCTTCAGAGACTCCGCCGTCACGTCCTCTGCGGCAGCGGTGCATGCCTTCGCAGCACGGATACCACAGCTGCACGACGCAGACGTCTTCGCCCCTGTGATCACATCCTCAAGCACGAGGAGGTGCTCGTCCCTCGACGCCGTCAGATTCCCCACGAAACCAGAGACACCCGCATACGCCTCCTGCGCTTTGTCAGCCGCTGCAGTCACCTCAGCTTCAACAGCCTGTGCACGCTCAGCAAGTTCCTTCGCGCTCGCATTCTTCCCGGCTGCAGCCACAACGCGCTTCACTGTTTCCGTGCTTCGCGCCTTCACTGCCGCAGCCACCGTCGCACAGTGCGTCGCCTGGCCCTCCAGCTTCTTCACGGAGTTCAAAAGCCCGCGGAACTGCTCCGCCAGCCCACAGAATGCGTTCACCTGCTTCAACGTGAGCTTCTTCACATCAAAGGCAGCAATCTCAGCCTCAGCAGCGGACTCGTTCACAATCTTCTCGGCAGCCTCGGCCTTGACACGAGACTTGGATGCCACATCCGCAGCACCCTCCAGCTCCTTGAGGTTGTCAGAAAATTTCTTGAACAGATCCTTCACAGGCTGAAACGGCTTGCCAGGGGTGCTCTCCTCGAACGCTGCATTGAGCTTCTCCACCACCTCGGACTTCACATCCACCGCGCTATCCGTGCACTCCTTCGCAGCGCTCTGAGCATCTTTTCCGCTTGCACGCTCACCGACATTCTTCAGAAACCGGTCATAGGAGGAAAGCTTGTCTTTGGCTAGCAATCTCAGCTCCTGCACCACTCTGCTACTGTCCTCGTGCGCTTTCTGCGCCTCGTCAGCAGCGGCAGAAACCTCCTCACCAGCCTCCTTCGCCTTCTTCGCATGGGGTGCAGCATCAGTGTTCCTACCGGCAGCGGATTCAGCCTGCTTCACAGCCTCATCACTGCGATTCTTCGAGGATGCAGTCTTCGCCACTTCCTCCTCCACCGTGACATTGTGCCTCGATACAGTATCCAACAATCCACGCAGTTGCTCAGTTAGTTTGCAAAACGCTTTCGCCTGTCCTACCGTGAGATCGTATAAATCGGGAGTAGCAGCCTTCGCCTTCGCAGCAGCCTCCGTCGCACGCTCCTCGGCATCGGTAGCCTTAATCTGGAGCGAAGACACTTCAAGCTGGGCGTCCTTGAGGTCGTCCAACAGCGAGCCAGCCCGCTCCGTGTCATACCTCAATTCCTCGTAGTCTTCCTTACCCGCAGCTTTCTCCAGTTTCTCTTTGGATTCCAGCAACGTGCCTGAGGTAACGT
Organism: Trypanosoma congolense; assembly: GCA_002287245.1. Lineage (NCBI taxonomy): Eukaryota > Euglenozoa > Kinetoplastea > Trypanosomatida > Trypanosomatidae > Trypanosoma > Trypanosoma congolense. Next base: position 298,616 of record NHOR01000219.1, on the reverse strand, counting down.
TCGTGGCGTTCCCAGTGCACTCCTTCGCGGCTTCCTGGGCATGCTCATCTCCTCCTTCGGTTTCTGCATCCTTGAGATAATCTTCAAGCCTTGACAGATGCGTTTCAACCAGTCCGTTAAGCTCAGTCGCTAGTTCAGAAGCCGCCTGTAAATGAACCTCAGCATCGTCCGCTGCTTCAAATGCCTCCTCGGCTGCCTCCTTTGCATCCTGGGCGTGCTTCTTGGCATCCTCGCTCTTCTTCGCGGCGGCATTGGCACGGTTCAAAGCCTTTTGGCTATCTTTCCTCGCTTTTGCGGCCTTGGCCTCCTCATCTATTGCCTCATCAAGTTGCTGCGCCACAGCGGTTGGCAAATGCCTAAACTGCTTCGTCAGCTCACAGAATGCGTTTACCTCATCCAACGAGAACTTGTCGCCACTTCCAGGGAGACAGGCTGCCCACAGTAGCACGACTCCAGCAAAATAAAAGAAGCGATGCATCACCACGACACGAAAGGCACTTGTCACTTGAAGATGTCGTCTCAAACAGCGCGCTTACAGGAAAGGGGAGCGGAAATGGTAAGGAAAGCAAAGGCACACACAAAAGACCACACGCGTCCGACCATATCGTATACACGCAGCCACCACCGCCAAATGCAAGGGGCGCAAAGAAAAAGGTAAAAAGGCCCGCATGCGGGGAAATGGAACAAAATAACAATGGGACACACGCCTATGTGCCCACCACATGGGTCGCGCAGAAGTCTACAGGGCTGCGCGGCCCACGCGTTGGCAACACAGGCATCGAATACTAAAAAGACAATAAAAGAGGAAAGTATCAAACTAGGAATTTAATATAAAGTCTAAAGCTAATTTTCAGCATATAAACAAAATAAATCAAGTTATTTAAAAATAAAAAGAAATAAACAAACAATGACAATCCCGCCAATGTAAGCGGATTGTAACGATGGCACGGGGCCCGCGGCGCACCACAGACACAGACACAGACACAGCGATCAGGTCAGATCCGACCAGCCCCGTGCAGAATGTGCAGCGTTATGGTACGCTACTTCATTAATACTACTAACTGCCCTTCACGGTCCTACAGCACACCAACAAGTGCGAGGCAGCACACGGTGAAGAAAGCAGCCACGCCACCTACAGCACCGTGTCGCGCACCACCAGCCGCACCACCCTCTTCTTCCGCAGGTTTCACACCGGCCTCCTCGGCTATGGCGTTCAATCGCTCCTCAGCAGCCTGCGCTGCCGCCCGTGAAGCAGACACGCGCTGCGCCGTGCTTCTCAGCTCTTCCAGACGCCCAGACACATTTTCGGCGCCGTCCGACAGCTCCTTGTAGTGGTCCCCGGGGATGTCTTGCCTGAACGTATCCTTGGCCTCCTTCAGAGACTCCGCCGTCACGTCCTCTGCGGCAGCGGTGCATGCCTTCGCAGCACGGATACCACAGCTGCACGACGCAGACGTCTTCGCCCCTGTGATCACATCCTCAAGCACGAGGAGGTGCTCGTCCCTCGACGCCGTCAGATTCCCCACGAAACCAGAGACACCCGCATACGCCTCCTGCGCTTTGTCAGCCGCTGCAGTCACCTCAGCTTCAACAGCCTGTGCACGCTCAGCAAGTTCCTTCGCGCTCGCATTCTTCCCGGCTGCAGCCACAACGCGCTTCACTGTTTCCGTGCTTCGCGCCTTCACTGCCGCAGCCACCGTCGCACAGTGCGTCGCCTGGCCCTCCAGCTTCTTCACGGAGTTCAAAAGCCCGCGGAACTGCTCCGCCAGCCCACAGAATGCGTTCACCTGCTTCAACGTGAGCTTCTTCACATCAAAGGCAGCAATCTCAGCCTCAGCAGCGGACTCGTTCACAATCTTCTCGGCAGCCTCGGCCTTGACACGAGACTTGGATGCCACATCCGCAGCACCCTCCAGCTCCTTGAGGTTGTCAGAAAATTTCTTGAACAGATCCTTCACAGGCTGAAACGGCTTGCCAGGGGTGCTCTCCTCGAACGCTGCATTGAGCTTCTCCACCACCTCGGACTTCACATCCACCGCGCTATCCGTGCACTCCTTCGCAGCGCTCTGAGCATCTTTTCCGCTTGCACGCTCACCGACATTCTTCAGAAACCGGTCATAGGAGGAAAGCTTGTCTTTGGCTAGCAGTCTCAGCTCCTGCACCACTCTGCTACTGTCCTCGTGCGCTTTCTGCGCCTCGTCAGCAGCGGCAGAAACCTCCTCACCAGCCTCCTTCGCCTTCTTCGCATGGGGTGCAGCATCAGTGTTCCTACCGGCAGCGGATTCAGCCTGCTTCACAGCCTCATCACTGCGATTCTTCGAGGATGCAGTCTTCGCCACTTCCTCCTCCACCGTGACATTGTGCCTCGATACAGTATCCAACAATCCACGCAGTTGCTCAGTTAGTTTGCAAAACGCTTTCGCCTGTCCTACCGTGAGATCGTATAAATCGGGAGTAGCAGCCTTCGCCTTCGCAGCAGCCTCCGTCGCACGCTCCTCGGCATCGGTAGCCTTAATCTGGAGCGAAGACACTTCAAGCTGGGCGTCCTTGAGGTCGTCCAACAGCGAGCCAGCCCGCTCCGTGTCATACCTCAATTCCTCGTAGTCTTCCTTACCCGCAGCTTTCTCCAGTTTCTCTTTGGATTCCAGCAACGTGCCTGAGGTAACGTTCGTGGCGTTCCCAGTGCACTCCTTCGCGGCTTCCTGGGCATGCTCATCTCCTCCTTCGGTTTCTGCATCCTTGAGATAATCTTCAAGCCTTGACAGATGCGTTTCAACCAGTCCGTTAAGCTCAGTCGCTAGTTCAGAAGCCGCCTGTAAATGAACCTCAGCATCGTCCGCTGCTTCAAATGCCTCCTCGGCTGCCTCCTTTGCATCCTGGGCGTGCTTCTTGGCATCCTCGCTCTTCTTCGCGGCGGCATTGGCACGGTTCAAAGCCTTTTGGCTATCTTTCCTCGCTTTTGCGGCCTTGGCCTCCTCATCTATTGCCTCATCAAGTTGCTGCGCCACAGCGGTTGGCAAATGCCTAAACTGCTTCGTCAGCTCACAGAATGCGTTTACCTCATCCAACGAGAACTTGTCGCCACTTCCAGGGAGACAGGCTGCCCACAGTAGCACGACTCCAGCAAAATAAAAGAAGCGATGCATCACCACGACACGAAAGGCACTTGTCACTTGAAGATGTCGTCTCAAACAGCGCGCTTACAGGAAAGGGGAGCGGAAATGGTAAGGAAAGCAAAGGCACACACAAAAGACCACACGCGTCCGACCATATCGTATACACGCAGCCACCACCGCCAAATGCAAGGGGCGCAAAGAAAAAGGTAAAAAGGCCCGCATGCGGGGAAATGGAACAAAATAACAATGGGACACACGCCTATGTGCCCACCACATGGGTCGCGCAGAAGTCTACAGGGCTGCGCGGCCCACGCGTTGGCAACACAGGCATCGAATACTAAAAAGACAATAAAAGAGGAAAGTATCAAACTAGGAATTTAATATAAAGTCTAAAGCTAATTTTCAGCATATAAACAAAATAAATCAAGTTATTTAAAAATAAAAAGAAATAAACAAACAATGACAATCCCGCCAATGTAAGCGGATTGTAACGATGGCACGGGGCCCGCGGCGCACCACAGACACAGACACAGACACAGCGATCAGGTCAGATCCGACCAGCCCTGTGCAGAATGTGCAGCGTTATGGTACGCTACTTCATTAATACTACTAACTGCCCTTCACGGTCCTACAGCACACCAACAAGTGCGAGGCAGCACACGGTGAAGAAAGCAGCCACGCCACCTACAGCACCGTGTCGCGCACCACCAGCCGCACCACCCTCTTCTTCCGCAGGTTTCACACCGGCCTCCTCGGCTATGGCGTTCAATCGCTCCTCAGCAGCCTGCGCTGCCGCCCGTGAAGCAGACACGCGCTGCGCCGTGCTTCTCAGCTCTTCCAGACGCCCAGACACATTTTCGGCGCCGTCCGACAGCTCCTTGTAGTGGTCCCCGGGGATGTCTTGCCTGAACGTATCCTTGGCCTCCTTCAGAGACTCCGCCGTCACGTCCTCTGCGGCAGCGGTGCATGCCTTCGCAGCACGGATACCACAGCTGCACGACGCAGACGTCTTCGCCCCTGTGATCACATCCTCAAGCACGAGGAGGTGCTCGTCCCTCGACGCCGTCAGATTCCCCACGAAACCAGAGACACCCGCATACGCCTCCTGCGCTTTGTCAGCCGCTGCAGTCACCTCAGCTTCAACAGCCTGTGCACGCTCAGCAAGTTCCTTCGCGCTCGCATTCTTCCCGGCTGCAGCCACAACGCGCTTCACTGTTTCCGTGCTTCGCGCCTTCACTGCCGCAGCCACCGTCGCACAGTGCGTCGCCTGGCCCTCCAGCTTCTTCACGGAGTTCAAAAGCCCGCGGAACTGCTCCGCCAGCCCACAGAATGCGTTCACCTGCTTCAACGTGAGCTTCTTCACATCAAAGGCAGCAATCTCAGCCTCAGCAGCGGACTCGTTCACAATCTTCTCGGCAGCCTCGGCCTTGACACGAGACTTGGATGCCACATCCGCAGCACCCTCCAGCTCCTTGAGGTTGTCAGAAAATTTCTTGAACAGATCCTTCACAGGCTGAAACGGCTTGCCAGGGGTGCTCTCCTCGAACGCTGCATTGAGCTTCTCCACCACCTCGGACTTCACATCCACCGCGCTATCCGTGCACTCCTTCGCAGCGCTCTGAGCATCTTTTCCGCTTGCACGCTCACCGACATTCTTCAGAAACCGGTCATAGGAGGAAAGCTTGTCTTTGGCTAGCAGTCTCAGCTCCTGCACCACTCTGCTACTGTCCTCGTGCGCTTTCTGCGCCTCGTCAGCAGCGGCAGAAACCTCCTCACCAGCCTCCTTCGCCTTCTTCGCATGGGGTGCAGCATCAGTGTTCCTACCGGCAGCGGATTCAGCCTGCTTCACAGCCTCATCACTGCGATTCTTCGAGGATGCAGTCTTCGCCACTTCCTCCTCCACCGTGACATTGTGCCTCGATACAGTATCCAACAATCCACGCAGTTGCTCAGTTAGTTTGCAAAACGCTTTCGCCTGTCCTACCGTGAGATCGTATAAATCGGGAGTAGCAGCCTTCGCCTTCGCAGCAGCCTCCGTCGCACGCTCCTCGGCATCGGTAGCCTTAATCTGGAGCGAAGACACTTCAAGCTGGGCGTCCTTGAGGTCGTCCAACAGCGAGCCAGCCCGCTCCGTGTCATACCTCAATTCCTCGTAGTCTTCCTTACCCGCAGCTTTCTCCAGTTTCTCTTTGGATTCCAGCAACGTGCCTGAGGTAACGTTCGTGGCGTTCCCAGTGCACTCCTTCGCGGCTTCCTGGGCATGCTCATCTCCTCCTTCGGTTTCTGCATCCTTGAGATAATCTTCAAGCCTTGACAGATGCGTTTCAACCAGTCCGTTAAGCTCAGTCGCTAGTTCAGAAGCCGCCTGTAAATGAACCTCAGCATCGTCCGCTGCTTCAAATGCCTCCTCGGCTGCCTCCTTTGCATCCTGGGCGTGCTTCTTGGCATCCTCGCTCTTCTTCGCGGCGGCATTGGCACGGTTCAAAGCCTTTTGGCTATCTTTCCTCGCTTTTGCGGCCTTGGCCTCCTCATCTATTGCCTCATCAAGTTGCTGCGCCACAGCGGTTGGCAAATGCCTAAACTGCTTCGTCAGCTCACAGAATGCGTTTACCTCATCCAACGAGAACTTGTCGCCACTTCCAGGGAGACAGGCTGCCCACAGTAGCACGACTCCAGCAAAATAAAAGAAGCGATGCATCACCACGACACGAAAGGCACTTGTCACTTGAAGATGTCGTCTCAAACAGCGCGCTTACAGGAAAGGGGAGCGGAAATGGTAAGGAAAGCAAAGGCACACACAAAAGACCACACGCGTCCGACCATATCGTATACACGCAGCCACCACCGCCAAATGCAAGGGGCGCAAAGAAAAAGGTAAAAAGGCCCGCATGCGGGGAAATGGAACAAAATAACAATGGGACACACGCCTATGTGCCCACCACATGGGTCGCGCAGAAGTCTACAGGGCTGCGCGGCCCACGCGTTGGCAACACAGGCATCGAATACTAAAAAGACAATAAAAGAGGAAAGTATCAAACTAGGAATTTAATATAAAGTCTAAAGCTAATTTTCAGCATATAAACAAAATAAATCAAGTTATTTAAAAATAAAAAGAAATAAACAAACAATGACAATCCCGCCAATGTAAGCGGATTGTAACGATGGCACGGGGCCCGCGGCGCACCACAGACACAGACACAGACACAGCGATCAGGTCAGATCCGACCAGCCCTGTGCAGAATGTGCAGCGTTATGGTACGCTACTTCATTAATACTACTAACTGCCCTTCACGGTCCTACAGCACACCAACAAGTGCGAGGCAGCACACGGTGAAGAAAGCAGCCACGCCACCTACAGCACCGTGTCGCGCACCACCAGCCGCACCACCCTCTTCTTCCGCAGGTTTCACACCGGCCTCCTCGGCTATGGCGTTCAATCGCTCCTCAGCAGCCTGCGCTGCCGCCCGTGAAGCAGACACGCGCTGCGCCGTGCTTCTCAGCTCTTCCAGACGCCCAGACACATTTTCGGCGCCGTCCGACAGCTCCTTGTAGTGGTCCCCGGGGATGTCTTGCCTGAACGTATCCTTGGCCTCCTTCAGAGACTCCGCCGTCACGTCCTCTGCGGCAGCGGTGCATGCCTTCGCAGCACGGATACCACAGCTGCACGACGCAGACGTCTTCGCCCCTGTGATCACATCCTCAAGCACGAGGAGGTGCTCGTCCCTCGACGCCGTCAGATTCCCCACGAAACCAGAGACACCCGCATACGCCTCCTGCGCTTTGTCAGCCGCTGCAGTCACCTCAGCTTCAACAGCCTGTGCACGCTCAGCAAGTTCCTTCGCGCTCGCATTCTTCCCGGCTGCAGCCACAACGCGCTTCACTGTTTCCGTGCTTCGCGCCTTCACTGCCGCAGCCACCGTCGCACAGTGCGTCGCCTGGCCCTCCAGCTTCTTCACGGAGTTCAAAAGCCCGCGGAACTGCTCCGCCAGCCCACAGAATGCGTTCACCTGCTTCAACGTGAGCTTCTTCACATCAAAGGCAGCAATCTCAGCCTCAGCAGCGGACTCGTTCACAATCTTCTCGGCAGCCTCGGCCTTGACACGAGACTTGGATGCCACATCCGCAGCACCCTCCAGCTCCTTGAGGTTGTCAGAAAATTTCTTGAACAGATCCTTCACAGGCTGAAACGGCTTGCCAGGGGTGCTCTCCTCGAACGCTGCATTGAGCTTCTCCACCACCTCGGACTTCACATCCACCGCGCTATCCGTGCACTCCTTCGCAGCGCTCTGAGCATCTTTTCCGCTTGCACGCTCACCGACATTCTTCAGAAACCGGTCATAGGAGGAAAGCTTGTCTTTGGCTAGCAGTCTCAGCTCCTGCACCACTCTGCTACTGTCCTCGTGCGCTTTCTGCGCCTCGTCAGCAGCGGCAGAAACCTCCTCACCAGCCTCCTTCGCCTTCTTCGCATGGGGTGCAGCATCAGTGTTCCTACCGGCAGCGGATTCAGCCTGCTTCACAGCCTCATCACTGCGATTCTTCGAGGATGCAGTCTTCGCCACTTCCTCCTCCACCGTGACATTGTGCCTCGATACAGTATCCAACAATCCACGCAGTTGCTCAGTTAGTTTGCAAAACGCTTTCGCCTGTCCTACCGTGAGATCGTATAAATCGGGAGTAGCAGCCTTCGCCTTCGCAGCAGCCTCCGTCGCACGCTCCTCGGCATCGGTAGCCTTAATCTGGAGCGAAGACACTTCAAGCTGGGCGTCCTTGAGGTCGTCCAACAGCGAGCCAGCCCGCTCCGTGTCATACCTCAATTCCTCGTAGTCTTCCTTACCCGCAGCTTTCTCCAGTTTCTCTTTGGATTCCAGCAACGTGCCTGAGGTAACGTTCGTGGCGTTCCCAGTGCACTCCTTCGCGGCTTCCTGGGCATGCTCATCTCCTCCTTCGGTTTCTGCATCCTTGAGATAATCTTCAAGCCTTGACAGATGCGTTTCAACCAGTCCGTTAAGCTCAGTCGCTAGTTCAGAAGCCGCCTGTAAATGAACCTCAGCATCGTCCGCTGCTTCAAATGCCTCCTCGGCTGCCTCCTTTGCATCCTGGGCGTGCTTCTTGGCATCCTCGCTCTTCTTCGCGGCGGCATTGGCACGGTTCAAAGCCTTTTGGCTATCTTTCCTCGCTTTTGCGGCCTTGGCCTCCTCATCTATTGCCTCATCAAGTTGCTGCGCCACAGCGGTTGGCAAATGCCTAAACTGCTTCGTCAGCTCACAGAATGCGTTTACCTCATCCAACGAGAACTTGTCGCCACTTCCAGGGAGACAGGCTGCCCACAGTAGCACGACTCCAGCAAAATAAAAGAAGCGATGCATCACCACGACACGAAAGGCACTTGTCACTTGAAGATGTCGTCTCAAACAGCGCGCTTACAGGAAAGGGGAGCGGAAATGGTAAGGAAAGCAAAGGCACACACAAAAGACCACACGCGTCCGACCATATCGTATACACGCAGCCACCACCGCCAAATGCAAGGGGCGCAAAGAAAAAGGTAAAAAGGCCCGCATGCGGGGAAATGGAACAAAATAACAATGGGACACACGCCTATGTGCCCACCACATGGGTCGCGCAGAAGTCTACAGGGCTGCGCGGCCCACGCGTTGGCAACACAGGCATCGAATACTAAAAAGACAATAAAAGAGGAAAGTATCAAACTAGGAATTTAATATAAAGTCTAAAGCTAATTTTCAGCATATAAACAAAATAAATCAAGTTATTTAAAAATAAAAAGAAATAAACAAACAATGACAATCCCGCCAATGTAAGCGGATTGTAACGATGGCACGGGGCCCGCGGCGCACCACAGACACAGACACAGACACAGCGATCAGGTCAGATCCGACCAGCCCTGTGCAGAATGTGCAGCGTTATGGTACGCTACTTCATTAATACTACTAACTGCCCTTCACGGTCCTACAGCACACCAACAAGTGCGAGGCAGCACACGGTGAAGAAAGCAGCCACGCCACCTACAGCACCGTGTCGCGCACCACCAGCCGCACCACCCTCTTCTTCCGCAGGTTTCACACCGGCCTCCTCGGCTATGGCGTTCAATCGCTCCTCAGCAGCCTGCGCTGCCGCCCGTGAAGCAGACACGCGCTGCGCCGTGCTTCTCAGCTCTTCCAGACGCCCAGACACATTTTCGGCGCCGTCCGACAGCTCCTTGTAGTGGTCCCCGGGGATGTCTTGCCTGAACGTATCCTTGGCCTCCTTCAGAGACTCCGCCGTCACGTCCTCTGCGGCAGCGGTGCATGCCTTCGCAGCACGGATACCACAGCTGCACGACGCAGACGTCTTCGCCCCTGTGATCACATCCTCAAGCACGAGGAGGTGCTCGTCCCTCGACGCCGTCAGATTCCCCACGAAACCAGAGACACCCGCATACGCCTCCTGCGCTTTGTCAGCCGCTGCAGTCACCTCAGCTTCAACAGCCTGTGCACGCTCAGCAAGTTCCTTCGCGCTCGCATTCTTCCCGGCTGCAGCCACAACGCGCTTCACTGTTTCCGTGCTTCGCGCCTTCACTGCCGCAGCCACCGTCGCACAGTGCGTCGCCTGGCCCTCCAGCTTCTTCACGGAGTTCAAAAGCCCGCGGAACTGCTCCGCCAGCCCACAGAATGCGTTCACCTGCTTCAACGTGAGCTTCTTCACATCAAAGGCAGCAATCTCAGCCTCAGCAGCGGACTCGTTCACAATCTTCTCGGCAGCCTCGGCCTTGACACGAGACTTGGATGCCACATCCGCAGCACCCTCCAGCTCCTTGAGGTTGTCAGAAAATTTCTTGAACAGATCCTTCACAGGCTGAAACGGCTTGCCAGGGGTGCTCTCCTCGAACGCTGCATTGAGCTTCTCCACCACCTCGGACTTCACATCCACCGCGCTATCCGTGCACTCCTTCGCAGCGCTCTGAGCATCTTTTCCGCTTGCACGCTCACCGACATTCTTCAGAAACCGGTCATAGGAGGAAAGCTTGTCTTTGGCTAGCAGTCTCAGCTCCTGCACCACTCTGCTACTGTCCTCGTGCGCTTTCTGCGCCTCGTCAGCAGCGGCAGAAACCTCCTCACCAGCCTCCTTCGCCTTCTTCGCATGGGGTGCAGCATCAGTGTTCCTACCGGCAGCGGATTCAGCCTGCTTCACAGCCTCATCACTGCGATTCTTCGAGGATGCAGTCTTCGCCACTTCCTCCTCCACCGTGACATTGTGCCTCGATACAGTATCCAACAATCCACGCAGTTGCTCAGTTAGTTTGCAAAACGCTTTCGCCTGTCCTACCGTGAGATCGTATAAATCGGGAGTAGCAGCCTTCGCCTTCGCAGCAGCCTCCGTCGCACGCTCCTCGGCATCGGTAGCCTTAATCTGGAGCGAAGACACTTCAAGCTGGGCGTCCTTGAGGTCGTCCAACAGCGAGCCAGCCCGCTCCGTGTCATACCTCAATTCCTCGTAGTCTTCCTTACCCGCAGCTTTCTCCAGTTTCTCTTTGGATTCCAGCAACGTGCCTGAGGTAACGTTCGTGGCGTTCCCAGTGCACTCCTTCGCGGCTTCCTGGGCATGCTCATCTCCTCCTTCGGTTTCTGCATCCTTGAGATAATCTTCAAGCCTTGACAGATGCGTTTCAACCAGTCCGTTAAGCTCAGTCGCTAGTTCAGAAGCCGCCTGTAAATGAACCTCAGCATCGTCCGCTGCTTCAAATGCCTCCTCGGCTGCCTCCTTTGCATCCTGGGCGTGCTTCTTGGCATCCTCGCTCTTCTTCGCGGCGGCATTGGCACGGTTCAAAGCCTTTTGGCTATCTTTCCTCGCTTTTGCGGCCTTGGCCTCCTCATCTATTGCCTCATCAAGTTGCTGCGCCACAGCGGTTGGCAAATGCCTAAACTGCTTCGTCAGCTCACAGAATGCGTTTACCTCATCCAACGAGAACTTGTCGCCACTTCCAGGGAGACAGGCTGCCCACAGTAGCACGACTCCAGCAAAATAAAAGAAGCGATGCATCACCACGACACGAAAGGCACTTGTCACTTGAAGATGTCGTCTCAAACAGCGCGCTTACAGGAAAGGGGAGCGGAAATGGTAAGGAAAGCAAAGGCACACACAAAAGACCACACGCGTCCGACCATATCGTATACACGCAGCCACCACCGCCAAATGCAAGGGGCGCAAAGAAAAAGGTAAAAAGGCCCGCATGCGGGGAAATGGAACAAAATAACAATGGGACACACGCCTATGTGCCCACCACATGGGTCGCGCAGAAGTCTACAGGGCTGCGCGGCCCACGCGTTGGCAACACAGGCATCGAATACTAAAAGACAATAAAAGAGGAAAGTATCAAACTAGGAATTTAATATAAAGTCTAAAGCTAATTTTCAGCATATAAACAAAATAAATCAAGTTATTTAAAAATAAAAAGAAATAAACAAACAATGACAATCCCGCCAATGTAAGCGGATTGTAACGATGGCACGGGGCCCGCGGCGCACCACAGACACAGACACAGACACAGCGATCAGGTCAGATCCGACCAGCCCTGTGCAGAATGTGCAGCGTTATGGTACGCTACTTCATTAATACTACTAACTGCCCTTCACGGTCCTACAGCACACCAACAAGTGCGAGGCAGCACACGGTGAAGAAAGCAGCCACGCCACCTACAGCACCGTGTCGCGCACCACCAGCCGCACCACCCTCTTCTTCCGCAGGTTTCACACCGGCCTCCTCGGCTATGGCGTTCAATCGCTCCTCAGCAGCCTGCGCTGCCGCCCGTGAAGCAGACACGCGCTGCGCCGTGCTTCTCAGCTCTTCCAGACGCCCAGACACATTTTCGGCGCCGTCCGACAGCTCCTTGTAGTGGTCCCCGGGGATGTCTTGCCTGAACGTATCCTTGGCCTCCTTCAGAGACTCCGCCGTCACGTCCTCTGCGGCAGCGGTGCATGCCTTCGCAGCACGGATACCACAGCTGCACGACGCAGACGTCTTCGCCCCTGTGATCACATCCTCAAGCACGAGGAGGTGCTCGTCCCTCGACGCCGTCAGATTCCCCACGAAACCAGAGACACCCGCATACGCCTCCTGCGCTTTGTCAGCCGCTGCAGTCACCTCAGCTTCAACAGCCTGTGCACGCTCAGCAAGTTCCTTCGCGCTCGCATTCTTCCCGGCTGCAGCCACAACGCGCTTCACTGTTTCCGTGCTTCGCGCCTTCACTGCCGCAGCCACCGTCGCACAGTGCGTCGCCTGGCCCTCCAGCTTCTTCACGGAGTTCAAAAGCCCGCGGAACTGCTCCGCCAGCCCACAGAATGCGTTCACCTGCTTCAACGTGAGCTTCTTCACATCAAAGGCAGCAATCTCAGCCTCAGCAGCGGACTCGTTCACAATCTTCTCGGCAGCCTCGGCCTTGACACGAGACTTGGATGCCACATCCGCAGCACCCTCCAGCTCCTTGAGGTTGTCAGAAAATTTCTTGAACAGATCCTTCACAGGCTGAAACGGCTTGCCAGGGGTGCTCTCCTCGAACGCTGCATTGAGCTTCTCCACCACCTCGGACTTCACATCCACCGCGCTATCCGTGCACTCCTTCGCAGCGCTCTGAGCATCTTTTCCGCTTGCACGCTCACCGACATTCTTCAGAAACCGGTCATAGGAGGAAAGCTTGTCTTTGGCTAGCAGTCTCAGCTCCTGCACCACTCTGCTACTGTCCTCGTGCGCTTTCTGCGCCTCGTCAGCAGCGGCAGAAACCTCCTCACCAGCCTCCTTCGCCTTCTTCGCATGGGGTGCAGCATCAGTGTTCCTACCGGCAGCGGATTCAGCCTGCTTCACAGCCTCATCACTGCGATTCTTCGAGGATGCAGTCTTCGCCACTTCCTCCTCCACCGTGACATTGTGCCTCGATACAGTATCCAACAATCCACGCAGTTGCTCAGTTAGTTTGCAAAACGCTTTCGCCTGTCCTACCGTGAGATCGTATAAATCGGGAGTAGCAGCCTTCGCCTTCGCAGCAGCCTCCGTCGCACGCTCCTCGGCATCGGTAGCCTTAATCTGGAGCGAAGACACTTCAAGCTGGGCGTCCTTGAGGTCGTCCAACAGCGAGCCAGCCCGCTCCGTGTCATACCTCAATTCCTCGTAGTCTTCCTTACCCGCAGCTTTCTCCAGTTTCTCTTTGGATTCCAGCAACGTGCCTGAGGTAACGTTCGTGGCGTTCCCAGTGCACTCCTTCGCGGCTTCCTGGGCATGCTCATCTCCTCCTTCGGTTTCTGCATCCTTGAGATAATCTTCAAGCCTTGACAGATGCGTTTCAACCAGTCCGTTAAGCTCAGTCGCTAGTTCAGAAGCCGCCTGTAAATGAACCTCAGCATCGTCCGCTGCTTCAAATGCCTCCTCGGCTGCCTCCTTTGCATCCTGGGCGTGCTTCTTGGCATCCTCGCTCTTCTTCGCGGCGGCATTGGCACGGTTCAAAGCCTTTTGGCTATCTTTCCTCGCTTTTGCGGCCTTGGCCTCCTCATCTATTGCCTCATCAAGTTGCTGCGCCACAGCGGTTGGCAAATGCCTAAACTGCTTCGTCAGCTCACAGAATGCGTTTACCTCATCCAACGAGAACTTGTCGCCACTTCCAGGGAGACAGGCTGCCCACAGTAGCACGACTCCAGCAAAATAAAAGAAGCGATGCATCACCACGACACGAAAGGCACTTGTCACTTGAAGATGTCGTCTCAAACAGCGCGCTTACAGGAAAGGGGAGCGGAAATGGTAAGGAAAGCAAAGGCACACACAAAAGACCACACGCGTCCGACCATATCGTATACACGCAGCCACCACCGCCAAATGCAAGGGGCGCAAAGAAAAAGGTAAAAAGGCCCGCATGCGGGGAAATGGAACAAAATAACAATGGGACACACGCCTATGTGCCCACCACATGGGTCGCGCAGAAGTCTACAGGGCTGCGCGGCCCACGCGTTGGCAACACAGGCATCGAATACTAAAAAGACAATAAAAGAGGAAAGTATCAAACTAGGAATTTAATATAAAGTCTAAAGCTAATTTTCAGCATATAAACAAAATAAATCAAGTTATTTAAAAATAAAAAGAAATAAACAAACAATGACAATCCCGCCAATGTAAGCGGATTGTAACGATGGCACGGGGCCCGCGGCGCACCACAGACACAGACACAGACACAGCGATCAGGTCAGATCCGACCAGCCCTGTGCAGAATGTGCAGCGTTATGGTACGCTACTTCATTAATACTACTAACTGCCCTTCACGGTCCTACAGCACACCAACAAGTGCGAGGCAGCACACGGTGAAGAAAGCAGCCACGCCACCTACAGCACCGTGTCGCGCACCACCAGCCGCACCACCCTCTTCTTCCGCAGGTTTCACACCGGCCTCCTCGGCTATGGCGTTCAATCGCTCCTCAGCAGCCTGCGCTGCCGCCCGTGAAGCAGACACGCGCTGCGCCGTGCTTCTCAGCTCTTCCAGACGCCCAGACACATTTTCGGCGCCGTCCGACAGCTCCTTGTAGTGGTCCCCGGGGATGTCTTGCCTGAACGTATCCTTGGCCTCCTTCAGAGACTCCGCCGTCACGTCCTCTGCGGCAGCGGTGCATGCCTTCGCAGCACGGATACCACAGCTGCACGACGCAGACGTCTTCGCCCCTGTGATCACATCCTCAAGCACGAGGAGGTGCTCGTCCCTCGACGCCGTCAGATTCCCCACGAAACCAGAGACACCCGCATACGCCTCCTGCGCTTTGTCAGCCGCTGCAGTCACCTCAGCTTCAACAGCCTGTGCACGCTCAGCAAGTTCCTTCGCGCTCGCATTCTTCCCGGCTGCAGCCACAACGCGCTTCACTGTTTCCGTGCTTCGCGCCTTCACTGCCGCAGCCACCGTCGCACAGTGCGTCGCCTGGCCCTCCAGCTTCTTCACGGAGTTCAAAAGCCCGCGGAACTGCTCCGCCAGCCCACAGAATGCGTTCACCTGCTTCAACGTGAGCTTCTTCACATCAAAGGCAGCAATCTCAGCCTCAGCAGCGGACTCGTTCACAATCTTCTCGGCAGCCTCGGCCTTGACACGAGACTTGGATGCCACATCCGCAGCACCCTCCAGCTCCTTGAGGTTGTCAGAAAATTTCTTGAACAGATCCTTCACAGGCTGAAACGGCTTGCCAGGGGTGCTCTCCTCGAACGCTGCATTGAGCTTCTCCACCACCTCGGACTTCACATCCACCGCGCTATCCGTGCACTCCTTCGCAGCGCTCTGAGCATCTTTTCCGCTTGCACGCTCACCGACATTCTTCAGAAACCGGTCATAGGAGGAAAGCTTGTCTTTGGCTAGCAGTCTCAGCTCCTGCACCACTCTGCTACTGTCCTCGTGCGCTTTCTGCGCCTCGTCAGCAGCGGCAGAAACCTCCTCACCAGCCTCCTTCGCCTTCTTCGCATGGGGTGCAGCATCAGTGTTCCTACCGGCAGCGGATTCAGCCTGCTTCACAGCCTCATCACTGCGATTCTTCGAGGATGCAGTCTTCGCCACTTCCTCCTCCACCGTGACATTGTGCCTCGATACAGTATCCAACAATCCACGCAGTTGCTCAGTTAGTTTGCAAAACGCTTTCGCCTGTCCTACCGTGAGATCGTATAAATCGGGAGTAGCAGCCTTCGCCTTCGCAGCAGCCTCCGTCGCACGCTCCTCGGCATCGGTAGCCTTAATCTGGAGCGAAGACACTTCAAGCTGGGCGTCCTTGAGGTCGTCCAACAGCGAGCCAGCCCGCTCCGTGTCATACCTCAATTCCTCGTAGTCTTCCTTACCCGCAGCTTTCTCCAGTTTCTCTTTGGATTCCAGCAACGTGCCTGAGGTAACGTTCGTGGCGTTCCCAGTGCACTCCTTCGCGGCTTCCTGGGCATGCTCATCTCCTCCTTCGGTTTCTGCATCCTTGAGATAATCTTCAAGCCTTGACAGATGCGTTTCAACCAGTCCGTTAAGCTCAGTCGCTAGTTCAGAAGCCGCCTGTAAATGAACCTCAGCATCGTCCGCTGCTTCAAATGCCTCCTCGGCTGCCTCCTTTGCATCCTGGGCGTGCTTCTTGGCATCCTCGCTCTTCTTCGCGGCGGCATTGGCACGGTTCAAAGCCTTTTGGCTATCTTTCCTCGCTTTTGCGGCCTTGGCCTCCTCATCTATTGCCTCATCAAGTTGCTGCGCCACAGCGGTTGGCAAATGCCTAAACTGCTTCGTCAGCTCACAGAATGCGTTTACCTCATCCAACGAGAACTTGTCGCCACTTCCAGGGAGACAGGCTGCCCACAGTAGCACGACTCCAGCAAAATAAAAGAAGCGATGCATCACCACGACACGAAAGGCACTTGTCACTTGAAGATGTCGTCTCAAACAGCGCGCTTACAGGAAAGGGGAGCGGAAATGGTAAGGAAAGCAAAGGCACACACAAAAGACCACACGCGTCCGACCATATCGTATACACGCAGCCACCACCGCCAAATGCAAGGGGCGCAAAGAAAAAGGTAAAAAGGCCCGCATGCGGGGAAATGGAACAAAATAACAATGGGACACACGCCTATGTGCCCACCACATGGGTCGCGCAGAAGTCTACAGGGCTGCGCGGCCCACGCGTTGGCAACACAGGCATCGAATACTAAAAAGACAATAAAAGAGGAAAGTATCAAACTAGGAATTTAATATAAAGTCTAAAGCTAATTTTCAGCATATAAACAAAATAAATCAAGTTATTTAAAAATAAAAAGAAATAAACAAACAATGACAATCCCGCCAATGTAAGCGGATTGTAACGATGGCACGGGGCCCGCGGCGCACCACAGACACAGACACAGACACAGCGATCAGGTCAGATCCGACCAGCCCTGTGCAGAATGTGCAGCGTTATGGTACGCTACTTCATTAATACTACTAACTGCCCTTCACGGTCCTACAGCACACCAACAAGTGCGAGGCAGCACACGGTGAAGAAAGCAGCCACGCCACCTACAGCACCGTGTCGCGCACCACCAGCCGCACCACCCTCTTCTTCCGCAGGTTTCACACCGGCCTCCTCGGCTATGGCGTTCAATCGCTCCTCAGCAGCCTGCGCTGCCGCCCGTGAAGCAGACACGCGCTGCGCCGTGCTTCTCAGCTCTTCCAGACGCCCAGACACATTTTCGGCGCCGTCCGACAGCTCCTTGTAGTGGTCCCCGGGGATGTCTTGCCTGAACGTATCCTTGGCCTCCTTCAGAGACTCCGCCGTCACGTCCTCTGCGGCAGCGGTGCATGCCTTCGCAGCACGGATACCACAGCTGCACGACGCAGACGTCTTCGCCCCTGTGATCACATCCTCAAGCACGAGGAGGTGCTCGTCCCTCGACGCCGTCAGATTCCCCACGAAACCAGAGACACCCGCATACGCCTCCTGCGCTTTGTCAGCCGCTGCAGTCACCTCAGCTTCAACAGCCTGTGCACGCTCAGCAAGTTCCTTCGCGCTCGCATTCTTCCCGGCTGCAGCCACAACGCGCTTCACTGTTTCCGTGCTTCGCGCCTTCACTGCCGCAGCCACCGTCGCACAGTGCGTCGCCTGGCCCTCCAGCTTCTTCACGGAGTTCAAAAGCCCGCGGAACTGCTCCGCCAGCCCACAGAATGCGTTCACCTGCTTCAACGTGAGCTTCTTCACATCAAAGGCAGCAATCTCAGCCTCAGCAGCGGACTCGTTCACAATCTTCTCGGCAGCCTCGGCCTTGACACGAGACTTGGATGCCACATCCGCAGCACCCTCCAGCTCCTTGAGGTTGTCAGAAAATTTCTTGAACAGATCCTTCACAGGCTGAAACGGCTTGCCAGGGGTGCTCTCCTCGAACGCTGCATTGAGCTTCTCCACCACCTCGGACTTCACATCCACCGCGCTATCCGTGCACTCCTTCGCAGCGCTCTGAGCATCTTTTCCGCTTGCACGCTCACCGACATTCTTCAGAAACCGGTCATAGGAGGAAAGCTTGTCTTTGGCTAGCAGTCTCAGCTCCTGCACCACTCTGCTACTGTCCTCGTGCGCTTTCTGCGCCTCGTCAGCAGCGGCAGAAACCTCCTCACCAGCCTCCTTCGCCTTCTTCGCATGGGGTGCAGCATCAGTGTTCCTACCGGCAGCGGATTCAGCCTGCTTCACAGCCTCATCACTGCGATTCTTCGAGGATGCAGTCTTCGCCACTTCCTCCTCCACCGTGACATTGTGCCTCGATACAGTATCCAACAATCCACGCAGTTGCTCAGTTAGTTTGCAAAACGCTTTCGCCTGTCCTACCGTGAGATCGTATAAATCGGGAGTAGCAGCCTTCGCCTTCGCAGCAGCCTCCGTCGCACGCTCCTCGGCATCGGTAGCCTTAATCTGGAGCGAAGACACTTCAAGCTGGGCGTCCTTGAGGTCGTCCAACAGCGAGCCAGCCCGCTCCGTGTCATACCTCAATTCCTCGTAGTCTTCCTTACCCGCAGCTTTCTCCAGTTTCTCTTTGGATTCCAGCAACGTGCCTGAGGTAACGTTCGTGGCGTTCCCAGTGCACTCCTTCGCGGCTTCCTGGGCATGCTCATCTCCTCCTTCGGTTTCTGCATCCTTGAGATAAACTTCAAGCCTTGACAGATGCGTTTCAACCAGTCCGTTAAGCTCAGTCGCTAGTTCAGAAGCCGCCTGTAAATGAACCTCAGCATCGTCCGCTGCTTCAAATGCCTCCTCGGCTGCCTCCTTTGCATCCTGGGCGTGCTTCTTGGCATCCTCGCTCTTCTTCGCGGCGGCATTGGCACGGTTCAAAGCCTTTTGGCTATCTTTCCTCGCTTTTGCGGCCTTGGCCTCCTCATCTATTGCCTCATCAAGTTGCTGCGCCACAGCGGTTGGCAAATGCCTAAACTGCTTCGTCAGCTCACAGAATGCGTTTACCTCATCCAACGAGAACTTGTCGCCACTTCCAGGGAGACAGGCTGCCCACAGTAGCACGACTCCAGCAAAATAAAAGAAGCGATGCATCACCACGACACGAAAGGCACTTGTCACTTGAAGATGTCGTCTCAAACAGCGCGCTTACAGGAAAGGGGAGCGGAAATGGTAAGGAAAGCAAAGGCACACACAAAAGACCACACGCGTCCGACCATATCGTATACACGCAGCCACCACCGCCAAATGCAAGGGGCGCAAAGAAAAAGGTAAAAAGGCCCGCATGCGGGGAAATGGAACAAAATAACAATGGGACACACGCCTATGTGCCCACCACATGGGTCGCGCAGAAGTCTACAGGGCTGCGCGGCCCACGCGTTGGCAACACAGGCATCGAATACTAAAAAGACAATAAAAGAGGAAAGTATCAAACTAGGAATTTAATATAAAGTCTAAAGCTAATTTTCAGCATATAAACAAAATAAATCAAGTTATTTAAAAATAAAAAGAAATAAACAAACAATGACAATCCCGCCAATGTAAGCGGATTGTAACGATGGCACGGGGCCCGCGGCGCACCACAGACACAGACACAGCGATCAGGTCAGATCCGACCAGCCCCGTGCAGAATGTGCAGCGTTATGGTACGCTACTTCATTAATACTACTAACTGCCCTTCACGGTCCTACAGCACACCAACAAGTGCGAGGCAGCACACGGTGAAGAAAGCAGCCACGCCACCTACAGCACCGTGTCGCGCACCACCAGCCGCACCACCCTCTTCTTCCGCAGGTTTCACACCGGCCTCCTCGGCTATGGCGTTCAATCGCTCCTCAGCAGCCTGCGCTGCCGCCCGTGAAGCAGACACGCGCTGCGCCGTGCTTCTCAGCTCTTCCAGACGCCCAGACACATTTTCGGCGCCGTCCGACAGCTCCTTGTAGTGGTCCCCGGGGATGTCTTGCCTGAACGTATCCTTGGCCTCCTTCAGAGACTCCGCCGTCACGTCCTCTGCGGCAGCGGTGCATGCCTTCGCAGCACGGATACCACAGCTGCACGACGCAGACGTCTTCGCCCCTGTGATCACATCCTCAAGCACGAGGAGGTGCTCGTCCCTCGACGCCGTCAGATTCCCCACGAAACCAGAGACACCCGCATACGCCTCCTGCGCTTTGTCAGCCGCTGCAGTCACCTCAGCTTCAACAGCCTGTGCACGCTCAGCAAGTTCCTTCGCGCTCGCATTCTTCCCGGCTGCAGCCACAACGCGCTTCACTGTTTCCGTGCTTCGCGCCTTCACTGCCGCAGCCACCGTCGCACAGTGCGTCGCCTGGCCCTCCAGCTTCTTCACGGAGTTCAAAAGCCCGCGGAACTGCTCCGCCAGCCCACAGAATGCGTTCACCTGCTTCAACGTGAGCTTCTTCACATCAAAGGCAGCAATCTCAGCCTCAGCAGCGGACTCGTTCACAATCTTCTCGGCAGCCTCGGCCTTGACACGAGACTTGGATGCCACATCCGCAGCATCCTCCAGCTCTTTGAGGTTGTCAGAAAATTTCTTGAACAGATCCTTCACAGGCTGAAACGGCTTGCCAGGGGTGCTCTCCTCGAACGCTGCATTGAGCTTCTCCACCACCTCGGACTTCACATCCACCGCGCTATCCGTGCACTCCTTCGCAGCGCTCTGAGCATCTTTTCCGCTTGCACGCTCACCGACATTCTTCAGAAACCGGTCATAGGAGGAAAGCTTGTCTTTGGCTAGCAGTCTCAGCTCCTGCACCACTCTGCTACTGTCCTCGTGCGCTTTCTGCGCCTCGTCAGCAGCGGCAGAAACCTCCTCACCAGCCTCCTTCGCCTTCTTCGCATGGGGTGCAGCATCAGTGTTCCTACCGGCAGCGGATTCAGCCTGCTTCACAGCCTCATCACTGCGATTCTTCGAGGATGCAGTCTTCGCCACTTCCTCCTCCACCGTGACATTGTGCCTCGATACAGTATCCAACAATCCACGCAGTTGCTCAGTTAGTTTGCAAAACGCTTTCGCCTGTCCTACCGTGAGATCGTATAAATCGGGAGTAGCAGCCTTCGCCTTCGCAGCAGCCTCCGTCGCACGCTCCTCGGCATCGGTAGCCTTAATCTGGAGCGAAGACACTTCAAGCTGGGCGTCCTTGAGGTCGTCCAACAGCGAGCCAGCCCGCTCCGTGTCATACCTCAATTCCTCGTAGTCTTCCTTACCCGCAGCTTTCTCCAGTTTCTCTTTGGATTCCAGCAACGTGCCTGAGGTAACGTTCGTGGCGTTCCCAGTGCACTCCTTCGCGGCTTCCTGGGCATGCTCATCTTCTCCTTCGGTTTCTGCATCCTTGAGATAATCTTCAAGCCTTGACAGATGCGTTTCAACCAGTCCGTTAAGCTCAGTCGCTAGTTCAGAAGCCGCCTGTAAATGAACCTCAGCATCGTCCGCTGCTTCAAATGCCTCCTCGGCTGCCTCCTTTGCATCCTGGGCGTGCTTCTTGGCATCCTCGCTCTTCTTCGCGGCGGCATTGGCACGGTTCAAAGCCTTTTGGCTATCTTTCCTCGCTTTTGCGGCCTTGGCCTCCTCATCTATTGCCTCATCAAGTTGCTGCGCCACAGCGGTTGGCAAATGCCTAAACTGCTTCGTCAGCTCACAGAATGCGTTTACCTCACCCAACGAGAACTTGTCGCCACTTCCAGGGAGACAGGCTGCCCACAGTAGCACGACTCCAGCAAAATAAAAGAAGCGATGCATCACCACGACACGAAAGGCACTTGTCACTTGAAGATGTCGTCTCAAACAGCGCGCTTACAGGAAAGGGGAGCGGAAATGGTAAGGAAAGCAAAGGCACACACAAAAGACCACACGCGTCCGACCATATCGTATACACGCAGCCACCACCGCCAAATGCAAGGGGCGCAAAGAAAAAGGTAAAAAGGCCCGCATGCGGGGAAATGGAACAAAATAACAATGGGACACACGCCTATGTGCCCACCACATGGGTCGCGCAGAAGTCTACAGGGCTGCGCGGCCCACGCGTTGGCAACACAGGCATCGAATACTAAAAAGACAATAAAAGAGGAAAGTATCAAACTAGGAATTTAATATAAAGTCTAAAGCTAATTTTCAGCATATAAACAAAATAAATCAAGTTATTTAAAAATAAAAAGAAATAAACAAACAATGACAATCCCGCCAATGTAAGCGGATTGTAACGATGGCACGGGACCCGCGGCGCACCACAGACACAGACACAGACACAGCGATCAGGTCAGATCCGACCAGCCCCGTGCAGAATGTGCAGCGTTATGGTACGCTACTTCATTAATACTACTAACTGCCCTTCACGGTCCTACAGCACACCAACAAGTGCGAGGCAGCACACGGTGAAGAAAGCAGCCACGCCACCTACAGCACCGTGTCGCGCACCACCAGCCGCACCACCCTCCTCTTCCGCAGGTTTCACACCGGCCTCCTCGGCTATGGCGTTCAATCGCTCCTCAGCAGCCTGCGCTGCCGCCCGTGAAGCAGACACGCGCTGCGCCGTGCTTCTCAGCTCTTCCAGACGCCCAGACACATTTTCGGCGCCGTCCGACAGCTCCTTGTAGTGGTCCCCGGGGATGTCTTGCCTGAACGTATCCTTGGCCTCCTTCAGAGACTCCGCCGTCACGTCCTCTGCGGCAGCGGTGCATGCCTTCGCAGCACGGATACCACAGCTGCACGACGCAGACGTCTTTGCCCCTGTGATCACATCCTCAAGCACGAGGAGGTGCTCGTCCCTCGACGCCGTCAGATTCCCCACGAAACCAGAGACACCCGCATACGCCTCCTGCGCTTTGTCAGCCGCTGCAGTCACCTCAGCTTCAACAGCCTGTGCACGCTCAGCAAGTTCCTTCGCGCTCGCATTCTTCCCGGCTGCAGCCACAACGCGCTTCACTGTTTCCGTGCTTCGCGCCTTCACTGCCGCAGCCACCGTCGCACAGTGCGTCGCCTGGCCCTCCAGCTTCTTCACGGAGTTCAAAAGCCCGCGGAACTGCTCCGCCAGCCCACAGAATGCGTTCACCTGCTTCAACGTGAGCTTTTTGTTTTATTTATTATTTTGTTTTTATCACATATAGCATTTTTTGTGAAGATGTTTTTTGTTGTGTTTTTTATTTTATTTACTGTTCTATGAGCTTTTACTTGTTGTGTTGTGTTGCTTTTTCTTTTTTTTGTTGTTTCCCTTCTTGTTTTTCTTTATTTTACTTTTCTGTTCATTCTAATGCTGCTTCATAGCCTGTTGTTGATTACCTGTGAAACATTGTGTTGTGACTAATGGGAAATGGGGGAAAATGTTTTTTTTAAATTGTATTGGTGATTGTTGCTATTGCTCTTCATCTTTTTTGTGCTTCGTGCTTTTGCTTCGTTTTTCGTTGTTTCTTTGTTTTTTTTTGTTTCTAAATTTTCATCCGTCTTGTTTGTTATTGTTGCTTTGTTTTTGTCCGAGCGCGCTTATTATTTTGCAAAAAAGAAAAAAACAGAAAAGAATGATGTTACGTTATAACCGCGCATTTTTTCTTTTATTTTTGCCTTCATTGGGATCAGCAGTGGGTGTTGTTGGTGAATATCTGCGTGTATCTTTTCCTTTGTGGTCGATGCGAATGTTTGACGTTTTTCTTTTACGATATGGAAGCATCTCTTTTGAGTACATTTTCTCTCTTTCTCTTCCTGAAGGTGTGGGAAAATCTTTTTTTTCATACATTCGGTATGGTGTGGTGTGGTGTGTGGCGGGGGGACGGTTAATGTCACGCAAGAGCAGCGAGCACACTTTTTTTCCTCCTCCAACGTATTTTGTTGGTTTGTTTGTTTGTTGTTTTGTATTGTTGCTACTTGGTTTCGCATCAACCGTTTCCCTCTTGACGCCGTCGCGTATTTCGTTGGAAATAAGTGTAGGATTAATGGCAGCAGATCTTCCTAAGGAGAACAGTTGTTTTTTTTTGTCTCCTTCAAAGGCAGGAAATCCCTCGTTGTTGTAACGCCATTGGGTGAAACAAATCTCGGATGTGTCGTAGTGGGAGGGTGCGACGGTACTTCAACTGCAAACTCAAATGGAAAACACTACCGCCACATTAGTGCTTGCTGCGTAGGGATTTCTTTTTGGGGGGGGGGGCATACTTTTCCTTGTCTTTTCATCATTCGTTTTCGTTCATTGTTCTTAACCCGGCGCGCACTGAGTATCTTTTGTTCCACACGCGTACACTTTTTGCTTCAGTAATTGCCTTCGTATCCCCAAAGCCCTGAAAACAAAAATAAATCGTTTCGTTCGTTCACACACGCACACATATACGCACGCACCTCCTCCACGCCATATTTTCCCTGCCTCATCACAGTAATAATCGTAAGGCAAAAGGCAGGCCCGCGGTACGAATCAATGAAAGTAATAGTTTAAGAATTATAGTTTTTACAGCGGTGAAAATAACAACAACGAAAAAAAAAATGATATGATCTTACAAATAGTAATAACAGTAATAATGGAAATAAGGCAAATCAAAGGTATATATAACGAACAAACAAAAAGAAAATGGGGAGTAAAAATCGCTAAATTACCCAAAAGAAACAACGTCCCTCTCCCTCTCCCGGGCACAAACGTCACCGCATCCGGCTAGCCATTACATCATCAACTTTGTGTTGCTCACCACTCCGCACGAGTTTGTGTTGGAGCCAGTAATAATAGCTCTGTGGGGAAGGAGAATGATAAAAATAAAAGAAGAAACACATTAGTGACGAAGATAAAAAGTGCAGACGAATATATCCAAAGCCGGCCAAAGAACGCGTTTCTCAGGCATAAGCCGAGTTCGTTGAATACCTCGTATCCCGCTTGTCCTGCACTGACGACGCACCAATACACACAGAAAAAAAAAAGAAAACATTTATGCTAGTTAAAACCGCAGCCACACTTAACACGTTGGGACATGCTCCTAACGTCTTTCCTTCACACTACAGTGAGACTGACTCAAAAAAACGCAACACCCTACGGCTCACCACAAAATTGCACCACAATTTTCTCGACATCCTGCGCGAGTTTTGCCGACACAGCGGGGTCGCTGGCCTCGGTGTATACGCGTACAATCGGCTCTGTGCCACTGGGCCTCGCGAAGGCCCTTACGAGTGCGGCTGATGTCGGGCACGCCTTCATTGCCCGCGAAACTGCTTCGTCCACAGCATCCTGCAGTCCCTCTGGTGTTAATGCACGGCGTTCATCGGGGGTCGTGGTGATGAGCTTCGGGTTCTTCACGTTCACTTTAAGCTGCGTTGATGGAACATCAGAGTAAAGATGTACCCACGACCTGAAATTCATTTTAAGCGCTAAAAGAATCAGTTCACAAGCAAACACATCAGCAATGGCATCGCCACAGACCTGTGAGACAAGTTTCGGTAAAAGCGACAGCACTTGCCGCGTCTCCGGTGAAAGCGATGATACCTTTGAACTGATTGCCTTCTCGTTAAGCAGGACAGTGCCGTGACCGTTAGACTCGAAGTAGGCACCGATGTCACGCTGATGAGCAATTGGGTGCAAGTTCTTCACGCCGGTTGGGGAAAAATAAACGCATATCCCAAGGTTTTCCTTAATGTAGCTTGTTGATGCTCCGTTGGCGTACGCCGTTTGAACAACACCGACATCCAACAATTTAATACCCTCGCTGCCAACCCAGTGGCGCAGCGCAAGGGCGTAGAGGATGGAAATCCGGTCCCCATCCAACAACCACCAAACATCATCACCAGCATCCCTGTCGTGGTAGAACGCCACGACGCGGTCCGCATCGCCGTCGAGAGAGTAGTAATGAATCTCTTCCTCCTCGTCTTCCTCCCGCCGCTGCTGCGGCTCTCCTGCGGCGCAGCTCGCACGCGGTTTCTCATTTGCAGCGGCCCATTTCTTAGTTTCACCCGAGGGGTGTCGCGCTTTCTGTGTGAAGTCTGCACCACACATGTGATTGAGAACAGTTATGTCTTCCACACAATCATGGACAACATCCACATCAAAGAGCTTGCTGAAGATTCCGATGTGCACTCGTCAGCGCATTTGAGAAGTGATTTCAAGGCCACTGCACCAACTCCATTAGCAGCGTCTATCACAATTTTCTGCCTTCGCTCACGAGGCGCCTCACCCTTCGTCACAATTTGAAGCAATTCGCCGAAGGAACCGAGAACTTCTTTGGCATATAGCGCTGATGTAAAGTCCTTAACACCTATTGCATCCGGTCCAGTGAGTTGTGTGTTGTTCGCACGCTTAACCATGTAATGAAGCTGCGGAGTGGTAAGAATGCCATGATCATTGTAACTCACATCGATACATTTCAAAGAAGAAATAAGAGCCTCCAAAATATCCGCTCCTGAAGGGCGTGTATCCCTTGACAGGTGCACAGCCCCGTATGGGCAGTTGTTTTGTACGTCCTCTGGTTTCAGTGGCAGGATCTCTTGCAAAGTTATCCAGTCGTTCAGCACCTTAAGCAGATCATCACCCGTCACCGCGTTAGCCGCCTGCGTGCAAACAGCCTCCCACGAGCTCTCCAACATTCCACCATCCAAATCAATCAGTTTGAGCCCGTTGTCTCCGGAAGGGTTGTGAGAGGCGGTGACCATGCATCCAGTCGAGCAGCCTTTTAGCCCACCACTGTTCTTTCGTTGTGCACCCCACCACATGCGAAGAACCGCAACGTACACAACGCGGGCAGCGACTGGAGGCAGCAGTTTGCCGACAGTTCGGAACCCTGAGGTGCCGTACGGCATCGGGTCTGCACGAGCATCGTGCAGCAGCGGAAACCGTGCCACGCTAGCACGAATTGCTTCTGCAATGGGTCCCTTAAGCATATTTTTTTGGTGATCCGTAGAAGGCTTGGCTCTCTTGTTTTGTTTTGTTTATTTTTTTCTTTTTCTTGTTGTTGTTTTAGAATTCCCCTCGTATGCAAAGAAGGTTTAGTTATCCTCTCTTTCTCTCCAGGCGTATGATACTCCCTAGTTCTCTAATACTTTTCCTGAGACTTGATAAGAGCTCCTCCTGTTTTGGTAAAATCAGTGCTCCTTTAGTACGAGGTGTCACCAGTGATATTGTTTGATGTCTTCCTCCTCTCCTCCTTGAGAAAGACTCGTTAGATAACGACGAATTGCTGCTACTCCTTCCTTGAATAAAATACAGGCGATAAAACCAGGGACAGATGAAAGCAGAAAAAACTCAAAGAGTTGTGGCTTTGTTTTTCATAATAGTAACAATAAGAAAGGAGGAAGAAAAAAAAATGGGGAGAGCGAGGGAAATTACAGTCGAGGTGCACACACATTTGATTGAAAGCGGGAACAGAAAAAAGCACTGTACCAAAGATTTTTCACCATCGCAAGCAAGCAGAAAACTTACTTGGAAAGAGCGAATACAGTTCAACTTCGATCGATCGTCAGACCTCTTACAATCAACAGCGCAGCGGTAAGATCAACTTCTCACACATGTGTTTGCATATGCATCTGCCCTTAGCTAAACCCAACAACTTTGTGGAAGAACCGTATTGAGCTACGAGCAACAAGAGGCGAGGAGATGAAACAGTAGCGTACACAGAGAGTCACATGGAAGCATAGTCTGCGAAGGGAAAGGGAAAGATAAGAACATCATATTGGGACCAGCGAACGGACATGGGGAAGCGGACAGGAACCAAAGCCACAACGATAAGCTGTCGACTGGGACGTCTTCTCGGATGGAAAGGGGAAGAAGGACAATAAAACCGTTTTTGAATAGGAATGTCACGAACCAGAAACGCCTTTCCTCACTCCACGCTTTTCGCACCCACCACTCTCAACAAACTCTCACGTATGTTTGCTCCCTCTCTCTTCTCTGCTTCCTAGGAAAACACGGCAACAAAACAAAACAACACACTTTCTCCGCACTTCACCATCCCCCGCTCTCACTTTTGCTTTCCACTTCCGGGAGACGTCTCAACTGGCAAAGACGCCAATGGTGGTGACGAGGACTGGGAAAGAGATCTGAGGCCAATGAGTGCGAGCAATGGGAATGGTTAGAGAGAAGTGGCGCAGAGAGATGGAGAGGGAAAGTGATGGTGGGGAAAAAAAGGAGAAGCAGAGAGAAAGACGTGGCAGGCGTCAAATGTCAGGTGGAACAGGCCTATCAGAAAAAGAGCACTTGTTAGAACGGTGTTATTGCGGCTGCATTGAAAGATGTAGAAACAACAACAACAACAAGAAAAAAAACATGTTTTTGCTCTCGTTCAAAAACGATCGCCTTTAGAATTGTCCAAGGAGTAACCAATCACAAGAAGGGGGTCACCACTGCCCCTTTTATTACTTCCACATTTACTCTTCATTTATCCCCTTCGCTGCCATCATTCACAAAACCCTACGCACCCACTCGCAAACCGTCACGCACCCCCCACCCGCCTCATCGTTGCACTCCACAGTCACCAACAATTTTAAGAAGGGCAGAGAAGTTTAATACACCCGCATCCACACATACACAACGGGGGGAAAAACAGAAAAAGAAAAAGAAAAAAAGCAGGTAAGCAACAGCGAAGGTCTTACACGCATTAGTTTCACGTTACAGTGAGTGGTAACAAGCAGCAGCCAGCATAAAGCGGATGAAGGCAACGGAGAACGCATGGAACAAAAACGCCGCTGGATGGGAAAATTAATAATTCCTACTCCGTGGAAAGGAAGAACTGTCAACCAACAAGGAGAAATCATCGGTGGCGGAAAATGGATGCAGTTACAGGAGATGGGCGACAACAAAAAAAAAAAGAACTCGTTGTCAGAAGGCGATAATAATTATTTTTTTTTTAATGGAACGAGGGGCGGTGGACCGACGGAAGATGTAATGAAACAGTGAACGAAAAGGACAATAATTACTGTTAAGAACAAGAGGTCACAAGTGAACAGGGTAACACACAGACAAACAAAAAGATATGTAGCCATGATTTTTTTTAAAAAAAACACAAGAAATATGCATGGGTGCACGCTAATGTTCCTGGCTTCAGGGAGAAAACAGGACCCAGGCAACAGCTTTGATATGAAGAAACGCACTTTCCCCCCCACCCTCCACCACCTTCACGCCTATTTCAAAAAAAAAAAAAAATAGTAACAAAAGAAACTCCGCAAAGCGTCCAGAAACGGAGGGTGACGTCACAAGCCCTTATATTAAAGCAGTCACCCGGAGTGCTGATCCCCTTCACTGTTGAAGTCAAGCGCAACCAGCAAACACGATAATGCGCGTATTTCTTTGTATTACCGCATAAAAGAAAAACAAACATCAATACCACATCAGCACACACAAAAAAAAACATTACCAACAAAGAAAAAAGAGAGAAAAAAAATCATGCATGTGTACACATCTTTTCTACCTAAACTTTATCCCTGGCTTACTCATATTTCTTTTTTATTTTTATTTTTCTTCCTCTTCCTCTATCCGCCGTCCATGAATAATACATTAGCTATTACCTTTTAATTGTCCCCCTTATGTCACAGGGATGGCACAACTGCGCCGCTTTCACGCAACTGTACCGCAAAACATTCATGCACGTCCTGATGCATCCAACAGCTGTCGTGTAACCTTAATACCGTAATAATAATAACCAACAAAAAAAAAAAGTAGAAAAGGAAAAAAACACAACGAAGAGAGAGAAGGAACAACAGGAAAAATTCAACCGACTGCAACACGTGCTAACGGGAAACTCCAACATATTAACACAACACGAGCGATCGTCTAGCCCTCACACACGGCACAAGAAGGTAAAGCAATTTCAACAAAACAACAACAACAACTCAGTGGTCCACTGCAAAGTGCGTTGCGGAATCGTATTGCGGTATTGACACCGTCGGCAGACCGCTACTGCTGGAACCCCTGCCAGTCCCACGGGACGGCTGCCCTCGGTGATGCTGGTTTGGTGGGCCTGGCGGGGGCGGTGGTGGATGGCTGTGGTGCGATGCAGCGGAAGCGAGAGACGAAACCACGGGGCCCGATACGGAAACAGGTGACGGCACGATGCTAAGACCCCCGATGCGACTCTGGTCCAGTCTCGCGCAAAAGGTACGTGGGTCGTTCACGAATTCAGGTGGACATAGTGCCAGAGGAATGCATAAGTAAGTGTCGCCCGTTGAGGAGTTTGGTGTGTCTTTGCTCACAAATGAGGGAGATTCGTCGTACTTGGGCGGGGGAACGAGCGACGCCTGGGCAAACGTATCCGACGGAAGCGGTGGAAGACGACTGGATCCTGATGGGAATGGAGCACGACGCGAATTGTCGTTATGCCGCTCGCCGGGAAGCGTGTAATACCTCGTCCCCCCACGACGCCCGCCTGAAGAAGACACAGACCCAGCAGAGGAAGAGGAATCAGAGAAGGAACCGGATTCTGAACGCTGACGGCGGCGACGCGTAATGTTGGAACCCTCTCCATTCGCAGCGCGCCGCTCGAGTTTATTTTTTGATAATGCGGGCTCCACCGTTAGTTTGACACCACGGAGGTAATGCGGCTCCGGCCGCTGAACACCAAGCGGTGGCTTGCGAAATATCACCCAGCCAAAACCACGGGAGTTACCAGCAGAATCGAGCCTCAAAATAAAGTTTTTGACGTCGCCGAAATGACCAAAGTACTCCTCAACGTCCCGCGTTGAGATGTGGCGCTGGAGGCCACCAATGAAGTAACGTGTACACTTTTCGGGAGACGTACGGTCCTCCTCGCCCGCTGCTGTGGGGTCATCCTTGTTCATTTCCCCTCAATTGTGTTAAGCTTTACTTTCTGAGATGGGAACCTGATGCTGTTTTTCTCTCTGTTGCCTACTGTCGCCACAGCTCCTCTCTGTAGGTGTAATTGGAACGCTGCTTGACAAGTTACAATCCACGCTTGTCTTATTACTATCGTCAACTGTACTCTTTTTTTCTTTCTTCTTTTCCTTCTTTCTTTTTCTTAGTTTACTCAGCCTATCAACAACGGGTTCTAAATCAAAACAAAAACAACTACTACAAACAATCTGAAGTATTGTGAGTTTAGTTAAATATATACCGAGCTATCAAACGTGCTAGCACTTTAATGCTTCCTTTTTTGTTTTTTTTTTTAAAAAAACGTTGTACCTTCGTTTATATTTTTTTCACTCCTTTTTCTCTCCTTCACAATATAAGGGTAAGATGATGAAGTGGGAAGAAAAAAACCTGAAAAGAGAAAAAAGAAAAAATGGGAAGAAAGAAAGAAAACTTAATGTTTTGAGAAAACATCAAATGAAGAAGCAGAAATGTAGGGTGCGGCCCAATGGCAATACGACACGACAAATGCAAACCATCGGTGTCGCCATCGAAAGTTTTTTCTTTTCCTCACATCGCTATTTTTTTTTTATTGACTTGTTTCCACCTCTCCTCCCTCCTCCCACTCATATGCACCCAATTACCGATTGAACCATCATAACCTTTGCTCGTCGCCGCGCTTATTTGCATTTCTTCTCATCAAACGTTCTTCAAAGGATAAAAGTGAAGAAAAAAAAAGAAAAAGAGTGATGATATACGAAGAACGGCTTAGCAACGAAGAAAAAACACGATACGGTAAATACTACAACGTCCATCACCGCTTCTTTTTAAATTTTATTCCCTTCAAAAGTGAAGCAGGAAAGGAGGAGGGGCAACAAACAAACAAACAAACAAAAAATCAACTAAACAGGCAGGCAAAAAAGTTGTGAAATCAAACGACAAAAATGCAACACATGCGAGTTTGAAATGAGAGCGACCTGTTTTGAGAGCCTCCGCGCCACCTCCGGTTCCCCCAATTCAGCGGCTTAAAACAGGCCCCCATGTGAAAGGCTGCAAACAATCATTCGACCATGAACGAACACAGAAGCGCAAGAGCGCCCAAAACACATTCATGACCACAATACAGGTGGTGCAACAAAACAAGAAGAAAAGGCTTCGTCAGGAATAGTTAGCAGGCGGCGGGGGGGCAGAGGTGTTGAAGAGGCGGGAAATGGGGATGAAGTGGGGAAATTATCCAAAAATCTACGTATTCCTACAAATATAACGGCTTCTTCCTTAAGGAAACGAAAATAATTTTTTAAAAAAATGCATGATCGACACCACGTGTTGAGTCTCGACCTCACAAATCCCACAGCAAAAACTCTCTCAACCATATCGAGAAAACGTGGCATTTGTCGCAGTCTCCAAAAGTCAGTCATCCCCAGCGGAAGGAGAGAACCAGTCAGCAGCTGGTCTCGCGAAACCGGGGGCCCCACGCTCAAAAAATGGCTCCAGCACCCGCTGATATTTATTTATTTATTCCTCTACAGAACAAAGTGAAGAACAAAAAAGAAAAAAAGAAATGAAAAAAAAAGGAGGGGAGTTGGTTCATGTGATCCTTTCAGTTGTTTCTAATTACCTTCGCTCAATGATTTCCTGATTTCCTTCTCTCTTGTTATTTGCATATCCCTGCCTTCCTAAGACCTCCACACCACACCACACACACACATTCCATATTTTACAAGAAAATCTCCAACCATAACGTCTTCTATTTTTTTTCTTCTTTTTTTTTCTTTCAAAGTCTATGCCGTTCCCAAGCAATTCTAGTGGGCATCACCCTACGTCGTGAAGCATGCACGTTCGCACGCGAGTACGTCCTCCTGTGAAGTTTAAGAGCAAAAGAGAAAACGGGTTTTAAAATATCTCAACACACAACAACAACACATGTGTAGAAGTATTGAATGTATCAACAGATTAATAGGTGTGTATGTGTGTGTGTTTCTTTTTAAAAAAAAAACACAGGAAACGTACTCCGTTACTGCATGTTAGACACTCTACGTTTACTTCTGCATCTCCTGCAACCAAAAAGTCACGTATAATCGTCAAATCGACAGGTAACTGCACTGAAACCTGAAAAATGAGTAAATAAATACATACATATGAAATTAATGACGGCTACTGTAAAAAAAAAATAGCAAACTTCTGTGAAATGACAACCTCACGCACCGCAGCGTTCTCCCACTTCCACACGCACACACACACGCAAAAATAAGTCCAAATCGCCAGGACCCAAAGCTACACACGGCGCTAATTTTCACGCACGCAGTCCTCCACTAGCTCTACTCTCCTTCTCCTGCTCTTCCATAAGCAGCAGTGCGGTGGTGCGCACCACGTCAATGTCATTACCAGTGAATTTTAGTGCACTATTGGGGAGAAATCGGGGACCTTTCCCGCGGGAGAGCGTGCCCTCCGCCCCGACCATTGATCCCTCTTCCTCTTCCGTGACGCACTGGTGCACGCGCAGGGCCTCGGAGTAACTTCGGCAGTAGTCTCCCTTAGCAGTAGCATCCCTTTGAGCAATCCCAAAGTAAAACTGCATCACTGCTGGGGATTTCGGCAAGCGGCTAACCATTGCAGATCTGTGCAAATCACGATTCCGCGCCACCTCGCTGACGTACTTCTTCGCCCGTCGCTGACTAAACTCTCGCTGCTCCTCTAGCAACTCTTCGGAATTGTAACCCGCGTCGTCCCTATTCGACACCACGGGCGAAAGCGACGAGCCGGAGTACGGGGTGCCCGAACCATCATCCTCGCAGAAGTCCTCCGCCACATGCCACGAGCTGGTGGCCGCTGCACCACAAGATGTGCTACCGCCAGCCGAGCTCATCCAAGAAGTTTGAGTAGCCTTTTTTGAGATGGGGCTGGTGAAACGTGGCGTTGTGCTTCTCGCACATTTTCTTTTTCTGGTTTGTACTTCATCCCGGCAGCAGCTACCAGCGTAGGCCGGACCGTGGCAACCGCTGTCCCCTGTCGTTGTAATGATGCCCGGAGTCAACATGATGAATTCCGCAAAAAAAAGTAAATAAATAAATAAATGAAGCACTACGAATAATAACAAGCCGAAGAGAAGCTTATTACGCCTTGTGGAGAAACAGCACCACCTTATTTGAAATAATAACCTTCTTTTCGCCCCGCTGCGATGCGTCCAAAATTCCGCCGTAGCACCCCTCACGCCTTTACGCCTGTGAAAGACAGTGAGCGAATTGCGTGAAAAATACGCAAATGAAGTGACTTGGATCAAATGTATGTGAAAAGAAAAAGACAAGAGAACCCAAGGAAGAAGAGCAGATTGTGCTTACGCATGTCCATGTAACGAAAATATTTGTAAACCAAAAAAGAAAGGCTCGCTGATGTATCAAAGCATAAAAAGAGGGGGAAAACACGCATATAATCTTACAAGTGACCAAGCGGAGATGGTGAAGGTGACATTGGAACGGGTGGAAAGCAGCAAAGTGTGCCCGCTTATCCACTGAAACATTTCTTGGAGGAATTAAAGGTATCATCATCGCGGTAATGAGATGTATCTAACAATGATATCGATAATACGAGTCCCAATCACACGCACGTCGCCAAAAGAATAACGGAAAAGAAGAAGAAGTGAAGGAACTGCGGGGAAACCAAAAATGCCGTACCCCACACAAAAAAAAAACAAAAAAACAATGCTCGTCTAACAGCATAAAATAGCAATAATATATGTTTATGGATAAAGTCTTCAGTGCTAACATACCTGTTATGAGCAAATGTAATGCAAGCAGCCTCAACTCTTCTCCTCGCGGACGCTGTTAAGAATAACTTGTATCACCTCCGCCACGGCTGCACCACCGCCCTCACCACCAACACCCGCTGCCTCCCGCTCCTTCTGCAGGCTTTCGCTGCGCACGCGTCCTTCGTGAAGGTTAGCCACCTGTCGGAGCCGGTCATCCGTTCTGTGGGGCTCAAAGAACACAACACCCGGTGGGTATTGCGCCTGCACAACAAGTTTTCCCTTCTCGTCGGGAATTGAAGGCCAACCCTTCACCATCATTTTGTCCTCAATCCGCTGCCGACGCACACGTTCCAGCGCCCGCAGTTCCCGTTCTTTAGAAGTCGTCACAGCGTTATAATCCGTAACGCCCTCGCTGCTGAAGGGCCTAATGATTGGATTACGTAGAGACTCAATACGATCGTGTGAACCGGCTGCAGCGGCACGTGCCTCTTGAATCCGTTCATTCATCTCCTGCCGTAGACGCTGTAACTCCGCGAGTCGTTCGTGTCGTGCGTAACTTTCAGCCATTTTCCATCCATCGTCGTGCAACCAATCGCGATAACGCCTGTACGCGAGGAGCATGAGGATGGAAAATCCGAGATAAAACACAAATGCCCGCAGCAGAATAGACCCCATGGGCATGCTCCACGCGCGCCGCACTTGCGCATGAATAGAAAAGGGATTTGATGTAGAGAAGGGATTTTCAGTAAAGCTCCTTCCGCGCTGCTGGTAGGCGTAGTAGCCATGCTGCTGCCGAGAGGACTGCCTAAAGTGCTCCGAGTTCCCAGCATCGTGATAGTCATAATTTCCACCAGAGTTCTGGGCGGCTTGGTTTGCAAAGCCACCAAAAGGTCCGCGTGATGACGCAGCAGTGCCCACACCCCTCGATGAGTTGCTCCCGTAGTAGTGGCCGCCGCCTCGATAA
Source organism: Trypanosoma congolense (assembly GCA_002287245.1). NCBI lineage: Eukaryota > Euglenozoa > Kinetoplastea > Trypanosomatida > Trypanosomatidae > Trypanosoma > Trypanosoma congolense. The sequence continues at coordinate 263,082 of NHOR01000219.1, read as the reverse complement.
GCAGCGTGTTGTGCCTTGAACTGCTCACGCTCCATTTTTGATAAGCCTTTAAGTCGGTTGTACGCCACCGTGATGCGGCTCATTGTGGCAGCATCCCCACCGGCATCGGGGTGGTTCTTTTGCACGAGCTCACGATACGTTTTCTTGAGATGTTTTGGATCACAGTCCACGCCAACGCCCAGCACAGAACACGCCTCTACCACCTCACTGTAGGTGGAGGGACGTTGTGCGCTAGACGCAAATCGTCTGGCACAGAAGGTGGTGGAGGCCACAGCAGCGAAGGGAGAAAGAGATGCCCTGTGGCTAATGGAAGCAGATCGAAAAAGCGACGCCGCCACTCGTACGGCAGGTAAACAATGCACGGAAAACCGCATAGTGTTGCAAATCGGTCTTACATCGTGATGGTGGCCGCAAAGTAGTGCTGATGCGTAATGCGACGGAAGGCCTAAAGAAGCACGACTCTCCATGATCTCACAGCCCGGATAAATACGCGGCGAAATGCCAATGAAATGCCTCCCACTACCCACTGGCTCCAGTTTCCTTTTGCTTCTTTGCTATTTAAAACCAAAAACAAAAAAAATATGTGAGGGGGAAAATCCCTTCCTTGTGTTTCTTCTCACTCAACCCTCACTGCTACGAGCACCACCCTAACTGCTGCCTTGCTGTACCTCTGTTAAGCCGTTAAGGGTTGTTGTCTTTGTTGTGTGAAGGGAAAATAAAAATAAAGAAAGAAAAAATAATGTGAGAAGAAAGTGCACTGAAAAGGGAAAGCAACAGAAACAAAAAAGCACAATGTCAAAAAAGTAAAAGGAAATCGCATGTTCCGCATCACGACGAGCATTAACAATCACTAAAAGCTCAAAAGCTTTACAGAGGGAAAACGAAAGCACACATACACATACGTTATAACAGTGAGAAAATAAGCATAATGAGGGAAACCAATAGACAGCAAGAAGAGAAGGCAATATATCGCTGTCGCATTGGCAAGTTCCTACAACCAACGCAAGCTCCAACAACACATAAACGCACACACAAAGCAAAACAATTATTATTTTGAACTACTGCCGTTAGGCAAGGAAAAGGGAAGGATAAACAGAAAATTCACACTGCTTTAAACCATCAGCTGAGAGGGAGAGAAAGAGAAGAGCTGAGGAGAGTGAATAACGAAAACAAAAGGAGAAAGAGAGAGTCAAAGGGACAAAGAGAGAGAGAGGACACAGGCATAATAAAACTTGTTAATTTCTCTCTCCTTCTCTCCCTCCCTCCTCCTCCTCCTCACTGCTCCTTCAGTCTGCAAGGCACACAAAGCAATAGAAACAGAGGCATAATGTGATGGTGGTGGTGGGGAAGGCAACTCAACACCCGGCAATAACACCCATCGAAACGGCAGAACACATTCACCGTTGTGGTTTCCTGCTTTGTGTGTGCGTATGTGTATGTGCCATTAGGCCTCATCACTCACTGCCCAACTTGGAGGCATGAAAACTAATGGGCCCTCCCCATACACTTCCCTTCAATGTGCAAAGTAAACAACAATACAACAATACCATGGAGGGGAAACCTGTTTATACGCCTTCGTCTTTTCTTTCGTTTTTTCCCTCCTTTCCATTCACGCCTCCGCGTGACACACACCGTTTGAACCTTTTCGGTAAGTGGGGGGGCTCATCAGGTTTACCCGGTTATTTGCCTTCATTGGCAGCTTCAACGGGTTGCCGTTAAAAAAATATATAAATTCTAAAATGAAGGAAAGAAAAGAGTAAAAGCAACTGAGAAGGGAACTAAAAAGAAAAAAAAAGAGCAAAAAAAAAAGAACAAAAGGCCATCACTGCAACAAAATCAAAAGCAACTCAATCAGAAATCCTGCGGTGAGGAGGGGGAAAAAATAAATAATAAACACCACCATCAACAGCAAAATACACCGTGTGGCCACAGAAAACTAAAAGACATGACCTCACTCGTCTCTGTAAAAAAAAAAAAGCGAAATTAAATAAAAGAGAGAAAACGAGAGGAGGAGAAGAAAAGGGGTGAAAACACTCGAGTACCTACACATGCACACACCCTCCCGTTATGATATACACACGTTTGTCCGAAACCAACTATCCCCTCCCCCCATGAGTATATATATATATATATATATATATATATACACGCATATGTGCATGTGTGTGCGTGCGTATGTCCGTGTCCATTGCATTCAAACCAATCATACAGAGGAATATATAAAAGTTACCCGCAACAAACCAATAACACCCCTGCCATCCTTTCGCTACTTTTTCGGCTTTTCACACCACGCTGTCGACACACCATTGCACAAACACACACACATACACAACATCGCTGTCCTGCATATCCTCTGCACATTACCAAGAAAAAAAGTCCCATTATTCTCTCCCCCTCTCTAAATCAATATTATATATATACATACATATACGTATTAATCTTCATTCCCAGAAGCGATTTCATCCTGTCGCAAATCAGCCCTAATCATCAAACCGCATCTCCTCCAGTGATGTCATACCTTTGCTGTCATATGTGCACCTCCACACGGTGTCGTACGGCACGTCAAGCCACACGCAGCTCTCGGATGAAATGCTCCCAAAATATGTTAGAAGGGCTCGCAGCACCGCGTGGTGGCCGACCACCACCACCACACGATCAGCGTTCTCCAGTTCCATGATGACAGGCTCCAGGCGCTGCACAAGATCCTTGTAACTCTCACCTTTAGGGTAGCGAAAGCTGAACTTGTTGCAGTTACGCAGCTTCTCCATTAAAGAACACTGCTCGCGCACCTCACTATGCGTCAGGTTTTCGAATACGCCAGCGTGAAGCTCATTCAAGCTGCGGCAGCGAATCGTTTTGACGCCTAGCACTTGCTCACACATCTCTACAGTTTGAAGGGCACGGTGGAGCTGGCTTGTCCAAATCTCCACTTTGCCGTGGGGCTCGAAGATGGGGCTGGGGCCTCCACTCGTGGTGCTGCAAAAACTGGTATTTATCACCCCACACAACTCCGCATTGGTGCCGTTATCGTTACAGTCATCGTCATTAGAGCCCACTCCTCGTGCGGAAGGCGCCTGTTCACCCTGCTCCATATGGCGCCGTAGGGAGGCGATAAATCCCAGCAAATTCTTAGCGGTTTGCTCTCCCTCCGGCGAAAGAGGCGAGTCGCCACCAATACGTTTCTCACATTGGTAAACGGACATTCCATCACGTACAAAATAAATTGGGTGCTGAACTTTCATCTGAGTAATATTCATCACGTAGAACACAATGCGACTGGCAACATAGCCGGTAACTCCACACACTTCCAATTCCTCAAAATTCTTGATCCTAATGTACCGCCTCCCGCACCGTTGTTCAGTGGCTGTCTGCTTAGCATCACACGCAGAGTCCGTAGAGGGTGATGAAGAAACAATATCGGTGTACACGCTCTCTAAGTACTGGACACGCAGGTCGAAGTCCCTTTGCGCGTCGGTGATCTCCACACTGGAATTGTACTCCGCAGTGTCCTTCACTTTTATTTCGTCAAACTGTTTGTTGAGATCGCTACTCCGAACAACCTCCATAAAGAACGTCTGGGAAGCGAGAGGAGAAAAAAGCACCTCCGCCTCGCGGCGCAGCTCCTCAGTGGGAAAATCGTCATTGATCACAAGCACCTCACCTCCATCAGCATAAAACTTCTGCGCGTCCTGAGCGCACTGCTGCAGAACGCGATGATATAACTGATGTTCAATGCTATTCTGGTCGGTCACAAGTGCACGGAAGTGTTCCGCTCGGACATACGCGGGGCGGGCCTTCTGAGTCTTTCCATTGCCACCCGAAAAATCCATCCCTTCGCCCACTCCGCTGAAGTGCTCCATAATCAGCCGTCGCCACGGGAACTGTACGTTGATTACCTTAGCGCGGTGACCGTGCCACCCGAGCAGTCGGCAAATCTTATGTGCGAGAAACGTCTTCCCCCGCGCTGGAAGACCGACCATAATGATGCATAATGTTGTGTAGCTGTGCGTGCGATCAACGAAGTGCTGCGGCCCCTGATAAGATATTGGCCCCGTGTAATTATCGAGTGGAGGTGAAACGGTGTCGGAACGCCCTGCTACGCCGTGTTTAGCGCTCCAGTTGCTTGTAAAATTTGACTCCTCCGGTGGTACTTGAGATCCCAACGTGCCTGCTCGACCTCCGTCGTCTACCGGCGTGCAACCAACACCGGTGGAGGCCGCCATGTTGTCATGTGGTAGGGAGACGGAGCCGCTAACAATATCTGCAATTGGGCCATGTGAATTTAATTCACCGCTATTCTGCTTGCTCTGTGCCTCAGCACTTGCAATTTCAGCATTCCTGGCAATGTTCACTCCGCGCCATTTCCAGCTATTGAACGGGCGAATGGGCTTATTTGTCAGTTCGCAGACCATTGCAATGCGTTGCGCCTCATCCATCGAGAAACTACCATCCGCTCCACAGCCGTTCACGCTACCGCTGTTAGTATCCAAATCCGGGCGAGACACTTCCATAGCGTCAGCAAAGCAAAGAAAATAGCACAGCAGTCACGGAGAAGAAAAAAAATTATATAATCCCCACAAAAGCAAAAACAAAACAAAAATCTCACAGGAAGCCCCTCCTTTCCTTCACTAATGATAATACTCACTTCTTCTCTCAACAAATGCAATGCTGAGTACAGCGCAGCACTATTATTGATTCACCACCTTCAGCCTGCTCCACCGTAGCCTAAATGTCTCACCGAGCACCGCGGCTAGACAAGAAGAAGAAAAAAATGACGCAAAATGTATATTATTTTGCTGTGCGTCTGTCCAATCCCGCGCGGCACTGCGGAAATCTGGTGAGCGGACCAAAACCTACCAACGCTAAAATACGCCGAAAACAGAAGGCCGATAATCCCCCTTGATGTTCAAAACTTCGTCGTTTTTCGTTGTCCTCCAGCAGCAGCAGCAGCAGCTTCTTCTTCGATCCACGCACTCCCCCACCCTCCTCCTCACGCAAAGCAAAGCAAAGCAAAAAGATGCTTCCACTTGCCTCTGAGCAATGCAATCGAACCAATATCTCCCCGCTATACCAACGGAGGTGCAGGAGCGGCGAAGAAGGAATGTTGACTAAATTATATATTCAGTTATTTGTTTATTTTGAAAGTATTTCGCCTTTGTAGATTCCCTGAAGATAAGTTGTGTCCTTAACTGAATTGATGATGAGCGTGCTGCCTTTTTATTGTTTCCTTCTCAAATGTATTTTACTGCTTCAGGCTGTACCGCTCCGTTATTTCTCTTCGCTCGTCCTCTCCTTTTTTTTCCCTGAAAAGAAAGCAAAAAAAAGGCTTTCAACCCCCCCTGAAGTTTGCGTGTATCACCCGAGTTGTCGCCTATTCAACACGGCACCACCTATTCTCCCTTAAGCTTTGATTTGAAATTTATCACTACTGAGACTTTTTTTTCTTTTCACTAATTCTCTCCACACGCCCACACGCACGACGTCCGCTTGCGGTTGCCGCTCTTGTAGCTAACCAGTCGCAATTCTTTTTCTTCTTCTATTTCGCTCCTTCAGTTCCTTACGTCTCTCTAAAGACAAAAATATTAAAACGTATCTGCGCTCCTGAACTTCAGCTCAAACAAAATTATGAACTGTGCACAAATGAGCAGAGTGAGCCGCCTCTGGAAAAGAAGAAGAAAAAAAAGAAAAGGAAAAGTGCGTTCCGCCCGGAGAGAGGTGAAATGAAACCTAAAATTACAACGGCAGCGACTGCGTCAGAGCGCCGATACCTTTAAGCGCGTGACGTGCAGCACCGCTGGAAGTACTTCGTGGCGGTGCATAAAAAAAATTAAGAACAAAAAAGAAAGTGGGCAAAGAGCGTTAATGTTAAATTGTTTTTTTTTTTAGAAATAGGAAGCCATTGTGTTGTTTAAATTAATGTTTTAAATGCAGATGGAAATATGTATTGTACGAGAACAGGAACGTTAGAAATATCGGCAATAATAATCATAATTTTGAATGGAAAAAAATGCTACCACAGCAGTTCCGCAAAGAGGAGCCAGCGGAGTTTGTAACACCAAAAGAACATATTGACAGCAACTCCCCTTCAGAAGAAGAGAAAAACTAAAACTCAGTTTTCGCAACAAAAACGAAAAACGTTGACAATACGCTGGGGATAACATCAAAGGCCAAAGACAAAAGACAAGGGGAAAATAGGCCCCAAAGAAACACGGCGTACGCGCGTCCCAGCAAAAAAAAAAAAACAATATATAACCGCAGTTACAACCGCAGCACTTATGACCTCTCGCTGCCGTCAGCGGTCAGTTGCGGCTGCTTCACCACATACAATCTCTGTGCTATACCGCACTTCTTGACTACAACCCAAAGCAAACATGTAACTGCGGCAATGGTAACCATGAAAACAGCACCAATAATGTGCCGACCGTACGCCACCGTGACGAGATTCGCACGCCTCGCGCGTTCCCGTGCCTTCAGCCACTTATCAGAGTCGCCACTAAAGAAATTGGGCGGCGGCCGGTGCTCCTCGCGAATGGGACTGCTCCGGAACAAGTGGCCAGTGCGCCGGTACTCACGCAACAACTCATCAGCAGCATCACGGGCGCACCTTTGCGTAGCGCCGAATAAGTAGCACCACGGACCCCGTGCCTTACGCCTGGAGGGGCCATTGTTTACACGCCACGGTGGCGCGGCGTCGCGCATCTCCTTCTGTCGCTGCTGAAATCTGTTAAAGCGAGCCGTTGCTGTATCACCGGAACCGTACCGCCCGGCAATTCCTTCGTATGTGTGTTGGCCTCGTTCCGAATGCTTTTTGCCTGAGCTCAGCAGAGACTTACGCTCCTCCTCGCTGTGACGGCGCAGCAGTCGGTAGGCATCCACACAGCGGTGCAGTTTGTCCCCTCCAGCTACCGCCTGCGGCGAGCCGCCCTGCTGAACATCCGGATGGCTCGTTTTAACTATCGACTGGTACCGCTCCCTCACCTCCACGTCAGTGGCTTCGTCAGAAAGCGAAAGCAAACGAAGCGCACACCGCAGCTCTTCTGCCAGTGCTGCACGGGAGGAAGAAGAAGTGTGTGACGCAACTAACCTTCGCTGAAGTGTGCAGTGCCGTCCTGGCGTCATGCCAGCACGAGCCGCCACGCGGCAGTAGAAGCGGACCGATAAAGTCATATGTCCCTCACAGTGCTGTCTTTTTACTAATGCTATCGCTTCTATTTCCAAAACTATTTAGTCTTCATTAAACCTCCGAATATCGGGAAGCCGGGTTGCTGTTCCGCTGGAGGTGGTGGTCCGCGTACGAGCAAGATTTAAACAAAAAAAGAGAAAATGAAAAGAAAAGACGGAAGGTAAGTCGTTTGGTGATATCGCACCGCACTGTTGGCTGTCAAAAGTGGGAAAGAGGTAACCGGTAAAGCGGGGGAAGGAAGAAAAACAAAAACATGAGGGCTCAATATTTCGTGTGTACGCTGAAGATAAAATGACAATGGGGGAAATAAAATTTGTAGGAATCAAACGTGCAAAGAATCACTTCCGGTTTGTAGCATACAAATCGATAATAAGAGCATTGCCGCCACACCCAACAAATAAACTTGATAATCGATGGTAACATATAATGCAGGAAAAGCAGTAAAGTAACGAGAAAGCAAGAGAGAAAGAAGGAAAGAGTCCAAATGAAAAGGAAGTGATGCCCCAGACCGTAGCACTAGAAAACGGTAGGTATGCCCTTCACCTGGTTAGTCATGCAGCAATGCGCGATTTCATTTCCCTAACAATTCCACACACAAACGCACACACACACACACTACAAAACGTAAAATTATTAGGCACAAAACACACAAATAAACGTCAGAGGAACTCCCTCCATCTCTCTGTAATGTCAGCCTCCGACAACACATTCACAAGGGCAGCCAGGGCCGAATGAAAAGGAATGAAGCAGCAACAGCAAAGAAAGAAAGAAAGAAAACGATGGAAAAGGCGTTTATGTGGGCCGTTGCAAAGATATCCCCTTCGGATGCATACGCGTACAACACCTCAACTGCTAAAGCAAAGGGAGAGTGAGTGAGAAAAATAGAAAAAAAATAATAATAATAATCCACGGAGAAGCTTTCTGCATTGGCCGTACAAACAAAGCGGTGTATAATACCTCGGTCCAGCACGAACACGTGCTCAATATCCGACACTCGAAAGGCGCTTAGCAACAAGTGGCGATAATAGAAATTGGAACGTACCAGAAAGCAGGAAAACACGTACGCGTGGGAATGAACAGGAGATGAATTATTTTTTTTGTACATTAAAAACACATATATAATCTTCATCTGGCTCTGATTAATATACGGCTCCGCTGTCTCATTTTCTTCTTCTTTTTTTTTTCCTTTCCTTCTTGCCTACTCTTCTGAAATAAAAATGTTGCGCTTTTCCATGCCAAGAAACCCCGAAGAGCGCCTCCTGCCAGCAGCGACACATGCAGCACAGAAGATTTACATTGGAAACAAAAAGACGGAGCTGAGAGGGGAACAAAAGAAAAGAAAAGAAAAACCCCTTTGACTCGATTCCTCTTTTTGCCATTTAGTGGAAGCGTGTCCCGCAGTAGCAGTGCTCCCGCGTGCATCGTCGCCGCTTCTTATGGGAGTGATGGTGTTGATGCTGGCACGCACCCTCATCTCCTTCATTCCCCTTCATGGCATCACCACAGCCACCGCAGTCATTTCCATTGTTGTGGTTCGTGCGATCCGAGTCGTCGTCGGTGGAAGTCTCGCTGCTGCTCTCGTCGCTACTGCTCTCACCGAAGAGTTTTTTCTTATGAAAGATGCAGCAACTTTTGCTAACGCGCTGGTTTTGGTTCTCTTTAATATTAGCGGCCCATGTGATGTGACGCTCACGGGAGACAGCGGGGCGGGGGCGCTGCAGGTGCAACGTCACCTCCCGCCGCGGGACGAAGTCGACTTGAGCCTGTTGGTTGCCGTCGGCCTGGCGGTTTTGTATCTGACCTGACACAGGCATTGCCTTCAATTTTGCTTTTATTTCTTCTATTTGATTTACTGTATTACTTTCCCCCACCCGTTTGGAACTTCACCAAAACTGCTGACTACAACTGCGATCCCCCTTATACACGAAGAGGGCGAAGGCAAAAAAAAAAAGTGGGAAAACGATTGCCCTGTGCGTGTGCGTGCGTGGTGTGTGTGCGCGCACTTTATTTTTAAACGGCTTCTCTTCTATTTGTTAAAAGGCTATACGTTTGTGCGTGTCTGTGCAACTCTGTAACTGGCACCAGAGAAGGGAACAACAATACAAACAAAAAAAAACAGATGAAACTAAAACAAACCTTTTTTCTTTTAAAAAGAAGAAAGAAAAAGAAAAAAGGAAGGGAAAGAAAAGAAAGATGTCGTAACATTTGTATCTAAAATCCAGAGCCCCAAGAAATGTCACATAAGTGCGGTTCAACACAATAAAAGAAATATAAATTATTTAATGTGACCAATAACAGTACATCATAAAGGCTGGAGAGAGGGCTTCACGTATACCTCGCATAAATTGAAGGAGTAAAAAAACGGGTCCCACACTGACAATCAAAAGGAGGGGAAAAAATGTACGGAAGAAAACATGCCTTGAACACTAACAGCAATAAATACATGTGCAGTCACTAAATGTGCAAACCATAACAGAGAAAGAGCACACTCCCCGCTTGTGCTTCGCCACCACAACAGAACATGCGAACAAACCACCCAGGAACATGCAAAGGCATACAATGTTTTCAGAAGAAAATTATACGTGTGCAACTCTGTGATTCTTCTTTTTCTTTTCTTTTTTTTGTCGTTGTTGTTTTTCTTCCTCTCTTTCCGCCACCACTACTAGTGAATTTAAAATCAGTTGAACCGGTGTTGGAAGATGTGTGAAGCAAAGAAAAGGAGAAGGTGAGAGTTAGTACAGTTTGCGCAAGGCAACAGAACTTTCGTGATAAATATCTCGATGGTCTCGAAAAGTGTAACAAAATACAAGAAAAAAAATCCCTCTGCGAAAGGAAAAGTAAGCAACCACACACAGAGAAAAAAAAAATTATTCAATGACAATACCCAACTGTTGGAGGAGGAGGAGGAGGATGAGGAAGGGCAAAAGTGACACAAAATGAAAAGAAGTATATAAATAAATAATAAAAATAAAAATCAGGAAAAGGAAGGAAATGAAGGAGGTGGAAGCGATAGACTTCCAATGGATATTACATGTTTCCTCAACTTCTCTTTTTCTTTCCTTTTCTTCTTTTTCCGTTTCAGCGCATTCCCGCTCCCTTTTTCTCACCATGTGCTTCCGCTCTTTTCGATTTACCAGTGCTCCATCATATCCTCCCATTAACAAATACCGTGCCGTGCAAGCAGACATAAACTTACCATTATTATCATTATTAGAGCAAACACCGTAGGGTCTCACAGTAGAAAAAGGCAATGTAATTTCACTCAATTTACGCAAAAACGCAAAAAAAACGTGCAAAAAAACAGTCCTTCTTTCGTCCTCGTTCTCTCTCTCCATCCCTCGCATTTCTGTTCCTCCTCGCCAAGAGATGACTATTCCACTCTGCGACCTTGCGCCGATGTAGGTTTCCGGATGAAGTCGGAAGTGGTTGAGAACAGCGCTGGCAGAGTAGAAGAAGCGCCCAACCTCACATCTGTTGCGGAGGACTCGCCACTGCTGCCCGGCGCTGATTTCTGCGGCTTGATCAAGCTACGTCGTGGGGTCGTTAATGTTGCAAAAATGCTGCGTCCCGTACGTGACAGCCGAGCACGCTGCGAAGTACGCTTGTTCCCAAATCCCCACCGCACATGTGCGGGAGGTTGCCCATTACCATCGCTAAACTCGCTGTGGTCCCCGTCTCCCCTTTGGTGACGCACGTCAGAATTTGTCGAGTATTTCATTGACAGGTTGGATGACCTCCTTCCACTGAACGGAACGGAGGTCATCTTTGGATGGCAATCACCGTAATTAAGAGGTTCTGATGTCTCCGTGAAGAAGAAGCTGCGCTGCCTACCGATAGATGCATTCTCAGCGTTGATACAACTGCGTGTGCTGCCTCGCCGGGTAAATGTACGCTCCGAGTGACGGTATTCCACGTTGAAATCATGCACCGAAACGTACTCATTTAAGCTTCCAGGAACAACGGTAATTAATGGATCTACCAAGGCAGTTATTCCCTTTGCCCCATTAAGACCCCGCACAGCACCATCTCTTGTCATAACGGATGACGTACCAATGTTAAGCGGCGGTACTTGGGCGACCGCTTGTGCTGCATCACCAGACTTGTTACCAACTTTCCCCGAATCGGTATTCAGCAAGCGCATAACACCCTGAAAGGACTCCAGGCGCAGTGCCCCATCACTGTTTGCAACAAACTTCCGCAGTGCATTTCTAATATCAGTCCACTGGGCGTCAGCCATAATTTGTAGTAAATCCAAGTTAAAAATCGGGTTAAGCTGCTTAGCGCGGCGATCGGAAATGGCCACGATGATCACACCAGGGCGTCCCACGGTACCGGCATGGGCGTACGAGGGAAGTGTTTCCTTGGAGGCTGAAGTACACAATCGGGAGCTGTTCGTCGGCACAGGGGTGGTCAGCGAACTGTCGCCGTTACTTGAGGAGCGCCAGGTCCTGATGTGGAGTGGGGCGAAGGTAACACTAACTGCAGCGTTGTTCGATGCGCAACCCCGTTGAGACATCAGCTTGCTCGTCTCCAGTCTGTGCTTCGTTTCCGCGTAAAAGGAAAGTATTGCTTCTCATGGGATGAAAGGTGGAAGACCGCATCGCTATCAACTGCTACTTCAACCTCACCTTGTCGTTTTATATTTTGCTGCGACAACATGGGCAAAGGATTCGTTTGCGCCTGCGCCTCATCCGCATCAGGCTTCACTTTATCGGGCGGTGCACCACCCCGCCGCTATCAGCATTGTCACAGTCGATACTATCCCAGCAGCACACATCCTTAAGCAGCCGTGAGGTACAAATATCAACAGCCGCTGCGTATGTTTTTGGATCAAAGTCCTCCAACTCGGACAACACCGACATTTGCATGGGAAGGAAGTAAAGATCTTCCATGAGAAGGTTCTTTGATATCCTCTCATCATCATCCATTTGCAGCGCTGCCAACAGTAAATCCTTCGGCTTATTGATCAAATTATACACATCAGCTCCCGCTACTGAGGCTGATTTGTTGCTCGTAGCAGCCGCCAGGAGCGCCGCACCCCGATGTGCCTGCGATCGCCTCCTACTTCTGGATGTACCGCCATCTGCTGTCACTTCACTATAACGCTTCCCACTGAACTTCAACACTGCCATTTTGTATTTTAGCGTAATACTGCGCATCATAGCCTCGTGCAGCTTCTGCTTGCAGGCACCGCTCGCGTACGCGTTACGCTGCCGCAAACACTCCGCATCATTCCACTGCTTTGCAAACTGTGTCTTTACAAACGTGGCAATGCGCTGGACACCGCTGTCTAGTGAGCTGCACGGCGAAAATTCCTGCAGGCGCGCACAGGCGAAAGGCGTCCACACAGAGACAGAGCCATCACCACTGCCAACGAACAGCACACCATTCCGCCGCGTGGTTATACAATTCACTGAATTGTCCTCCTCAGCGTAAAATATATCTTCATCGTGGTTCACTCCGTCGCGACAGCGGCGTATCGCCTCTGTTATCCAATCCGGCGGTGCACCTTCCAGGAAGGCGTTCCAGTTGATGGACAGGGCCCTGCACTGAGAAGACATTATCGTGCTTTCCCCTCGCATATCCTCCTCCCGCATGTTGTTCAGAGCCTCTACGTGCTGCAGCAACAACTTCGCGCGCTGACGTCGCTCACGACGCGCGCGCTCAATTATCCCTTCCGTGGAGAGCATGGACAGTGGGGTACTCGATACCGTGTTGACTGCGTGACGGCGGAAGATGAGCTCCACCCAGTCTGCTGTTAGAGAGTTGTTAAAATCCATAGCATCACGCAGTGTGCCATCAGACTCAACAAATTCTCAATGTGACACTTGGTGGAGCTCTGATCAGCTGCGCAGCCCGTATGTTTGGCGCCCTCAGACACTTGCTTTTGGTAGCGTATTTCCTCAACAATCGACTGGCGAATACGATGAATGTCTTGAGAAGTTAAAGTAACACCCGCAGGCGCGCCATACCCCGTGCATTCCGTCGTGAGTTCACCAGTGGATGTAAACGTTACGCACTGATCTGTTATCATAAGTTGAAGCGTGTAGTGAAGAACTGCAGCAGCGAGCAGAAAATCAGAAAGAGTAGCCGTTGTAATGTTAAGCAGAGAAAACGCCGGTTCATGGTGATCTCTGTATGACTCCGAGGACACGTGAGAGTGGAACAGTGATCGGCATGTTTCATAAATCCACAAAAGCGACGGGCGCCACTGCTGCAGCATCGAAGAGACGCGTAACTTGTCATGACGCGTGTCAACTTCCCCAAAGCAATTTTCCGCTGGTGATCTCGTGGTAGACATGCTGTCACACCTGGAAATCGTATCACTACGGAACGGCGACGAATTCCAAAGATTCATATCCTCCTTCGTATTCGTGTACGCGGTAGCCGTGGAGTTGTGCGGAAGGGATCTACCACGCTGCTTCGTTAACATGAGCTCGTTTCTACATTTGGCAATGTGTTTCATCACACGATCGGGGGTAAGGTCGAACAGCACGAGCAAAACATTACATAAGTCAATCTCAGCCCTGTTTTGAATGCTTCGTGTGGTGATTGGGCTGTGAAGCGCCGCATCAGATCCTTTTCCACCGCGGCCAGACGGCTGGAGGTTGGCGGCCACAATTAACCTCCGCACGAGGTACGATGTAACAAACCCCTGCCGCGTGCCAACGTACAGCGCACAGCAACACGGGTCAAAGTGAAGCGCCGTGGGTGTGCCAGGAACACAGAACCACCAAACACGCGGTGAGGAGCTACAGTCATGCTCAAAGCTATCAACGCCGGCGTCCGCTAGCCTTTCAATGCTGGTAAAATCCATGGATGCCTCCCTCTTAATCTGCCGCCGGTAAAGCAGAACTGCCTTGTAGAAATCATCAAACATATCCAACAATGCGGCGTCTTTGAGCAGGTAGAAACCGATAGTGCCTTGCACCTCTCCCACAACCAGGCAGGGGTACCCACCGAGGAATGAAACAACAGCCACTTCACTCGCGACGTAAAAGACCTGAACAGCCAGACCGACAGGCGTGCTCATATCCATCAGCGACACACGCCCGTTAACCTGCACGAGGCAGATCAAATTCAGCGTCTGACTCACGGCAATGAAACTAACGGCATCAGCCTCTACCATAACACTACGATACGTTTCAGGCGTCTCACACTGGCTAATACTACGCCGCCGTTTGTTGGCAGCCTCTACACCCCTGCGACTCGCCGCTTTCATCATCGCCTTCTCCAACCGCAGGTACGAGAGCGCTTTGCTAACGAGAAATTCAGGAATAATAATGCGATGCGCGTGCACACTACTGCCAAGGAGTGGAAAAAAACGAACAACCCCGTCCGCGTAGACGACGCACAGCTCATGAGAGTTGCGCGGAGTGAGCATTCCAACAACCTCACGATGGACGGAGGACGTCTTGGCCTTCTCAAGCGGGAGCTTGTACTCCTCACGCAGTAGGCGCTGGAGAACAAAGGCGACGTCGTGGTAATTAGCCGACTTGTTAATGAGAGTCCCTCGTAACCCCTTTTCGCGAGGTGAAGAACTTTGACCCCAGTCGAGCTGATTTCGTGGCGCGGTGTACATATGCCGACATTGAAGCACAGCAGCGTATATAAGGTCTGTCGAGGGAGACATCGTTAACAGTGTTTTCACCAACTGCCCACTTTTCGTTCGATGCATTCGTACATCCCCGGTTCCCAAAGCATAAAAAATAAACCGCCCCTGTGCATCGGTGTGGGCACATATGACTTTATGTGTGACTGTGCGTCCTGCTGAGGCATCGTCGTCCGCCTGACTTTCCACCGCTGCTTTGTCACCACCTCCAAATGAAGTCCCACCCGCGCCACGATTAGCTGAATGAGCCCCATCTTTCACAGTTGCTAACGCTCCAAAAAATTCACGAGCGGGGCCTCCACCTTGTTGCGGAGAAACCGTCGCGCGGCTCTGATCCCGTCGACCCGTACTTGCGCGCTCGACTGACTCTCGGACAATATCATCAACTGTAGGGAGTCTCCGCTTACATTCGTCTAGTTTGTAACGCTCCAAATCCATGGCGGCACTACTCAACTGCGCGTCAATCTGTAAGTCGGCGCGCGTCTCAAACGTTGGGGCAAAGCGTGCCATAACAAACTCTGGCTTGTTAACTTTGAAGCCGGAAATCAGTTTGCTATTGTGGAAACTCCACACACGACAGTCCATGGGGCTTACGCTCACCAACCACCGACTGCGCTCACATAAGGAAACGTACAGTGGCGGCGCTGAATGTGTTTTCATTGCAACCGAACCACATATAAAGACGCACACTAAACAGTTTCTAGCTCCGGAAACAAAAAGACGCCTTGTGTGAGCATCATACGCTACAGTGCGTACGGGATGTAGATTTTTCCCTTTCTCAGTAGTCCCAAATTTGGCCAGAGAGGCTTGTAGGAGTGCTGACATCTGCAAATTCTTGGTATTTCCAGAGTGCACTCTTTTAGTGCAAGCGTCGTCCATATCAAACAGCCTGAACCCGTTGGAACCACTGGAGTTGTCTCCCAAGTTCACCGCGCTCAACGAGTCTACACATCTCTGCGATACAGCATAGAAGGAAAACTTGATAAGACTCGTGCGTAAACTCCACACCTTCGCATGTCCGCTCGTGTCAACGGTTGTGAGCTGCTCCAGGCTTTCATCAACAACAAAAGATACAATTGGAAAGTAGTGTGGCGAAATAGGGTCATACAAATCCACTCTTGAGCCTTGGTGCGTGGCTCCCCACAGCGAAACACGGTTGGAGGCACTCAAAGTGACAATGGTGTTACCCACCGGCGTGATATACGCAAGCCGCACTCCACCATCGTTCTCTAAGCGGAACGCACGAATTAAGGTCATGTTACTGGCTTTACTAAGAACAATCGTGCCATCTATGCTGGAACTCAACAAAGTATCAGAGGCCGTCAGGCAAATGGATGTGACAGCCTCTGCGTGGATTAACTGCTGCTGCACAAGACGTTTTTCCATGTTGTCTGATACCGTCCACGTGGCCACGTCGCCAGTTGTCACGGTGTCAGAGGTCGATAACTGCGAGGCAACCATCTTTCGAAGAATTGCTTGAAGGTCAAGCTTCTTCACATAACCCGAACGCGTGCCGAGAAAAAGAAACGTCTTCAACGGAAGGTCCTCCGCCGCTGCTGCTGCACACCAGTCTATGGAGCAAACCGTCTCTTTCAAACTCATTGTTAGACTCTCTGGAACAACCCAAAGGTGTTGCTCAACGTTGAAAAAGCGAAGTACGAGGTCGTTGCTAACGGTGATTATCGTTTTTGGCAAATTTGGCCCCACGTCTTTCACCTCAATGCAAATCTCAATGGTTGGTTTCTTCGGTATATTCTTCTGCTCGGTGATGCTGCGATTTCTGTTCTGCGGCTGCTCGCAACCGCCTTCCTCCTCCTCAAGCCCTCTTTCCTTTCTTTCCATGCGGTGTAGGGCAAACAACAATGACTGCTTAGCTCCACCGTCCGAGAGCCGCCCGTCCTCGTAACGCAGAAATCTTTTACCGGAGACACTCACTTCTTGGCTGGGGCTCCCCGTGCCAGCAACAGCGTCCCACCGCTCCGCATCCCACGCATCGGCTGATCCCAGTCCGTGCGCGAGAAGCATGTCTGCCGGGCGCACCAGCAGCCTGCGCTGGATGAAACCGCGGTATGAGCTGTCGCACACAGCGTAGTCATTTTCTCCCTCCACCAGTACAGAGGAAGGATTGTGGCGTATGTTTGCGACGTCGCCAACGTAACCACTACGTTGCAGCAGGGACGGAAATGGTTCCAGCACGCAGTCATCAAACACTGCCAGGTCGCTGCGCTCCTTGCCTTCCTCGCAGTCCTCATCACGCAGGCCGCGAAGCCGCTCCTCCATGCATTCTGTCAGCGAGTCCGTAAAGAAGGACCAGCTAAAAGTCCCTTTCTGCTCCGTATCGATAGCTTCAAAGGCATACATAGCAACACGCCGGCATTCTTCTAAAAGAAAAAGAGCTTCCTGCAGGGAGGGTTGGACACTGTCCGAGCGCGGCGAAAACTGCGACGACATTATCGATAATGAGTTCGTGCGAGACTCTCCAAGGCAAGATAAACTGCTATTTCCCTGCACCGAGGCGCCTCCAGCGTTACTAGCTTTGGTTCGCGGTTGGGTCGTCTTCCGCTCACGTAAATTCATGGGAAATCGATGAATGTAATACAAACGAAACAATGCCCGGCTTATCACGTAAACAAACAACGGTAACGGAAGCATAAGATCCTCAACATTGGCAGCGGAAAGATTAGACCTAAACTTGTTCCCTGTTTCATTCAAGCAAGAGCCAATTTCATCCAGCAGATCAAGCTCCCCAATGCTCTGCGACTGTGGAGCGTTGCGTAAGTGTAACATGAGCTCTTTTGATCCTGCATTGGGAAACCCACGGGCCACCACAGCGGTAAAGTTGTCGTTCGTATGCATTTTTCGTTTACTTCTCAACTCCAAGAGTTTTTGCCGGACGAAACGGTCATAAAGCCAAATTCTAAGCACCAGCCTCGTCTGCGAAGGCAAATCTAACAAGCTTTTCAATGACTCATTGTCACAAGAAATGTCTCCTGCAAAGGAGCGCTCAGCGAAATCCTGCCAAACACTGTCGCCCTCAATGTCAGCGTTATTATTGCTACTATCACTACGCGTGCCGTTCGAATAAAGAGAGGCGCGAGCAACGCTCCCCCGAGATGACGGCCTTCCCTTGTCATGCTCACCGTATCGCATCTCTCTCTCCACGTGAGTGCTAAGTTTCTCCAAGTCGTTAAGATCCCCGTGGTTTAGGATTGAGTTATGGGCCACGAACGACACCCGCAGCTCGTCAAGGTCCGTGGACACCAAATCTAATATCGACAGGGTTGCAGGGTTGCGGTAAGCGCCTCTAGAACGGAAAAACTGCTGCGTAATTCGTGAAAACCCCGTCTGTCGCTTTTGCGACACAACAGACGTCCTTGCAGATTGTGAGCCCTCCCGCTGCTGCGGCGGGCTGTGCTCCGTGTCTATTCCCTGAAAACTGACGAAGGGAATAGAGACGCTGCGGCTGTGCACCGCGGAGTTTTCCAGGCCCTCCCTACCTGAGATCTCTACATCATTTTCGTTCGCGGCGCTTTTTGTCAGCTCGTCAGTGTTACTTCCCCCGCCACACCACACAGCGTCAGCGAGTCGAGAGGGGGGCGACGTTGAAGGAGCAACCAAAGTCGGCGAGGCACACCCGTTGTCCACGCCTGTTGTGTCCATCGCAGGCGTCTAAGTGCCTCTCAAGCAGTAGCGGGGGCCGACGTATCTGAAATATTAACACCACAAAAGTATATTAACACTGATACTTTTATTCTTTAAGGGGGAAAAGAAAGCAAGAAAACGATCATTAGCATAATGAATGACACGAAAAGGAAAATTGAAAGAATAAAAATGAAGAAGAAAAAACATAAGAAACGAGAGGAAGAAACAGAATGAAATTGAGGTTGTTGTACGGGTTTGTCTACACAAATGTTAATTGAGGTGTACAACCGCAGGATGAACCGCTCAATATCGCGGTAGGCAAAGCACTGTGGTAAAGCGTCTCACTTTCACCAGCATCCAAGTGGCCATCCACAAATAACCAGTGAATGGGCGCCCACAACGCAGGGAAAATCGCAGAACTTTTATGCATTGACACGCCATGGTCACCACTACGATGAGCCAAGATTCTGTAAAATGTCTTCCCCCATGGAAACACTACGCTGCATCTCGTACGCACGCAACCTCTCGTTGACACATGAAGTTTCGTAGAGATAATTAACCATTACCGTCGCACTCTCCCTGCTACCGGATGGAGTACAGTTGGCGAGAAAGTTTAGTCGAAATATCATGGCTCCATTAGAAACGTGAAAATTCCCCACTGGATCAAGAATACGAGAGCGGCGCTTTTCTCTGCCGAGGTAATGCGCCACAGAGCGCAGAAGTGGTTTCTCTAGCGCCCTTGCAAACTCTTCATCGCACCACCAGTGGTAGTCATCGTATGCCCCACAACTCGGCCCGGGGCCCGTTCCTTCACCACACTTGTCTGGAAGTTGAAAAATACTCAATAAAATCTGCAGGGTCGCCAAGTTCGAAGAGTCCGCGTCAAGCGAGTGAAGCTGCTCGTACTCCGCCGCCAGGTGTGCACGAAACGCGTTGTTGCGGTCTAAAAAGCTGACTACCGCATTTCGTAAACGTGAAAACATTACCTGCGCCTCAACCGCACTGCATTCACCAAAAATGCGATGCTGCGCGAACTTTCCTGGCGGAACAGAATTCCCGGCTTCGCCGCATGACAGCAGACGCTGACGGAACTTCGCTACCTCGCTAACCAGCCAGTTCATGTAACCGGGGATGGGAGAAAGCGTGCAAAATGTTTTGATGGCTGAGAGGCCAGCGCTGCACCGCTCAGCATTAAGTCGTGTCTCAATCTCACATACAACCCGCTTGATCAGTAGGTTCCCAAGATTAACGCCGCGAAGGGCTGATTGAGCGGAGTTTATGCTGTAAAACGTGGCTGTGTCCACATTCTCCTCACCAGCACACCCGGGGCGGGGCGGTGTCTGTTCAACGCCGGGAAGATGAGGCCTGCCAAGTATAATGTCAATAGACTGAGCGATACCGCACGTCAAGGCCACCTGCACCGCGATGAGTGGCTCCTCCACCACTGCTGGGTGGAAAAAGGCAAACAAATGCCGGTCCCTCGTGGGTTGCAGGCGCCGCTTGAGGTCAACAAGACCCCCCGTAAACGGGTGCACGCGCTCTGCGTCCATCACCTTCTCCAACAGAGAAGGTGGTGTTGTGTGCCATGTTAATTCTTCCATAATAAGCCACTGCTTAGAAAAGAAGTCGCTGAAAAGGTACTCTAGCGAACAGTCGATAGACAACAAGTGACGTTGCCGTGCTAACCACACTTCCTGCTGCTCCTTATTCCTTAAAGGATTGGCAGCATCAAACAACTGCTCCCGCTGACTATCACTTTGCTGCTTCAGTTCGCCTTGAAGGAGAGCTAACTGGGACCGGCACCTCTCCAGAAAATGTGCCACACACCGGCGCAAGTCCATCAGCCGACGTACACCACGCTCCAAGGAGGCAGATTGCATTAACCACGTATAATAAAACGGTGAACCCGCGTGAAGCATGGAAACACACTGCCTCAGAAGGTTATTTTTCGCCTTCTCCAATTTTGCCGAAATGGCTGTCCTGCCCATAACATCCAGCGCCGAATCTTCAGTCACACTGGTCAACGTGGAACGACATTCCGCAACGCTAGGGTTGGAATTGCGTAACTGCTCATGTAGTGAGCTAATAATTTCAATAGTCTGGTTGAGCTGTGCTGCTGCCGATTGAATCTCTACCATATTAACATCCAACTCCGTCAGCAAGCCAACAAAACTGAAAAATGCCGTCTCCTGTGAGGCCGACACGTGGTGAGCTAAGTCACACAATGCACTCGGTGGAATAATTGACTCGTACACATGCCACACGGCGGCCACAACAGAGGGCGGCAGGCGTCCCTTCTCACCAATCAAAGCAGCCTTCAACTCCTCCACGAGCCTCAGTTCGGTATGCAGCTCCTGCGCACACGCCGCCACACCTACATTCCAAAGTGCAGACTCGTTGCGAGGAGCGTTGGTGCCGCCACTGCCCTGACCCAGCGCCCAAAGCCTGCGACACCAATTGGCCATACGATCTTCAGAGAACCGCGGCGCGGCATCGGTCCCATACCGGCGTCGCAACTGCCACACACCGTGGCGTAGTACAAAGCAGCGACGCATGGTGCACGCGCGTGAAGCACTATGATACAAATGAAGCGACATCACACCGTCACGCTTCACTGAAAAACAAAAAAAACTTCACAGCAGCAGGAGAGCTTAAAAGGGTCCGGCTGTGATGGGCTTTAATAATCTCGTGAACAGTTTCCTAGCGGCACGATCCCATCCATTTCATGCACATAACAGCAGTACGGAACCATGCAGCAACAGAATGGGGGGAAAAGGCACCTATACTTGCACACATGCACATAAAAGTTAATCGTATGTTTGTATGTGTGCATGTTATATATATATATATATATATATATATATATATATATGGATTCACTGTTACAATTTGACACAATGTGCACAAAAAAAAAAAAACAGATCAACGGAAGCATCAGCAACATTGTTTTTCAAGTCCAATGGATGGGTAAATTCCACAAATATATTTATACCCACCCAAAATGAGGGTAAAATTTTTGCACACATAAGCGGTAATAAAGTCATGCCAGCCCTACAAATACAGACGCCAGACCCCATACGAGTGATGTGGAAGCCCATCCCTTCCGTTTTCTCCACCGCTGCACCTCGCTCTAAAAACTCCCACATCGGGTTACAGCAAAGAAACCCAACTTGCATGGGCCGCAGAACATATCCGTCCTGGACAACAATGGGAGGGCAACAAACGAAAGGAAATTTTCTAATGAAATGTAATCTCTGTTCATCCTTCGATGTTCCACCGGTACCTATGCATGTACAAATGTATTTTTTAAAAAAGGGGTAAGGCAATAAGAAGAAAAAGAACAAAAGGAAACACGAAAAAGTCACGCGCTTTTATTGGGTAATACGGTGCTCCCCCAACTCGCTTAAGCACTTCCGGATGCGTTCCAGCAGGTCTGGTTTCTCTGTACAGCGGGGCTTACACTTCAGATCACTGTTTACGGTGGAATCAGCTCCATCGGCAACACTATTGCATTTGGCAGGGTGCCGCTCAGGAGACTTACGCCACTCACTTTCACTCACGAGTCGCTGCCACACACTGCCACCTTTTTGCTCCTGTTGCACCGTGAAGCGGTTTGTGTTATTTAACAAAAACAACTCACCCTGAAGCGAAGCATCGTGGCATGGAGCTTGACTACACACACCCACACTGCACGAAGACGCATCGGGCGAAGTCGCCCGTGGCCGACACGATGTTGAGCGGCAGCAGCAGCATGGTTTGATTTTATAATCGTCACGGCTACACGTCGATATGTTTAAACTGTATAAATCGCTTGAGTGACAACAACGATCGAAGGACGCTGCGTAGCGGCATTCGCCCACCTTGGGTACAGGGCTGCAACAACATGTCGTGCAGCGGTGGTGTTTGTTCTCATTTAATACACCTCTCGGCTCCTTCACGCTCTTCTCGTGGAAGAAAGGTGGCGATGTTTTCACTGCAGAGCTACTCCATAGATGATCCGACAATGGACACAATGTTTTGGGATCATCACAGCACATTGAGTCCTGAAACGTGGGAGCGCACAAGTGGTAAATAGGTTGCTGACCGCGGCAGTAACTCCTGCGCTTGCGTACCACACCATCCCACCACTGGTTCCGCAGCCGGACGTGTCGCGTGCGGTTGATGACAACTTCGACGACGGTTCCGTGGTGGCACGTGGGCACGGGCTGTGCTTCTTCCCAACCCCAACCACGCAGCGCAGCCAGCCGGGGCCACTACTTTCTTCTCACGATCCGCAGCCGACCTCTTCGTACGACTGGAGCAGCGAGAGAAGACTGAATCAGTGCCCGTCCTCCCTACCTTTAGCGGGCCGTGATGGAACCCCAAACTCCCCGGAGTTGCGTCGTCAATTGATGCCTTCCTCTGACACGACGACGCGTTCCGAAGATAAACCGCAGCCATGCGTTCTGCGTTCAGAGAACCCCTTGAACTTCGCGTAGCGGTAGTCTCACGCTTCTTTTTGGTAACCCTCCATGAGGCTTGTGGGATGGTGCTGGGCCTCGTCGGCCTTGCCGGGGCCATTTGTGCGGTGCGACGCTTAATGACCTCACGCCTGTTCAGGCCCAAACCTCTTCCGGAAATAACTTTCGAACTGTGAACATCGTCATCGTCTGTTGCAACTGTGGTGCTCGTTCGAGTGGTGGTGTAACTAGACGCAGTTGTGGACACTTTAACTTCGTCCCTTACTCTCGTGAAAGGCTTAGCCGTCATCCTCACATCATCGCCCGATGCGCTGAACCGGTTACCCAAGTCGTTCTCTAAGGGCTTTGATTTTTGTTTGGCACCCCCACTGTGATGCCGCTTCTGAAATTCTCCACCACTTCTAATACTTTGCGAAGTGGCTAGGGTAGTCGATAGTGTATCGTCTTGCGGGCTTTTTGGCGAGAACGGCTCTCGACGTTCGAGAGGATGCCGTTGTAGTTCCTGCAGTGCGGCCTTGTGCCGACTGCGTAACTCCTTAAGTCTTGCCGTCTCCTTGATCAGCGCCACCGCGGAGGACGGTCTTGCGCCCGGGGCAGACTTTGGTAACATCCTCTCCATCCGTTCAATTTCGATATCAATTAACTTTATTTGCCGCACAAGGCACCGCCGCTGCCCGCCTGCGGTTGTCGATTTTAACCCTTTAAGGCTCGTGTCCGCCTCTCTTCTCCCTTTTTCCTCCTTGTCCAACTCCGTTGCCGTGCTATCGAGTCCGCTCTCCGAAAAGTACTCACAGCCACGCCCAGCAACTCCACCGTGGTGCCTAACATCGCTGTCCTCCGGTGGCTTCCTAGTTACCACACCACTGTCCGCAGCGGTGCCGCCAGTCCGCTCATCAAAGCGAGCAGTTTCGTTCCTCTCGCACAACACCACTGCGTCAGAGTCCACCGCTGCTTCTGCATCCACACAAGAAGCAATCCCGCTGTCTCGCAAAGAAGCACGCGACTCGGGTACTAATTTAAGAGGTGAGATAGAAACCAGTGAAGAAGGCTGCGGCTGCGCCTGGGGCGCGGCGGGGCTAATAGATATCTCGCCTACAGAACCCCCGCTGATGCCACTGTCACTGCATGAACCCGAGCGGCTGTTGCCGCAGTCCACCGCGTCAGGAACACACACTGGCGTTGCCAAGTCAGCCACAGAAGGTGACCCCGGTGCGCCACGGGAGTTTGGTGACAGCGGCAATGGCCTTAAAATGAACTGATCCTTCAATTCCTTTTCAATGTTGTGGTTGTCAGCACCACCACTCGGGACGGTGGATGCCCCAACAGCACCCCAGCCCTGTGATACCGAAGTCTTGCAGAGCAACACGTTCTCAGACAACGACAACGCCGCCTGAATGTTAGTTTTTTCAACTGGTGACTCATGTGGAGACTGATGTTGACGTTGATGTTGTTGGTTGTGCCCATCACGCAATAAGACATCCACTATCGAATAAGTTCCACCGCCTGTAGTTAATCCACCTTCTTTCCAGTCGTCCACGACATGATCCGTGTACCACAGCGATGAAGATGACAGGGAGCGCCTCGCGAGCGTTGCAATGAACGAGGTCTGCGACGCAAGAGCATTCTCAGATACGTCTTGCAATGAAGTGTCGAGTGGTTTATTTATATGAATCGGTGAAATGTCTCCATGCATTCCCTAAGGTTCGTTTCTTAATTAATTTATTTGTATTTCTCAAAACCATTATTATTGATGAAATAAAAATACACAATTTCATTTTTTAAATAAAATGAAAGAAAAGGAATGGAGGTGAGTAACGAGAAGCAACACCAGCACTTTATGAAAGAGTTACGTACCGATATCACCGAGCCTTTGACTCGACACGACAAGCGTAATAATTCTGCACTTCCACCTCACATGAGGGTGCAACAAGCACGGAACTGTCGGCACCCATGAAACGTAACAGGAAAAAAAAAGTGCGTCGGGGGGAAAAAAATAAGCAAAAAAAGAAAAAAACTGGCAGAAAGAAGCGCTGCCACATACATTCATATTTTTTTCTTCAAAACAAAAAAAGGCTCCCTATCTCTATCTTCGCGTTAGCCTTCACAACTCCATACACACCCACACACACACACAAAAGGAAGACACGCACACATACACGCAGGTGAGTCGTCACCGAACAGTGCAATCTCTCGCGTTTAGTACAGGGAAGTTTTCTTCATGATGCGAAGGAACTCCTCCTCACTCACCTCCCCGTCACCATCCCTATCCGCTTCGTCGATCATTTCCTGCAACTCCGCGTCTGTCATGTTCTCACCCAACTCCTGCGCAACACGCTTGAGGTTTTTGAAAGTGATCTTTCCCGTCTTGTCATCGTCGAAGAGGTGGAACGCCTTCAGCATTTCCTCCCGAGAGTCGCGTTCATTCATTTTGCGGGACATCAAATCCACAAACTCTGGAAAGCCAATAACGTGGTTGTCTGAAATTGCCTTGCCTGGTGCAGTTTCAGCGCGCTCCTCCATCGTGGCTGCAAGCAGGCGGCGCACCTCATCCTTTCGGGGTTCAAAACCAAGCGCCCGCATCGCCACCTTCAGCTCCTTCACATCAATTGTCCCGCTGCCGTCCGTGTCGAAGAGGTCGAAGGCCTCTCTGATCTCGAGGCGTTGTTCCTCCGTCAAAATAGCCGAGGTTGGAGGACTGGGACTGGCACCCACCCCGAGGGGAGGTTTATCGACTGCGTCACGGCAGAAGTGTTCCCTTTCGTGTTCATCGTTTCACTAACGGTGCAGGTGGAGAAAAAAAATCCACCTTCAGTTGACTGCGTGGAAAACGAAGGCACAGGAAGGACCCTTTCTATTGATGAGCTTTTTTTTCTCTAATAGTGTTCAGCAGTAGACCTTGAAGCAAACAATAGAAGAGGTATATATGTCTTTTTTTGTTTTTGTAAAATATCGAGAAAGGAAGAAAGCGTCAACACACCAAAAAAAAAACATGTCCTCAACGCAGTGCCGTTTCCACTGACATTGGGAAAAGTTAATTCAGCTCCATAAAACCCCCATCCTTTTACATTTTTATTTTACTTTCTTGTGGATTACCTCAGTTAGACAATAAAACTCCACCGATCAAGGGAGGCCCAGCACCCGCTCAGCCGAGCTCACCATTGGCGTCGCGTCCCCCACCCCGCGGCGTTGAGTGGCGTCACCGGAATTCGTTAAGATGGACTTAGTGAGGAAGAGAGTGCGGGAGACCAAGACAAAAAGGGGGGAGAAGAAAAGAGAGCGGCAAAAAGTGCAAGAGAGAGAGAGAAAGAAAGAAAAAAGGAGGGAACTAAGTCAAAGGATGGTTGCGCCAAGTTAACCACTATGTGGAACACACGTTGATGACAAACAAACACATGTCTAGACGTACAAAAATCGGTACAAGAAAAAACCGCACATATCCATAAAATTATTAATAAAATAACTGCATAAATAACTCATAAATTGGTGTATCCGCGCAATCCCCACTGCTGGTGGGTGTGGTGACTTGAGCCGAATGCCATCGTGCGGCCTAAGAAACCGACGCATCCCCACCTTCTCTACCAAAAATTACCGGCAAGCGAGAAAGACCCGGCGGCCCTTCACACCAATTGGCAGTGTCACGAACGTAATTCCCTCAGTTTTACCTCATTCTTTTTCTCCTTTTTTCTTTGAAAAAGAAACGTCCTCATCTTCATTCATTTAGGAAAGTAAGCAACAACTGAAAAAAAAGCTCTCAGTAGATCCGTTTCATGCCCATTATTTCTCACTCCCTCTCTTGTCATTCTTTTCCTTTTATAAAAAGAAAAAAATGAATAAAAACGCGTCCCTCTTCAAGAAGATAGAAACACTGCTGAGAAATAGTACATATGCACATGAAAAATATTCGCCAAGTACGAGCTTTTACATTTATTGTTCCTTCAGCCGCAGACCAATCACTCGTTCCTTTGCTCAAAAAAAAAATCTCTCGGGCGCACACACAGAGGGTCTCTCTCTACAACCAGCAGGAAAAGAACCTGCTGCCATCGCCTCCAGCCTTCCCCCTCTCAATTTCACAGCTCCCACAAGCGCCACTGGGCTCACCAGAGCCTCCTCTCCGCCCTCGCCCTTTCCCTAATCTCGCACACACCACACAACACGACACAACATGCATATAATTGTGCAGTAATCCCACATGATAATGCAGGAGAGTTCTAGAGGCCTAGCCAATGCATAAGAGGCACACTAACCCACAAATGAATCAAGTAAAGGAAAAGAAAAGAAGGGTTGAAAAAGATTTTTTTTATAAAGAAAAAAACACCCAGAAATGGTATAACTTTAACGGCAATCACGATGTCCTTCCCTACGAACCGAACTGGCATTGGATGAAAGGCTCTCATTGCTCTCGTCAGAGGAGGTAACGCGCTGCACATCGTGTTGGCGACTTCGCTTTCGAGAAACAGAAGCATCGCTGTGTGGCGCAACCACCAAAGAGGGCAACGTCTTCAGTACAAATTCCCTCCTCTCTTCGTGATAGCGCGCTGCCTGCTCGAGCCTGGCTCTACTCTCCGGGTCCCGCATTAGTACCGCGTGGGCCGCAACGACAGCCTCCCGCCGCTTCGCAGTCTCAGCATCAACATGAATGATACGCGAAAGAAGGGTGGGACGCCGGCCAATGTCTACTGCAGAGGGAGAACATAGTGTGATATCAGTCGGGTTCTCAATAACCGCTGTCAACGCTCGGTAGGCGTAAGTGAAACCGAACGTGATAACGTGAAAATTGCGCAGTGAACTCGCGGCGTTGTTATTAGAGCACCCGGGGTCCTCAATCAAAACCTGCGGCGCCCCGCCTGGTGCCCCGCAGCGGCCGCTTGAATTATTGCCTCCCATTGCCATGGACAACGAGGAGGGCCCCGTGACGTCAGTGCGCGGGAAACACGTGCCGTTCCCCTGCACTGACAACCCGCAGCGGTCGTAACGAAATAGCATGCCGTAATATCGAAAGAAATCCACGAGAAGTCGGCCCAAACCCGAGTAGGCCCGCTCCTCAGGGCAGGTCGTATATATCGGGTGGTTCTGTAGAAAACTAATCACTAACAAAGTCACCGCAAATGAGCCTAAACCACCGTGGTATGGCTCATCCATCCCACGCTGCAGCAAAAAGTACTTCACCACAACAGTAAGCGGCCGCGCCTCCGGGTAGCGCTTCAGCAGGCCAATGACAATAGATGTATTGCGTTGCCCATCCTCCGCGTTGATACTTATATCAACATCGAGTAACGAATCGCGGTGCTGGAACTTTACCAATGGGACCTTTGTCTTGAGAATAAGCTGCGGATACGCGGTTTGACAGAGCCCCGCGGTGCTGATCTCACCAGCCAACAGCACTAACGCCTCCTCCGTTGGCACCGGTACGTTAAGAATTGTGATGTCAATGTCCGACAGCGGTAGCAACAACTGCGTCGACATGCTTCCAAACACCACCGGCTCACACTTGGGCCAGAGCCGCTTAGCAATGGCAGCCACTTCCGTCTCAATGAGACACCGCATGGAAATCTCGGCCTCGGTCGGGTGGAAGTACTTCACAAAGTCACATATCTCCTGATGAAGTGCAATGAGTGGGTGGCTGGCATAACCAATGCGGCTTGTAAGGCGCTCAACACACCACAACGGCACTGAGCAGCTCTGAAGCGCAGAGGTATCACGATTGTCACCACCATCCTGCTTATTCGCGCAGCGATCAGCCGTGGCCAATATGTGCGTTCCCCCAGCCAGAGTCACCCTCGCGTGGACCTCGGGTTGAGGCTCCATCGCCTTGCCATCGCTAGCCTTTTTAAAGGAAAGAAACTCCTCCGTGAACCCATCCACCGCTTCAGCCTCTGAGCCTAGTGAGTCCGATGAGGCAGCGGATGAGGAATTGCGCGTTAATGACTCATCACCTTTGCTTTGCTGCGCCGGCACACCTTCAGTGGTAGGCACACACGGCGGCTCGTATTCCTCATCGGTGTCAATGGAACCGTTCTTCCTCCGTGCTTTTTTTCCATCATCACTACGGCAGATCCTCCCCTCTGCACCATTCGTCGCGGCGTTAGTGGGCGCTGGCGCGCCCCTGAGCTTTTGTCGTGCGATCTGATGTTGTCGCAACTTTTCCAACAACTCGGCTGAGATCGGCGGCTCTACAGGGCTCGTAGTCGTTTCGTCCTCCTGCAGCAGCAACCAGTCCGTGGTGAAGTCGCTACTCTTCGCCTGCAACTTTGAGAACAAACTAACAGCGGGTGGCGGTATCACCACAGCCTCCTCACATGCGCGGCTTCTCTTCTTCCTGCCAGCTACGGGACTGGGGTTCTCTTTGCTGACTGCATGGAGGACCTCGCTGGCTTCTACCGTATCTCTACTTGAGTCAGAAGCCTTGTCAATGCTTTTATTACTACTACCACTACAACCGGGATCCTCTGCAAAGTTTCCCGTCTTCTTCTTGCCTTTAGCGCGCGTTGGAGTACTCTCCACCGTGGCACTCTCTTTGCTAGCCGAGTGCGTACGTCGGGCCATTACTATTATTATTATTGTTATTATTATCTTTTTTTTCTTTCTTTTGAATTATTCGCTCCTCCTTTTCCCACACCTCTTGTTTCCTTCACTGTGAACTACAATTTTCTTAACCTCCCACCGCTTCCTCAGTCCGCACTGTCTTGACATGTGTTAGACGTGCGAAACGAATAAAAGTGGAGGGAAACGAAAGGGGGGAAAAAAAGAAGAAATGAAAGGGGAGAAAAAAGCACTAATATCAAAAAAAAACAGCGAACATAGACGTGTAACAACTGAAAGCAGGTGCGGGTTAAAATGAGGTATAATAAACACGCTTTGTATTACATGAAGAAGAAGAAGCACACGAAGACTTTTTTTTTCAAATGGTGATTCGCACCAACACGCAACAGAAACACAAAAAGTGTGGTAAAAGAAAAACTGCTTTATTTTTATTGCATCTGAAAGGGAAGAAAGAAAAGTCCATCGACGGATTTTTTTTCTTCTTTTTTCTTCTTCTCCCCCTCCTCCACAAGTCCAGCTGCTGCTGCTGTTTTTGTTTGCTTCATTTCTTTGCAACTCATTTTCAGAAATGAAAAAAAAAAAGATTAAACGGTAATAACGAAACAGCACCGAGAAGGCCACCCAACACGACACAAGTCGCAGATTTCAAAAGATAACAACAACATAAGTGGTGACAAACGATGACAAAACACACAACACCATACATAAGAAACCATTACGAAGAGGGAAAACAAAAATGTAACACCAGCAGTAACTGTATAAGGTATAAGGTCAAAAGTAAGAAGTAAATGAAATTATTCAGTGAATAGTTTGTTGTTGTTGTCTTTTTTTCGTATTGTTTATTTCCTTCTTCCTGAAAGGGACTGATATTTTTCTGGTGGTACTGTCGTATTTCTCTCTTGACGAAACACTGCACTAATACAAATTTTACTTTGTTTAATATAAATATATTTTTTTCTTTTTTTTAATTCCTCCTCCCGCCTTCCCGAGAATCGCTTCTTTCTTACCAACTCTCCGTCATTTTCTTCATTTCCCCACCACACACACACACACCCGAAAAGCACGACAATCTGTTTGGTTTTGCATTCCTTTTCCGTTGAGCACCTTAAAACGTGACGAGGAAGAAAAGGCAAAACCCACGCAGCTCCCACACACACACACCTTCTGCTCTAATTCACATAACACTAAAGGGCATAAAAGGAAACGCAGACACATGCTCGAGATTTAAGAAAAATAATAATAATAATAATAATAATAACATTTTTGTATGTCTCTTTTGCTTGTTTGCTCGTTTTTATTATTCTCTTTGGCCCCTTTACACGGACGGAGTAGCGCCACTGAGACAATAATTCTTTTGTTTCCAACAACAGCAACAACAGCACGCAAGAAAAAAAAACGGCCTTCTCTTTTGCCTCTCACCTGTCAAAAAAAAAAAAAACATTGTAATAACAACAACTCACCGGCACGGATGGAATCAATACAAATGAAAAGAAGTAAAAAAAAAACAGTTATGAATTCAAGACGCACCGCTCACGCTCCACACTGAGGGTACAAAAGAAGGCACTTACGGGAAAGCGGGTGCAAATAAAGCAGATAACAGACACAAAAAGAAGTAAGTGCAGTCGCTCTGGCGGGAGTTAAGGCTGTGACCAACTCGTGGCAAGAAACGGGTGTTGTAGCATCTCCTCGCAACTCGGCCTCTCCTCCGGCCGGCTTCGAAGGCACAAGCGCAAAAAGTCCTCGAGCCACACAAGTAGCTGCATGCACTGCCGCCTCTCCACTTTACAGCGCTCACAAAGCGAAATGCCATCCCACTCACAGTAGCTGGCGGCCTGCGCGGCACCACAGACCCTGTCGCCCCCTTCCTTCTCTTCGTTGCAGCTCAAGAACTCCCCGTCCCCCTCAACACACTCGTCACTACCACTGTCACCCGCAAGCCACACACGAGCGCGTTGTGCCGCTTTGACAATGCGCGGCGGAAGGGGAAGCTCCACCGCGGACGCAACGAGAAGCAAGACACACAAGCGATCCTTTGCAATGTGACGCCACGGCGCGGCCCCAGTGGCGAGCTCCATGGCCACACAACCCATAGCCCATACATCGCCCGCTGAGCCAATACGCCCACGTTCAAAGCGAATCATTTCTGGGGCGATATAAAGCGCTGTGCCACGAAGCTCTGCCACTACTCCCTCTTCTTCCTCAGTCAGGACAGCGTAGGGTACCGTGCTACCAGTACCACCGCCGGTGTAAAACGTATTTCCGGTGGGGCTGCCAATCGCTGCGGCGGCATTACGTGGTGCGCCGTGCAGAATATCGGATGGATACGGCGCATTCAGGGCTGCACAAGTCTGCTTTGCACAACAGCATGAGGGATAAACAGACTGCTTCAAACGCATACAGCAGCCAAAGTCAGCCAATCGAGCGCTCCCATCAGCTGCGACGAGAATGTTCGCTGTCTTCACATCGGAGTGCGCATAGCCGTGAGAGTGAAGGAAGCCCAGCGCCTCCACTGTCTGTCGCATGAAACGCTGGATATCCATGATGGGAAGGGCTAATATGCTTGACAGCGAGAAACTAGCACTACCTTTCTCGCTACAACTTGGGCAGCTGCTCAGTGACTCTAATGGGAGCGGCGACGGGTCTCTTTCGAACACGCCGCCCACAAAGGCAGCATCAGTATCTTCGACAAAGAAGCTCCCGCAAGGCGTATCGTTAGCACAGTGGTGTGGAAGTGGCATGGTGCTTGACTCAATGCATAATTCACTGTCATGTTGGCACAATACGGACTGAGTCTCAACACTTCTCATCAAGTAATCCAATAACGAGCCTCCCTCACAGTATTCTAAGCATAACAATACAGAATTATCGATCTTCTTAGCACCACGGAAGCCAACAATCCACGGCATATGATGTTGCGATGCCATTTTCAACACCTCCAACTCCACCTTCAACTCCTTCAGCCTCTGGCGTAGCTCTGGGTCATTGTCGTCAAAGGTCAGCCGCTTCACTGCTATAACTTCGCCGGTACCGCTGCTTATGCCTTTATACACCTTACCCCATCTCCCACTACAAAGAAAAGTGCCCAGCTCTACGTCACCAAGTTGCGCGGAAGCATCAGTGAAAGCCGACAACCTCCGGGAACGAACTCCCAGTCCGCTGTTTTCTGCGACAAACACACCGTCCACTGGAGTTGAACCACCATGGTGTAAAGAAAAACTCTGTGATGGTTGTGTCGTGCCTGCCGGCGTCACAAAGAAGGACGAACCGCGCTTATCAGCACACGAGCCATGGGAACCGCCCATTCTGGAACATAAGTCGCAATCCTCTCCGGTACAAACCTCACCTCCTTGTCTTTGGGTATCAGTACGCGATGATTGATTTGTCATTGGACACTCAGGCCCCACTAACTCACACAAAGAAGCCGCATTACACCCCTGATCTTCACATACAGCTGATGGTAGTTCTGCCAGCGGGTGTATCGCCGCGATAAGTGCGGTCTGGTTTTCGCAACCATCGTAAGAAATGTCCATTGGCGGGCCACTGCCAGCGGCGGTGGTATGTGACAAGTGTGAC
Organism: Trypanosoma congolense; assembly: GCA_002287245.1. Lineage (NCBI taxonomy): Eukaryota > Euglenozoa > Kinetoplastea > Trypanosomatida > Trypanosomatidae > Trypanosoma > Trypanosoma congolense. The sequence goes on along the minus strand of NHOR01000219.1, from coordinate 230,072 downwards.
ACTTCCTCATCCTCGTCTCCGCAAGCCGAGAAAATGTCGTAAGAGGGGCCGCTCCATCGACTCCACTAAGGTCTGTCACGGTCGTCCTCGGCGTAACAATTGCTGCCTTCTCAGTCTGCGCCCCCTGCGGCAAACATTGGGTGCTGTGAACCGCCTCGGTTAACTTCATTTCCACGGTAGCGCCAGCGCACAGCATGAGGGCGGAAGGAATGTCTACCGCTGCCACCTCCTCATCATTGCCGCTCTGCAACAGCGCAGGCGGGTCCCTACCGCCAACCGCAAACACCTCCTCAACGCTCGAAGGCGCTATACACGACTTCCGACTGCTCACCTGTGAGAATGAGGAATTATTTGAAATTAAATCTGCGGAATAACTGGAGATTCCCGTAATATTTCTTAAGTAACGCCACATTGTATCCACCGCCAGCGAAAAAAACGCCCCCGATCTCGGCGCCGTCCTGCTGCTTAAGAACCTTACGTTGTGAGCTTCGAAGGGAGGTCTCTGCCTTTTAACTCCGTTTTTTCCACATGTTTGCAGCCCCCCATTCACATACTCACCGTGGCATGGCGATGCGCATGCGCCCACCGGAGAGTATTGCAGGGAGCTGAAGGAAGCAAAGCCAAGCTGTTCAACGCTGGCCCACGGCTTGGACTCAGCACCATTCACCGGTGCTAACGTTGCCGGTCCCACCACCGCCACAAACATCGCTCCCTCACTGCACGGTGAGAGGTCGATATTGCCCCCTGTGCCCCACGGAGTTTTGGTGAATGAGCAGCCGCTCTTTTCATTGGCTATTGCTAGTGGTTCGTGACAAACGTGATGCGGGGCATTTTGATTCGCATGACCAAAAAGGCCGGGTGCGCCTTTCCACCGTGGTGATCCTGAGTAAATGTAAGTAACGAATCCTGCGAAAGCAGCAGAGCCGATGGCGATGGACACCAGTGAGTTCTGTGCGGCAAACTGAAAGCCCAATGCGTACGCATAACTAGACAATGAAAAACAGCCTGCCGTTTGTTGGATCACAATTCCACCAGGTGCGCTGTCCTCTCCCATCCGATACGAGCCCAATACACCTCAAAATATTTATTTTCCTTCAAAAAACAAAAACAAAAAATGAAATCTCCACAGTCAGTAACAACAATATATATTTAAAAAAAGTGAAAAACCGTTTAATAATTTTCCTCCCCCTCTACTCTACTTTTCCCGGTATTGTTTCCCCCCAACCGATAATATTCTTTTCCCCTTTCCTTGAACCTCAACACGATACCTTGCGAAACCCTACTCTTCAACCTCCGTTTAATCACCAAACTCCTCCTTGCTTTTTGTCTCTTTTTTTTTTATATTCTCGTCTACCAGTAAATTGAGGGAAAACGAAACAAAAAAAAATGAACGACCCTCACTCCTTCACCACCACCGCTGCCTTAGCACCACGCTTTTCTACCTTTTCTTTTTTTTGTTTTTACAACTATTTTTGCTTCCCTCCTTGCGGTGAAATGTCCCTCCGTACCTCAACTTATCCCCGACTGTTATATCCACCCAAGCCCGAGTTCCGCTGAGTTCAGCACGGGATGAGGAGCTTCCAGAAAGGGACAAAAGTGCCTTACGGCGCTAGCACTGCCAACGGGAGAAAAAGAAAAAAGAAAAACCGGAGGGCGAGAAACAGCGTGGAGAATAACAAGCGAGATCAAAAAGGGGGAAAAACAAAAAGAAAAAAGAAGAAAGGCCAAGTAGAAGCTGTGAATGACTCTCTTCGCTTTTTCTTTTCCCTTTGATCCCTCTTTTTTTGTCACTCCTCCTCCTTATTTTCCCTCGATTTCTTTTTTTTTCTCCCACACTCCCTCACCCACTCGTCACACGCAAACGCACACACGTACACCACTGCAGGCGGAAGAAGAGGGGGACAAGACCCAATAAAACACGGCAACAAATGTTGATGTAAGCTTGGGTCAATAACAATAAATCAACTCTCAACTAAGGAAACAAATGATAAGAAACGAAGGAAAAAAGAAAAGGAAAAACACAACGTCCCACGAATATGCGGGACGGGGTAGAAAAAAAGAAAAGAAATGTGGTAAACAAGTATCACAAAGGCGCAGTTGATGTGAGAACAATTACAATGGGCTCAGCAAACGAATACCAAAGAGATCGTCGCTGCCGCTTAGGGGCGACTCGTGATGAACCCGCAATGCGTTTTTACTTCACTGTATGTTTTGTTGTTGTTGTTGTTTTACCCTTTTCTTTATTCCTAAAGAAAAGAAAAAAACAAACCTTGGCGCAGCTCAAAAGTGAGCGTCCACCAGTCAGCAGCAGTAAAGTGTTTGCACCACTCTGCCCCTCCTAATCACTACGACGCCGGAGATACACAAAAACGTGCGGTGGTGTGTTAAATGAAAAGAAGAAGAGGAAGAGGAAAGAAATGATGGTAGTTGTGCAACACATGAGATTTTATCAGCAGCGGAAAGACACGGCGTGTAAAATGTTTACAGTAATTTTCGAATAAGAATAAATTAATAACACAAAGAAGAAAAAAATGGGGATTCAGTTACGGGCAATGATAGTTTAAGGGAAACAAGCGGCTACACCATCGTCGTACCGCCTAAACGCCACCTCCGCATGCAAACGAATCCACACGCAGTTTGCTCCCTTTTTGGTATGCCGCCACTCCGCAACGCTAACCAAGACCCCGAGCAGAAATAAGGGTTCCGATAGCCTTCAGGTGAGGAATACCAAAAGAAAAAGAAGCGACGCAATGTGTGTCATTCGACGCCGTGCAGTCACCAGCGTTACGTCCCCTTCAGCACTGTCGAACCTTCCCCGTTGTCAAGGCCGGCATCAGCACCCGCAAATATGTAGCAGCGGTGCACGTCTCATACACTCTCCCACTCTCTATTCGTCATCATCACCGCCACCGCTTCCCTTCTTGGCGGCATTCCTCTTCACGCGCTTCACGCGACCCGGGCGGCCATTTCCGAAGGGCGAGACATCCGCAAAGGCGATGTGGCCCTCAGAGCTCACACGCACAATGAAGGACGGAATTGTCACGATCTGCTTCGCGACGGCGATGTGCCGCTGCTGAATAAGAACGCGGGAGTGGTGAACAGACTTCGCGAGGCCGTGTTTGAAGACGAGTGTCTGCAGGCGTCGCTCGAGAATGTCCGGGACGGTCAGCGACAGCACGTAATCCAATTTGTCCTTCTCCTCCTCAAGGAAACCATAGCGATGGCAGCGACGCATAATGGCAGAGCCCTCCAAAAGGCGCCTCGGGTGGTTTTCTGGAAGCGTCAGCAGAAGACGCGCCGTGCGACGCATCTTTGAGAGTGTCATGTTGACGCGCCAGATTTCGCGCTTGCAGCGGAGACCGTACTGCCCGCATAGCTTCATTTCGCGATCGAGACGCTCCTTTTCAAATGGGCGGCGCGGGGCCTTCCACACGCGGTTGAAATTGTTATAGTTGCGCATAGATGTTTCAGGCTGCGACTTGTTGGTTCCCCTACACGGACGCGATGATGGCCTTTGGATTAACGTGTTTGACACAAGCAAAGGGAGACGAAAGAGGGAGAGAAGTAGAAATAGAAAAGGAGAAAGAAAAAGGAAAATAGTGTGCTACCACAGATATAACAAAACAGTTCAACCGTCACGGGAAGAGGACGAAGCAAAGAAGAAAGCGCAAAAACGTATCGGATAGATACACACGAGGACAAAGTACCGCGTGCCAATATATATATATATATATATATATATATAACAAAAACGACATGTCACATGCACTGAGAAAAACAACTGCGACACACCTTCGCAAGAAGAGGAAGTTATGCGAATAAAAACACACGCCCGCCAGTGCGAACGCCTCCACTTCGCCAAGGGACACCACTCCAGCGCCACAGGGCCAGTGCCATGTCCTCCGGTAACAATGCGACAAAGAGCAAAAGCAAGAAACTATGCTGCTGAAGACTGAGAAGGCACATGATGGGGAGGACGACAAGCGAAACGAAAAGGCGCAGTCCTCCACAATCAACAAATTCTCACTTATTTTTTTTACTATTATTATTTGCTACTTCTGCAGATATTTCTTATAAAAGAGAAACACGTCTACCAAAAATAAAAGTATCAGCACAAGTGCCTTTATCGCCCACTCCTTGTACACCTGCATGCGAATGTCGCGAATGATCCGCTGTGCACCACGCAATTCATCACGTGTGTCCTCCACCTGCTCAATTGAGTTGGAAATTGTCTCCTTCTGCCGGCTTAGTTGCTGTATCGTCGCATAACCGGACTCATTAGTGGCCTCGTTGATTCGCAGTGCGCGGAGCAAGTTCTCATTGGTCTCCTGCAGAATTTGGCGACTGGAGCTGCTTCTAATGGTCTCAACACCGCTGTAGCTCATTTACGTGGTGACGAATGGGGGGGATAATGAAAACAAAAATGAGGCGAACTAAAAACTCCACGCACACCTTTTTTGTTTGCTCTTCTCCCCTATTCCTCCTCGCTCACTTGTTACCGTTGGAACCTTCCTTTTTTCCTTGCGGTGCTGTTAATAATCAATAAGAAACGAAAAATAGAAGCAAAATTAGTGAGAAATGAAGGACTGCAGTAACGGTGATACGAGTATTAAAGGCAATCACAACACCCGACAAAACAGCACGAGGGATTTTAAAAAGAAAAAATTGAATGAATAAATAACTGAAGAAACAAAACTTGTAGAAGAAAGTAGGAGGGGAAACAATGCGCGTGCAAACAACAAAAGTTACATCTCCCGTTAAAAAGAAGGCGCAGAAAAAAAATTAACAAAAGACATGAAACGATGACGATGAACTACCACCGAGCACTCCTTCGTTTATTACTGTTCGTTCTTCTCTGGAAACCCAACGACGTCTAAGGAGAAAAGGCGAGCGGGAGGAGATGAAGCAAAGAAATAATAAATAAATAGAGGGAAAAGTGTTTTTCTCTCTTTTTTTTTTTGAAAAAAAAGGATGGGCCAAGCGCGACACAAGAAGCCTTCCACAATCCCGCACTACACAACAAGCGGTGCCATCGAGCGAGACGCGCGTCACGTTGCTCCCAAGTGATAACAGCGCGGAGGGGCTCCGGTGAACCAGACACCCCTCAGTGGCGTGGCACGCCGCACCCCAAACGCCTACTGCTTTCAGCGCTGTAAGGTCCACTGCTCAACACCCTCCTGTTCGTTGGCAGTCCGTGAGGCAAAGCCTTCGCTGGTGTCTGGCGCGGAATCAGCTTCATATGAACCACACGGGCCCACACACACAAACACACGCTGCCGGGTCCGCAATGACTTCACAGTCGCGGGAGACATGCCAGAAATATCGCTGACTCCCGGTAACACCCCAATGATGGGGCAAAACGTCAATAAAAAAAGGAGGCGAAATTCGGCACCATCGGGTGCCAACTCTGACCACGTCCAACAATCAACTCTCGTGCGGCACCACTCAATGGTGAGAACCTGTGCACGGGGTTTACGCCACTGCTCGGGGGCATACCTTTTCCAATCACGTGCAACGCATTTGTGGAATGAAGGGCCAATGCCAACCGTCTCATGAACCGTATGTTATTGTGGCGAGCCGCAGGATAACTTTTTCCGCCTCCCGAGACGGAGGAAACACCACTGACTAATTTGTCACTTCTGCGTTTACGTCCCTATGCGAAAGCCCTCTTAATGACAAATTCTCTGAGAAGTAAAATCAGCCCCTAAACTCGTTATTGGTATCAACCATTGCGATATTTCAAAAAGGCATTAATCCTTTTTTTTCTTTCCTTTTCGGGATGCCTGTCGTTATCGCCCGTGTGCTACGTATCCCCACTGCCCCTCATCGGTGCCTGCCTCAGCCTACACCCATCAATGAACAAAACTGTGATCCACCCGCAGCGAGTAACATTAAAATAATAATAATAATAAATTTGAAGGGGAAAATGTCATTAACTAATTAATCAATTGGCCATCGTGTACGATACACGGCCTCCACCTCATTTCTCCAATCAGCGTGGTGTGTGGTAGCACCTTTTCCTTGTCTGCCAGCCCCAGTGCTTTCCACCCAACTCGAACCCAATCGCCCCATCTTTCACTTCGTTGTTCTCCTTCCCGTATTTATTCCCCCCGGGGGTTTGAGCAGAATACAAATTCCCCCGTGACTTGTATCGTAACATGCGTGAGGTCTCATGGCGTAAGAACCACGGGCTTTGCTGCGGCTTACCGCTTATGATGCCTACGTTGTTGATTCCAAACGATTAACCCTCTCAGCTCACACCGCGCCCCGTCGCACGAAAAGAAAACACCAAAAAAAAAAGAAAGAAAAACAGAAATGTAGCACGAGCCGAAACCCTCTTTTGTCATTTCTTTTTTTTTTTCTCCTCTCGTTTCCTTCTTCCTTTCGATAAAACTGAAACTTGTCTCACCACGCCGATCCGCTTTTGGTGCTACCTCCTCCGTGTCTTTTAAATCGCCCGTCAGTTCCAAGCAGTGCTGCTCACATGTTAATACCTGGCAGCTGAATCTTCCGCCTCTCATTTCGACTTTCAAATATTTTTGCTTTCTCAATAAATTTCTTGCTTTGCTCCGCTCGCCCGCTTAATTATTCCCATCTCCTTCGGGTTCTGAATTTATTTTTCACAAACGCAGATGAACTTTTTCGCCATTTTTACTCGCCACCCCACGCACCACACCTCACAGGCGACGAAGAATGAGCGAAACACGAGTGTCAATGAATGGCTTTTACTTTCTTTTCCTTTTTCTCTTCAAACAAACAAAAGAAAAACAGGCGGAGAAAGAACAACTACAAGAAATACTTAAAATCAACAGTAATGATGGGATCACGTGATGGAATTCGGGACGTGAGGCGTAGGAAAGAACAGCGCTTAAGTAAGTCTCAAAAAAGAAAAGAAAAAAGAAAAAAAATAGAAGTTACGAGCGTAACATTGCCGCTCACTCGTCACTGCGCAAAATGCAATGCGCGAGGACGGTGCAGTTTATTAGTGGCATCAAATTAGTGTTGATGCTTTAAGGTAACAAGTGGCGTATGGTGCGTGAAGTTTAAAATGAAATGTATAAAGCAGAGGTAATGGGGGAGGCGGGAAAGTGGGAAATGAGATCCAGGAATAATATTTTTTCCTTTTATCGCAGGAGAAAAAAGAAAAAGGCAAAAAAGATTATCCTGCTCGGCACTGAATTGGCCACGTGGATGCATATAACATACGCACATACGCTTGCAAACGCTGCATGGGAGTGCTAACCGCTATCAACACCAGTGAAATAGAAAGAAAAAAAAAGCAGGATCACCCGGAAACCAAATGAAGAGCGCGATGCGGTGAATAGTCATCAAAGAAGGACGTAGAAATACGGCAAAATGTTCGGGAAAAGTGTGGGGCGAAGGAAAGCAATGCAGGAGCCGTAACACGATGCTACGGAAGTTGAACACATGGCTTTGACCACGCATGGCGTGAAGGAAGAAACAAAAAAAAAGGAGCAAAAGTTCTCCCATTAGCACACCATGACGGTCACACCAGTGATCCTGGACAGATGCCATGCGACATAATCCTCTTTTGCAAATGCACGCGAAGGAATAGCATCGAAATAAAGAAAATCTTATCCCCTTGAGGCCCATGTGCCGAACCGCCTACGGGTGCACGGCAAATGAATCTCAATGGTGTCACCCCTCTACTACGCAGAATGCCCATGAGAAGAAAGGCAAAGAAAGAGGGGTGGGAAAAAGCTTCTCTTACCGTTATCAGCACCCTTCGTGATGTCCTCCACACCTTGAACCGCCCATTACGAGCAAACAATTGCATCGCCATGCAAATATACACATATATACATGCACCCGTACATAATACACCGTGTTCAAGTTAAATGCAGTTCTACGCACACCTTAAAAACCTTTGCGCACCCCCCCCTCCGCTGCACGATCTCTTTTGAGCATCCTCAACATAACCACTTTTCACTCACTAACACGCCGCAAAGTACATCTTTTTTTATCATTAGTGGCCACCACAGTGTCCACAACATGGGCAAAAGTTGAGCACGCGGTTCTCTCTCGACGTCGCCGCGTCCCACGACACCTCCCCACCGCTGATAAACGCCTTCAGTGGTACAAGCTCTAGTTGCAAGTTCGTGTCGACCGCCGATGCAAGCGCCCGCACCTGCGCCGGCCGATCCTTCTGCTCATAATGGTCCCCAATGAAAATTACCGACGCTCCCGTGCCACCCCGGTCGCTGACAAGACGCTTCAGCACGACCTTGAGTTCTTCAGCAGCTGCACCAACGAAATGCACATTAACCCCGCAGGATGACGATTCCCCGGTCGCTTCAGTTTCGTGTGAAAAATCTCTCACCAACAGCGCAAGATGTTGGGCCACAAAGTCCAAGCCCTCCTGCACCGTTGGCTCCTTCACCCCTTCAGTAACCTTACACGCATACGGCAATCGCACCACCACGTGCCTCACCGTATCCAATGCACCCCGTAGTGAGGCGTACGCTGCTAGCCACGCTACCTCAGTAGCAATTTTTGTTCCTGCTTCCGCCAGCGGGATCTCAGAAACGTCGAGTACAACCAGCTGACCGGACCCCGCGTCTTTCGGTAACCGGAGCTGCATCGGGCCTTCCGGAAAGTAGTGAGTGACAACGACAGGTGTCTGTGAAGACTGTCGCTTGGTTAGTTGTGCGTACCCGCCTACACAACCAGCCTGTTGGGACGCGCCTCCGCTGGCAACGAGAGAAGTGTCAACAACCGCCTCTGGAGGAAAAATGCACAGCTCATCGTACACAATGTCGTATAAATTCCAAATTTCCCTCCACACAGCGCTACACAACTGAGCACTCAAGTCGACGTTGCTATCGGCTTCAGGGATCTGCACGCCCACATGGAAGTGGGGAAAAAGCATGGGCCGCGCGGTACCGTCTAATTTAAACTCCAATGTGGGAGGCCGTGTGTTTGTGAGGCGAAAGCCACGCAGGTGAACCAACGAGGCCTGCGAGTTCTCCGCCGAGGCACCATTCCCACGAACACGAAGTAGCATCAGCAGTAGAGGTGGTTCAGAATTCCTTTATTATCTTATAAATAAGTATTCCTTTCGTTTCTCCCCTTATCGCGTCACAAAAACAAGTCCATATACGCGTGGGAAAAGGAAGAAGAAAAAAAAAAATGGAAGGAGTGGAAGTAAGTAGCACTGGGTAATGAAATCCACGGATCACAACGTTATAGTGACAGAACTGAGCAAAAACGCGTTGGGGAAGAACCACAACTAACGCATTACATCATGTCCATCCCTCCTCTCCAGTAATACTCTCGCTTCATCTACACCCGAACTTTTGCCATCCTCTCTATCGGAATCTAGCCCCTTCACTTTGCTCTCGCGTGAGAAAGTGAAGGGAAGTGAATGTAAATATAATAATAATAATAATAACAAAAGCGCAGGGAGTTTCCCTTGTCAGTAATAAAACTGGGCGGAACTTGAATGTGCAGGAAAAAAATAAACATAAAGGTGCTCTAAAAATGGGACGAAAACATCAGTGGAACTAAAAAAAAAAAAAAATTAGTAACCACAGCAGCACAGAGCGTATTAAGAGGCGAAAGGGAAAGTAGGCAGTGAAGGAAAAACTAAGGCACCCACAAGACCCGTGAGGCGCACAGCATCCAACCACATGTCAAAGAAGATCTAATTAGAATGAAAGTAAGAGGAAGTGTGAAGGGAAAAGAAAAAGAAAAGAAAAAAAGAATGTGGAAAACTGTGCATTACGCTCGGAATCCTTCACGCTATCTCGCACCACTTCCTTTGCGCACCGCTACTGAAGTGTGTAAGATGGACACATGATTAGTAAGTACGTATACACAACAGCATTCTCTCAGCCTAATAGTTTGTGTAATCCTTAAGAAGGCCCCGTTTGCGACCCGCCACTTTTTTCATCTCAGCGTGGGAACAGGCGCGCCCGGAAGCTACGGGAGGTTGATCGCAACTGCCCTCCACCCCGCCCACTAACGACTGCGATACTGCACGCGAAACAGGGGCAGAGACAGGCTGCTGCGGGGGCTTACCGCCGTTGCAGTTGTATCGCTGACTGTCTGTTATATCCCTAGCCGACCCCATGTCATTGTGGTTGGGATTGGCTCCCGCGCCGTTGCTGTTATTGTTGCCGTTCCTCAGGCAGGAGCGCAGCTGCCGAGTCGGGACGCCCGTAGACGCGTTCATGGCGATAAACTGCTGCTCCTTGCGATTCGCTTTAGGGATTTTGGTCATCTCAAACTGCTCCACACGATTCCCGGCAAATGACAACGAACGGCGTTGGTTCTGCAGAGGCGCCTGCGTCAATTGCCGCAATTCTTCCTGCCGCTGCGCGCGTGTCTGCTGCAGACGATCCTCAGCCTCCGTTTTCTCCGCCTCCAACTGCACAATCTCTCGCATGTGTGCCTTGCGCATGTTGCTGAGTTCTTCCTCCAGTGTCTCAACTTCCGCACGCAAGGCACGCTCCTGATCGGCCCATTCGGAACTCTCACGCTCGAATAGCTTCGCCAGGTCATACCGCTTACTGAGCGCTTCCTCATCCCTTTGTATATTCTTAATCACTTGGCGCATGTTTTCATAGTTGTCCAGCGTCTCATTAAATTCCTTTTTCACCTGCGCCCTGTGCGACTCAAATTTCGCAGTTTCCTCCTCCACGCGTTTGGCCTCCGCCTCGACCTTCTCCAGGTATGAAAGCATTTCCCCCTTCTCTCGCTCCACAATTTTATTATAGCGGCCAATCTCTTCTTTCAGCTGTTTCTTCTTTTCCAAAATGGAGGCGATTTTATCATCCACTAGACTGATTTCAGCCCTTGTGCCAACAACGCGGTCATTCCACAGTGCGGTGAGGTTCAGTGTCATTGATCAATCCTGAAAAAGATACGCAATGCTGGCGTACGGAAATGAAAAGACTGAGAAGAAAAAAATTAAATGGCAGTGTTTGGTTCTTGACGGGCACACAGACAGCTTCGTAGGGACGCCCTAATGCTGTAAGGGCGTATTACTGCAGCCGAGTGACACGTTATGCGCTGGTGACTGGTTTACGAGAAGATTCAGAAACCCGGCGGGCAAAATTATTTGTTTCTAATTTTCTTTTCCTTACTTGCGCAAAGCCAGAAACTGCATATTGACACAAGAAGAAAAAAAGTGGGTGGGTGGGCACAACAAGAAAGAAAAAGTGCGTTATGTCTCAGCAGAAGAAGCAGCAAAATGAGAAGATAAAATGGGCAATAACAACCACACCAGACGTCGTTAATGGGAAAACAAGGAAGAGGAAAAGGGACGGAAACGTTTTATATCCGCAGACGTTTAAAACAACCCCTTCGGCCCACAGACCCGCCCCCAGAATTTGATTTCAGTGCCCACCAGTGAAATTTGATCCTTTTACAACACTACCAAGAGCACACCTTTGAATTATGTGGCATCTGCTTTCGAACCGACGAAGTGTAGCGAGACAAAGGGGCATCAAAAATAATAAATAAAAATAAAGTCAGCCCTACAACTTTAATCACCTCGTGTTGACAAACAGTTATTATGTCAGAGGACCCCCCTCAATGGGAGGGAAGAAGGAAAAAGAAAAAAGAAAAAAGGTTGACAAGAGAAAACAATCCAGTCAAGAAAAGAGAAGGAAAAACATACGACTGGTATCACTCTCATTCTATTTTCGTTCGACCACTCTCAGGAACATTCATGAAAACCTTCATGCTTCACAGCGTGGGGGACGCAGCAGTGGGGGGGAGAAACCAAAACCAACAGGAGAATTGGGTAAAGAAAAAAAAAAGAAGAAGACATAAACAAAGCGTTAACTAACCTCATACATTTCACACTCATTGCTTTATTATGTCTCTAACATAAACAACCGCAAGAAACATTTAAAAAAAAAAAAAACTGGCACCGCCGACGACTGGTAATTCTATTCATTGGCTAAGAAACCCTCAGAGTGACCCATATGCTGAAAAGAAAAAAATCTGGCGCTTCACCCATAAGCAGCCAAGTTGTCTCACTTAACGTACCAGGACACGACAATACTTCTCGGTGCCCGCCCAGGAGAACACCACTAACAGAATCCACTAGGAATAAAAAGAAATACCACAATGTCAGCAAGCGCACACGCACGCACACAATTCATCACCGTCACATGTCAAGCAAAATAAAAAAAAATACATAAGAATCACTACCCAGGCCTGCGGTGCCTACGCAACAAGTCGCCCACCTCCTACAACCACACCCGCACTTACCATTGGAATTGTCAGTACTGGCCACTCACCAGACGCTCATATGTTTCCCTCGGCGTCCCGCTCTCATTTGACCGGTTATACCGGGACCACCAGAACTGGCTGACACCGCGCATTGTTACATGTTCCCGCACCCGCTGCCACTGCGCCCTTGCCAATAGCCGGTGACCGTACTGCAAAAAGGTTCCCGCACTACTTGAAGAGGAGTGTCGCTCCACATCCTCCTCTAACGTTTCGGCAATACGGCGCGCTTCAGGTTCCATATCCACCATCTCTGTTCGCCGGGGAAAGGTAGGCTCTTTGATCGGAATAAGACGAGACACGGAGACGAACACGAGGATCAGAGCTGCCACCAACACTGAGCATAACCATTGATCGTAGTGCAAGGGTGTCACCATCATGAAGTCTCTCAGAAACTCCACCGCTATCACCTGAAAACCAACACAACAAACAACAATAAACAAAAATGTCTTTGAGCGTGAAATTAAACCTTCAAACATGTTCACCTCGTCATACACCTTACGAGCATTAAACATGTTGAACACGGTAAAGAAAATAAAAAGATTGAAAATAACCGTCCTTAACTCCATTTTATCAGCATTCAGCCACGACGATCCCAAATACATGAAAACAAAAAGAGAAGCGAGCTGCAAAGCACTCCCAACAGATATTGTGCACCACATACGGCGCGATACCAACGGCGCCGCGGTGGGTATTGGCCCACGATTCAGGCAAGCGTCCGTTGGACTCTCCGTCGCCAGCGCAAGGGCTGCAAGTGTGTCCATGAGAAGATTCACCCAGAGAAGCTGCACGGTGGTAAGAGGGGAACTGTCACCAAGCGTCACCAGCGACCCAACAAACGTAAGGGTTACGGAAACCACATTTGCTGTTAATTGCAATTGGAGGAACTTGCGAATATTGTCATTGACAGTCCGACCCCACACAACGGCGCGCTGCACTGACCTAAAATTATCATCCAGCAGAATAATATCCGCAGATTTGACAGCGATGTCAGTACCGCTCTTCATCACAAAACCAACGTTTGCCAGACGCAGCGCAGGCGCATCATTTGTACCGTCCCCAGTCACAGCCACGACCTCGCCACGCATCATCAGCATCAGCACGAGCAGCTGCTTGTCCAACGGCTGAGACCGACCCATCACCGTCATCCGATCCAGAACAGACCAAAACCTCTTCATATTCTCCTCGTCGCCATAACTATCGTAAACAAGGTTGCGAAAGTCCTTCCCAGTGAGGGCAACATCTCCACGTAACCGGTTGTATATCCCGCACTGCCGCGCGATGGCCACAGCCGTGTCGAGGTTATCGCCCGTGCACATGCGCACTGTCACGCCAGCGCGCTGGCATGCTTGCACCGCGTTCGGCACCTCGGGGCGCAGCGGATCCTGAATCCCCAGAAGCGCAGCCCACACAAGCGGCTGCTCGGGCTCCTCGCTCGGTATTGGCCATCCGTGCTGAGAACCGTGTACGCAATACCAATCGTGCGGTTGGCATCACTGGCAATTGAGCGTATTTGAGCCACAATCTTCTCCTTCACGTCATCTGTCAGCGGCTCCTCGCGGCCCTCCGTCGACAGGTACCGGTCACACATGGAAAGGATGCGATCAGATCCGCCCTTGACGTGGTGCACCACATCACCGCCCCTCATAGTGACCGTGCTCATTACCTTGCGCTCGCTCGTGAAGGGAAAGATCGTGAAGCCACCCGCACGGCACTCTTCACGAAGGCGTTGATGTGGCAGGCTGTTAGCTGCAGTCTCACAGGAATCGGTGAGCATCACGCGATCCACAAAGTCCAGCAGCGCATTGTCTGTCTTGTTACCCTTGCCCTCACGCCACACCCACTTACAAGCATTCTCAGTGCCCGCCTCATCGCCACCCCACACCTTCTCACTCGAGCTATTAACAGAAATACCCTCCATCACCAGCCGCTGCGTCTCAGCATTGACACCCACCAGCTCAAGCCGTGTGGAATGGTCACCGGGGTTCGAAACGTGGAAGGACTGCATCCCAATGTACCCCTGCACCACAACCATCCGGTTCTGTGTCAGCGTGCCCGTCTTGTCACTGCAAATTTGTGTTGCGTTACCCATAGTCTCGCAAGCACGAAGACGCCGCACTTGATTATTATCTTTTTGCATCTGGCCCTGAGAGTATGCAAGTGCAATGGTCACCGCCAGGGGAAGGCCCTCGGGCACAGCAACAACAACAATTGTGACACACAGAAGGAAATAATCCAAAAACCGCTTGGGATTGGAATCACGGCCCTCAACCAAGCGCACTGTCTCTGTAATGGAAAGAATGGCAAAAAGCAAAACGGCCAACCCAACGGCAGCCCGCCCTATAAGCCCGGCAAGATCGTCTAGTCGCTCCTGCAGCGGGGTCATCCTTGTGCCGCCTCCCTGCCGCGATTCCATCAGCAGTCGCCCACCAAATGATGACTCTCCCACAGCACACGTGAGGATGTACGTGTCCTCAGCCGTATTGACCACAGTTCCGGAAAAAATAATGGGGCACTCCGCACTCTTGGGCCTTGGATTGTTCTCACCCGTCATGCTGCTCTCGTCAATAACGACACTAAGGCCCTTGACATACAACCCATCAACAGGGACAACTAAGCCAGGGGAAAGAGCCACAAGATCCCCAACAACAATCTCCGTCACGTCTATCGTGCTCAGAAGTCCATCGCGCACCACAGTAATCGGCTGGGCGGCGTTCTCCTTCATTAGCATCCGGAACTTGAGCTCTTTCCGGTAGTCGTTGATGGATGACGCAGTGGTCACAGCAAAGACAGCCACAAGAATCGCAGCACCCTCGATCCAACCCGTCTTGTAGTTTACCTCGTCGTGGCCACGCTCTGGCACCGTCAAGCCAAGAGAAAGTGATATCACCGCAGCGACAGTCAAAAGAATGATCATGCGGTCACTCCACGCCGCCCTGTAAATTGCAAAGAATGTCAGCGGTGCTTCCTCAGGAAGGGCATTTTTGCCAAAAGTGAGGCGGCGGTGCACCGCTGAGGAACTGCTGATGCCCGAGTCCAGCCGTACATCAAGCTTCGCTGCCACACC
Source organism: Trypanosoma congolense (assembly GCA_002287245.1). Taxonomy (NCBI): domain Eukaryota; phylum Euglenozoa; class Kinetoplastea; order Trypanosomatida; family Trypanosomatidae; genus Trypanosoma; species Trypanosoma congolense. Next base: position 214,744 of record NHOR01000219.1, on the reverse strand, counting down.
CTCTACACCGCCCAGCTCGTCTAAAAGTGGCTTGGCATCACCGGCGGAGGCGAAAAGCTGCTGCAGCTTCCCGTTGATAGACTCGCTTACGTTTTCCCTCATCTCCACGTCGACAGCGGTAGCGCCACCATCCGCGAGCGGTGTAGTTAGACGAGACCTCTGCTGGCTAACGCCAGGGCCCGCAATCGTGCCGTACGTGGTTCCATCTCTTGAAGGAAGCATCGTTTATCTTCTGTCCCTCTTACAATGGCCTTCTGTACGTTATTTGTATCACCGTTTATTGTCAATGCGGTATTTGGCAGGGCGAATTGTCCCTTTCCACGCTTCTTTCCTTTTCTTTCCGATTCCCTCTTGAACTCCCTACAAAGTCCCTTAGTAAACGCACGGGTCGTCACCACAAAATGCCTTGTTATATATAAAGAAAAAGGTAAAGCCAATTCTAGCGGAAAAAGAAAGTTGGGGTTCAAACATGATTGGATAATGCGTGGAGGGAGGGCTGCTTCCAAACAATGCAAGCACAGAGAGCTCAATAGATGCTATCTTACGTTTAACTGGACCCATTAGCTGAGGCAGTGAAGGGGACACACACGCTGCAACGCCAGGCTCGGAGCCCCTCATCCACTCCAGAACGCATACCAGCATGGCGCTCCCTTGCTGCACATGAGAAAGAACAAAACGTTCGGAGCTGAGCTCACAAGCTTAATTGGCGAGAGCGTCAAACAAGAAAAAGCAACGCACCACAGACGTGCGGCCAACTCTTCCTTGTTCTTCCTTTCTCCTTATTTCGAATCCTATGTTACTACGTCATTGGGCTTATTTGTGCTCTTTTAGAAAGCATTCGCACCGCACCCCACTTTTGCTCCACTCCGCTTTCAAACTTATTGTAACCCTTAAAATATATTTTCGTCCCTTTATTCCTCCCATGCGCCCATTGCCCTCCACACACACATATTATCAGCTGAAGGCTGTCATAAGTTTATCGCAAGTGGGGACTGCCTTGCCAGACGGCGGAATGCCTATAAATCGCGCAGCAGTGAGGAGTTGAGAAGAACGCCGTCACAAAGGGACTCTAAGTGTTGCGACTGCTCCTTAAGCTGCATTAGCTTCAAGAGCGTATCGATGCGCTGCGCAAGCGGGCCATAGTTGTCCTCCTTTTGGCTGTAGTTGTTCTCGCTCCCGAGCATGCGGCTCAACTCGTCAGCGTTGCGCTGTACAGACTCCAGCAGGGCTGTGGTGTAGTCTGTCATCGTCTCCGACTGCAGTGCCGTGCAGCTACTCGGCAGCGGCGCAACACTTATGCCGTCCAGGCAGAAAAGTTGGTACTCGTCAACGTCTACCTCCACCCTAACCTCACGCAGCACACCATTCTTGGTAACGCGGCAGTCCCTCACCAGCCGGTTCTCGCGTAGCGCGTTGCGCTTGTTGGTGAACTTGTCGTAGAAATCAATGTACTCTGCAGTTGGAACAAAGGCACGGAGGTGCAGTTTGCCCATCAAATCAGTGCGGAAGGGATCGTACACAATGAGCACACTCGGATGGCCATCGAGCGCCAGCTTGGCAAGTTGATGTGCCGTGCGAGTTGAATATGGAGCATTCGCACACGCACTGCACACGGTAAAGTGGCCCACGTTGTAACTGTCTAGCACTTCATTGCGCAGCATTTTCTCTAACTTCCCGCGCATCTGTTTCTCCTCCTGCTGTTGTGCCGCCATCCGCTTCTCCCGCTGGTCCTCTCGCTCGTCTTCATTTGTCCTCTCCGCCGATACCGCCGGGATTATGTTCGTCACCTCAATAGTGTCGTTCAGCTGAACTCCGCAGAGCTCACCGAACACAGCATGGTGGCAAGTGGCGTTCTGCGCTAAGCTACCAAGGTGCGTGAGGGCGGCAAAGGAGATGCGAACACGCTGCACTGGTTGCAACTTGATAGTCTTCACGCAACCGGCTTCATCATCCTTGTGAAATCTCAAGTCGACGGGCACGTCGGCCGCTGATAACTGCACCTGCACCTGCGGGAAGCCGTGAAACATAACCGCCTGGGAAATATGGAACTCGAGATTGATATAAACGAAGGGCAGCTCACTTTGCTGTACAGGGAAATATATGATACTGAGCCGAAGCAAAGCAAAGAGGAATAAATAAATAAATGAAGGAACGAGAAAAAGGGACGTGTAACAGAATGGATGAGCTTCGTTTCGGGATATCTCTCCTTCCCGTGATACGCACCCACGCAGCCAGCCCAACAGCAACATGTGAAGGAAAACATATTAAACTCACTGCACCAATCGCATTACCCTTATCGCCATGAATTATTCTTGCTTCCATGGTGCAGGATGTATAAGTAAAGTATTACATGAACAGAGCATGGGCGCGAAGAAAACAGAAATCTCAAAGAAAAAAGAAAAGAGGAAGAAGAAACAAAGCGGAGCAACACTAAGCAATAGATACATCAAATTTCTTTCATTTCACGTACTTCACATCAGTGATATTTTATCATCTACAGTTTCGTATTTATATATATTTTCCCCCTCCTCTGCCACCGGTTCGCGGGATATTGACCGTCTGGGGAGGGCAGAAAAGGGAGGAAAGTAACCGTCAGCAGCAAAACAAGAGTTGACACGGGCACATACACAAAAGGAAAGAAGAAAGCTAGGCGAATAAACCAACACACATCTACACACAAAGCTTAAAACCAAACAGCGGAAAATAACATCACATAAGTCACAACATGACAAAACATGCATAGCCATCACGCCCCAGCCCTCACCCGTCTCTTGGGGAAAAAAAGGTAAATAAATTAAAGGTTAAAAAAGCACCCCATAATCACAAGGAAGAGTTGAGTGCTGATATAAAAATCATATGAAAATGATTGCTCGAGTATGTGTTTCTAACGCCTCTCAGCGGATAGCTAAAGTCCGCGATTCTGCGACTTCAAAAGGGGCCGCTCTTTAATAACAATAATAATGATAATGATAAAATTCAAAGGAAAAAATGATTTTATTTTCCACGGATTCCATAAGAAGTACAAATATAAAAAAAAAAGAAGAATCTGGCAAAGTCACGGAAGCATGGAAAGAAAAAAAGGAACTCATTAGTGGATATTCTTCAAAAGGATAGCAAGCGTATTGGAGAATAATCAAACCGAACGGGGAGAAGCACCACGGAGGTTCGGCGCCACCCTTCACGGTAACAGCAATTAAGGGCGGCTCATCAGTTGCTGTAGCAGCACGCAACAAGAAAGGGAGAAAGTAAAAAAGAAACATGAAAAAATGGAGGTCGCTCCGGCATCACGTGGGACAACATCAACAATGGCGTTTCCTGAAATCATTGTACATCGTAACAGCTGGAGCGCCATGCAAATCGCGTTCCTTCGCTGCACGACGGAACGCCCTCACAGTGACACGTGCCACCACGAGGTGAGCCCGCAGCTCGCGCCACATGACCTGAGCCCACAAATGCCTCGCAACGTAACGACCCCCCTCACGCCCTTCGCTGTCCGCCAGCCGCGCCTCACTCGCGCTGCTCTCCAACTTTTGGAGTAAGTGGGAGGCATCAGCCGGAATATTTTTCTCACTTATTTTCTTCCCATACACCGGCTCTTTGATGGGTAAAAGGCGTCCGAACGCGCACAAAAAGCAGCTAGCCGAGGCCAAGGCCCAGCTGTACACCCACTGCATAGCTGTCAATTTGCACAATGACATAAAATAGCTGAACGTCGAGACGGCTAGGCACTGAGCAGAAACACTTGCAAAAACCACGACGAGGAAACCAATGGACCTATTCAACCCCTCAAAAACATTAACCTCCGAAAACAGCTTGCGGCAATTCAACATGTGGCAAATGGCGCCTAAAACAATGACGGTAAAGAGAAAAGTCCCTTGAAGAAACTCTTTATCCGCTCCGGGGGAAACCTCGTCTAAACCCTTAAAAAACTTCACAAGAAGATTCCACCCACCTAAACAAATCAGCAATGATATGGTAATCTGAGGAAGAAAGCCAGCCAGTATTGTGCACCACATACGGCGCGATATCAACGGCGCCGCGGTGGGTATTGGCCCACGATTCAGGCAAGCGTCCGTTGGCTCCTCTAACACCAGCGCAAGGGCCGCAAGGACTTCATTGAGAAGGTTCACCCAGAGAAGCTGCACGGTGGTAAGAGGGGAACTGTCACCAAGCGTCACCAGCGACCCAACAAACGTAAGGGTTACGGAAACAGCATTTGTTGTTAATTGTAATTGGAGGAACTTGCGAATATTGTCATTGACAGTCCGACCCCACACAACGGCGCGCTGTATTGAGCTTAGGCTACCATCTTTCATAATAATGTCCGCAGATTTAATGGCAACGTCAGCACTGCTCTTCATTGCAAAACCAACGTTTGCCAGACGCAGCGCAGGCGCATCATTTGTACCGTCCCCAGTCACAGCCACGACCTCGCCACGCATCATCAGCATCAGCACGAGCAGCTGCTTGTCCAACGGCTGAGACCGACCCATCACCGTCATCCGATCCAGAACAGACCAAAACCTCTTCATATTCTCCTCGTCGCCATAACTATCGTAAACAAGGTTGCGAAAGTCCTTCCCAGTGAGGGCAACATCTCCACGTAACCGGTTGTATATCCCGCACTGCCGCGCGATGGCCACAGCCGTGTCGAGGTCATCGCCCGTCCACATGCGCACTGTCACGCCAGCGCGCCGGAATGTTTTCACCGCGTTCGGCACCTCGGGGCGCAGCGGATCCTGAATCCCCAGAAGCGCAGCCCACACAAGCGGCTGCTCGGGCTCCTCGCTCGGTATCGCGCCATCCGTGCTGAGAACCGTGTACGCAATACCAATCGTGCGGTTGGCATCACTGGCAATTGAATGCATTTGAGCCACAATCTTCTCCTTCACGTCATCTGTCAGCGGCTCCTCGCGGCCCTCCGTCGACAGGTACCGGTCACACATGGAAAGGATGCGATCAGACCCGCCCTTGACGTGGTGCACCACATCACCGCCCCTCATAGTGACCGTGCTCATTACCTTGCGCTCGCTCGTGAAGGGAAAGATCGTGAAGCCACCCGCACGGCACTCTTCACGAAGGCGTTGATGTGGCAGGCTGTTAGCTGCAGTCTCACAGGAATCGGTGAGCATCACGCGATCCACAAAGTCCAGCAGCGCATTGTCTGTCTTGTTACCCTTGCCCTCACGCCACACCCACTTACAAGCATTCTCAGTGCCCGCCTCATCGCCACCCCACACCTTCTCACTCGAGCTATTAACAGAAATACCCTCCATCACCAGCCGCTGCGTCTCAGCATTGACACCCACCAGCTCAAGCCGTGTGGAATGGTCACCGGGGTTCGAAACGTGGAAGGACTGCATCCCAATGTACCCCTGCACCACAACCATCCGGTTCTGTGTCAGCATGCCCGTCTTGTCACAGCTAATTTGTGTTGCGTTACCCAAGGCCTCACAGGCTGATAGTGTCTTCAGTTGATAATTTTCTTTTTGCATCTGGCCCTGACAGAATGCAAGTGCAATGGCCACCGCCAGGGGAAGGCCCTCGGGCACAGCAACAACAATGATGGTGACACACAGAATGATATAATCCAAAAACCGCTTGGGATTCCAAACGCCATCCTTAACCGAGCGCACTATTTCTGTAATTGAGAGAGTGACAAAAAGCGAGACAGCCAACACAATGGCAGCCCGCCCTATAAGCCCGGCAAGATGGCTCAGCCGCTTCTGCAGCGGGGTCATCCTTTTGCCGCCTCCCTGCCGCGATTCCATCAGCAGTCGCCCAGCATATGATGACTCTCCCACAGCACACGTGAGGATGTACGTGTCCTCAGCCGTATTGACCACAGTTCCGGAAAAAATAATGGGGCACTCCGCATTCTTGGGCCTTGGATTGTTCTCACCCGTCATGCTGCTCTCGTCAATAACGACACTAAGGCCCTTGACATACAACCCATCAACAGGGACAACTAAGCCAGGGGAAAGAGCCACAAGATCCCCAACAACAATCTCCGTCACGTCTATCGTGCTCAGAAGTCCATCGCGCACCACAGTAATCGGCTGGGCGGCGTTCTCCTTCATTAGCATCCGGAACTTGAGCTCTTTCCGGTAGTCGTTGATGGATGACGCAGTGGTCACAGCAAAGACAGCCACAAGAATCGCAGCACCCTCGATCCAACCCGTCTTGTAGTTTATCTCGTCGTGGCCAGGCTCTGGCACCGTCAAGCCAAGAGAAAGTGATATCACCGCAGCGACAGTCAAAAGAATGATCATGCGGTCACTCCACGCCGCCCTGTAAATTGCAAAGAATGTCAGCGGTGCTTCCTCAGGAAGGGCATTTTTGCCAAAAGTGAGGCGGCGGTGCACCGCTGAGGAACTGCTGATGCCCGAGTCCAGCCGTACATCAAGCTTCGCTGCCACACCCTCTACACCGCCCAGCTCGTCTAAAAGTGGCTTGGCATCACCGGCGGAGGCGAAAAGCTGCTGCAGCTTCCCGTTGATAGACTCGCTTACGTTTTCCCTCATCTCCACGTCGACAGCGGTAGCGCCACCATCCGCGAGCGGTGTAGTTAGACGAGACCTCTGCTGGCTAACGCCAGGGCCCGCAATCGTGCCGTACGTGGTTCCATCTCTTGAAGGAAGCATCGTTTATCTTCTGTCCCTCTTACAATGGCCTTCTGTACGTTATTTGTATCACCGTTTATTGTCAATGCGGTATTTGGCAGGGCGAATTGTCCCTTTCCACGCTTCTTTCCTTTTCTTTCCGATTCCCTCTTGAACTCCCTACAAAGTCCCTTAGTAAACGCACGGGTCGTCACCACAAAATGCCTTGTTATATATAAAGAAAAAGGTAAAGCCAATTCTAGCGGAAAAAGAAAGTTGGGGTTCAAACATGATTGGATAATGTGTGGAGGGAGGGCTGCTTCCAAACAATGCAAGCACAGAGAGCTCAATAGATGCTATCTTACGTTTAACTGGACCCATTAGCTGAGGCAGTGAAGGGGACACACACGCTGCAACGCCAGGCTCGGAGCCCCTCATCCACTCCAGAACGCATACCAGCATGGCGCTCCCTTGCTGCACATGAGAAAGAACAAAACGTTCGGAGCTGAGCTCACAAGCTTAATTGGCGAGAGCGTCAAACAAGAAAAAGCAACGCACCACAGACGTGCGGCCAACTCTTCCTTGTTCTTCCTTTCTCCTTATTTCGAATCCTATGTTACTACGTCATTGGGCTTATTTGTGCTCTTTTAGAAAGCATTCGCACCGCACCCCACTTTTGCTCCACTCCGCTTTCAAACTTATTGTAACCCTTAAAATATATTTTCGTCCCTTTATTCCTCCCATGCGCCCATTGCCCTCCACACACACATATTATCAGCTGAAGGCTGTCATAAGTTTATCGCAAGTGGGGACTGCCTTGCCAGACGGCGGAATGCCTATAAATCGCGCAGCAGTGAGGAGTTGAGAAGAACGCCGTCACAAAGGGACTCTAAGTGTTGCGACTGCTCCTTAAGCTGCATTAGCTTCAAGAGCGTATCGATGCGCTGCGCAAGCGGGCCATAGTTGTCCTCCTTTTGGCTGTAGTTGTTCTCGCTCCCGAGCATGCGGCTCAACTCGTCAGCGTTGCGCTGTACAGACTCCAGCAGGGCTGTGGTGTAGTCTGTCATTGTCTCCGACTGCAGTGCCGTGCAGCTACTCGGCAGCGGCGCAACACTTATGCCGTCCAGGCAGAAAAGTTGGTACTCGTCAACGTCTACCTCCACCCTAACCTCACGCAGCACACCATTCTTGGTAACGCGGCAGTCCCTCACCAGCCGGTTCTCGCGTAGCGCGTTGCGCTTGTTGGTGAACTTGTCGTAGAAATCAATGTACTCTGCAGTTGGAACAAAGGCACGGAGGTGCAGTTTGCCCATCAAATCAGTGCGGAAGGGATCGTACACAATGAGCACACTCGGATGGCCATCGAGCGCCAGCTTGGCAAGTTGATGTGCCGTGCGAGTTGAATATGGAGCATTCGCACACGCACTGCACACGGTAAAGTGGCCCACGTTGTAACTGTCTAGCACTTCATTGCGCAGCATTTTCTCTAACTTCCCGCGCATCTGTTTCTCCTCCTGCTGTTGTGCCGCCATCCGCTTCTCCCGCTGGTCCTCTCGCTCGTCTTCATTTGTCCTCTCCGCCGATACCGCCGGGATTATGTTCGTCACCTCAATAGTGTCGTTCAGCTGAACTCCGCAGAGCTCACCGAACACAGCATGGTGGCAAGTGGCGTTCTGCGCTAAGCTACCAAGGTGCGTGAGGGCGGCAAAGGAGATGCGAACACGCTGCACTGGTTGCAACTTGATAGTCTTCACGCAACCGGCTTCATCATCCTTGTGAAATCTCAAGTCGACGGGCACGTCGGCCGCTGATAACTGCACCTGCACCTGCGGGAAGCCGTGAAACATAACCGCCTGGGAAATATGGAACTCGAGATTGATATAAACGAAGGGCAGCTCACTTTGCTGTACAGGGAAATATATGATACTGAGCCGAAGCAAAGCAAAGAGGAATAAATAAATAAATGAAGGAACGAGAAAAAGGGACGTGTAACAGAATGGATGAGCTTCGTTTCGGGATATCTCTCCTTCCCGTGATACGCACCCACGCAGCCAGCCCAACAGCAACATGTGAAGGAAAACATATTAAACTCACTGCACCAATCGCATTACCCTTATCGCCATGAATTATTCTTGCTTCCATGGTGCAGGATGTATAAGTAAAGTATTACATGAACAGAGCATGGGCGCGAAGAAAACAGAAATCTCAAAGAAAAAAGAAAAGAGGAAGAAGAAACAAAGCGGAGCAACACTAAGCAATAGATACATCAAATTTCTTTCATTTCACGTACTTCACATCAGTGATATTTTATCATCTACAGTTTCGTATTTATATATATTTTCCCCCTCCTCTGCCACCGGTTCGCGGGATATTGACCGTCTGGGGAGGGCAGAAAAGGGAGGAAAGTAACCGTCAGCAGCAAAACAAGAGTTGACACGGGCACATACACAAAAGGAAAGAAGAAAGCCAGGCGAATAAACCAACACACATCTACACACAAAGCTTAAAACCAAACAGCGGAAAATAACATCACATAAGTCACAACATGACAAAACATGCATAGCCATCACGCCCCAGCCCTCACCCGTCTCTTGGGGAAAAAAAGGTAAATAAATTAAAGGTTAAAAAAGCACCCCATAATCACAAGGAAGAGTTGAGTGCTGATATAAAAATCATATGAAAATGATTGCTCGAGTATGTGTTTCTAACGCCTCTCAGCGGATAGCTAAAGTCCGCGATTCTGCGACTTCAAAAGGGGCCGCTCTTTAATAACAATAATAATGATAATGATAAAATTCAAAGGAAAAAATGATTTTATTTTCCACGGATTCCATAAGAAGTACAAATATAAAAAAAAAAGAAGAGTCTGGCAAAGTCACGGAAGCATGGAAAGAAAAAAAGGAACTCATTAGTGGATATTCTTCAAAAGGATAGCAAGCGTATTGGAGAATAATCAAACCGAACGGGGAGAAGCACCACGGAGGTTCGGCGCCACCCTTCACGGTAACAGCAATTAAGGGCGGCTCATCAGTTGCTGTAGCAGCACGCAACAAGAAAGGGAGAAAGTAAAAAAGAAACATGAAAAAATGGAGGTCGCTCCGGCATCACGTGGGACAACATCAACAATGGCGTTTCCTGAAATCATTGTACATCGTAACAGCTGGAGCGCCATGCAAATCGCGTTCCTTCGCTGCACGACGGAACGCCCTCACAGTGACACGTGCCACCACGAGGTGAGCCCGCAGCTCGCGCCACATGACCTGAGCCCACAAATGCCTCGCAACGTAACGACCCCCCTCACGCCCTTCGCTGTCCGCCAGCCGCGCCTCACTCGCGCTGCTCTCCAACTTTTGGAGTAAGTGGGAGGCATCAGCCGGAATATTTTTCTCACTTATTTTCTTCCCATACACCGGCTCTTTGATGGGTAAAAGGCGTCCGAACGCGCACAAAAAGCAGCTAGCCGAGGCCAAGGCCCAGCTGTACACCCACTGCATAGCTGTCAATTTGCACAATGACATAAAATAGCTGAACGTCGAGACGGCTAGGCACTGAGCAGAAACACTTGCAAAAACCACGACGAGGAAACCAATGGACCTATTCAACCCCTCAAAAACATTAACCTCCGAAAACAGCTTGCGGCAATTCAACATGTGGCAAATGGCGCCTAAAACAATGACGGTAAAGAGAAAAGTCCCTTGAAGAAACTCTTTATCCGCTCCGGGGGAAACCTCGTCTAAACCCTTAAAAAACTTCACAAGAAGATTCCACCCACCTAAACAAATCAGCAATGATATGGTAATCTGAGGAAGAAAGCCAGCCAGTATTGTGCACCACATACGGCGCGATATCAACGGCGCCGCGGTGGGTATTGGCCCACGATTCAGGCAAGCGTCCGTTGGCTCCTCTAACACCAGCGCAAGGGCCGCAAGGACTTCATTGAGAAGGTTCACCCAGAGAAGCTGCACGGTGGTAAGAGGGGAACTGTCACCAAGCGTCACCAGCGACCCAACAAACGTAAGGGTTACGGAAACAGCATTTGTTGTTAATTGTAATTGGAGGAACTTGCGAATATTGTCATTGACAGTCCGACCCCACACAACGGCGCGCTGTATTGAGCTTAGGCTACCATCTTTCATAATAATGTCCGCAGATTTAATGGCAACGTCAGCACTGCTCTTCATTGCAAAACCAACGTTTGCCAGACGCAGCGCAGGTGCATCATTTGTACCGTCCCCAGTCACAGCCACGACCTCGCCACGCATCATCAGCATCAGCACGAGCAGCTGCTTGTCCAACGGCTGAGACCGACCCATCACCGTCATCCGATCCAGAACAGACCAAAACCTCTTCATATTCTCCTCGTTGCCATAACTATCGTAAACAAGGTTGCGAAAGTCCTTCCCAGTGAGGGCAACATCTCCACGTAACCGGTTGTATATCCCGCACTGCCGCGCGATGGCCACAGCCGTGTCGAGGTCATCGCCCGTCCACATGCGCACTGTCACGCCAGCGCGCCGGAATGTTTTCACCGCGTTCGGCACCTCGGGGCGCAGCGGATCCTGAATCCCCAGAAGCGCAGCCCACACAAGCGGCTGCTCGGGCTCCTCGCTCGGTATCGCGCCATCCGTGCTGAGAACCGTGTACGCAATACCAATCGTGCGGTTGGCATCACTGGCAATTGAATGCATTTGAGCCACAATCTTCTCCTTCACGTCATCCGTCAGCGGCTCCTCGCGGCCCTCCGTCGACAGGTACCGGTCACACATGGAAAGGATGCGATCAGACCCGCCCTTGACGTGGTGCACCACATCACCGCCCCTCATAGTGACCGTGCTCATTACCTTGCGCTCGCTCGTGAAGGGAAAGATCGTGAAGCCACCCGCACGGCACTCTTCACGAAGGCGTTGATGTGGCAGGCTGTTAGCTGCAGTCTCACAGGAATCGGTGAGCATCACGCGATCCACAAAGTCCAGCAGCGCATTGTCTGTCTTGTTACCCTTGCCCTCACGCCACACCCACTTACAAGCATTCTCAGTGCCCGCCTCATCGCCACCCCACACCTTCTCACTCGAGCTATTAACAGAAATACCCTCCATCACCAGCCGCTGCGTCTCAGCATTGACACCCACCAGCTCAAGCCGTGTGGAATGGTCACCGGGGTTCGAAACGTGGAAGGACTGCATCCCAATGTACCCCTGCACCACAACCATCCGGTTCTGTGTCAGCATGCCCGTCTTGTCACAGCTAATTTGTGTTGCGTTACCCAAGGCCTCACAGGCTGATAGTGTCTTCAGTTGATAATTTTCTTTTTGCATCTGGCCCTGACAGAATGCAAGTGCAATGGCCACCGCCAGGGGAAGGCCCTCGGGCACAGCAACAACAATGATGGTGACACACAGAATGATATAATCCAAAAACCGCTTGGGATTCCAAACGCCATCCTTAACCGAGCGCACTATTTCTGTAATTGAGAGAGTGACAAAAAGCGAGACAGCCAACACAATGGCAGCCCGCCCTATAAGCCCGGCAAGATGGCTCAGCCGCTTCTGCAGCGGGGTCATCCTTTTGCCGCCTCCCTGCCGCGATTCCATCAGCAGTCGCCCAGCATATGATGACTCTCCCACAGCACACGTGAGGATGTACGTGTCCTCAGCCGTATTGACCACAGTTCCGGAAAAAATAATGGGGCACTCCGCATTCTTGGGCCTTGGATTGTTCTCACCCGTCATGCTGCTCTCGTCAATAACGACACTAAGGCCCTTGACATACAACCCATCAACAGGGACAACTAAGCCAGGGGAAAGAGCCACAAGATCCCCAACAACAATCTCCGTCACGTCTATCGTGCTCAGAAGTCCATCGCGCACCACAGTAATCGGCTGGGCGGCGTTCTCCTTCATTAGCATCCGGAACTTGAGCTCTTTCCGGTAGTCGTTGATGGATGACGCAGTGGTCACAGCAAAGACAGCCACAAGAATCGCAGCACCCTCGATCCAACCCGTCTTGTAGTTTATCTCGTCGTGGCCAGGCTCTGGCACCGTCAAGCCAAGAGAAAGCGACATCACCGCAGCGACAGTCAAAAGAATGATCATGCGGTCACTCCACGCCGCCCTGTAAATTGCAAAGAATGTCCGCGGTGCTTCCTCGGGAAGGGCATTTTTGCCAAAAGTGAGGCGGCGGTGCACCGCTGAGGAACTGCTGATGCCCGAGTCCAGCCGTACATCAAGCTTCGCTGCCACACCCTCTACACCGCCCAGCTCGTCTAAAAGTGGCTTGGCATCACCGGCGGAGGCGAAAAGCTTTTGCAGTGACTCGTTTGTTACGAAATCGTGACATCGCTTTTCTTCATTAACTTTAACCTCGTACGGGTCAGTGGAATGGGGGTTTGGAGTCATTTTCGTCTTCGTGCTGGTATGTCGCCACAGCAGCACTAAATTTCTTTTTTTAGTTTTTTGATCGCTTTTTGCCTTCTTTTGTGCAATTTTTTGGCACCTTTTTTCAGAGGGTTGAAGGGTTGAAGAGCGTCTGTCCTCCTTCTTGCTTTATTTTGTTTCTTTTTGTTTCAATGTGGCCCCTGTGTCTCTTTTTCTGGTTCATTAATAAATAAAAACAAGAAAAGATAACAGACGGTTCCCGCTGCAGCTAGGTGCAATTTTATAAACATCTCGTGACGAAAATAATGTCTCCCCTCATGCTCATGTTGGGTGCTTACTTCCCTCACGGCGGCTGTTGAGTATACATTTACAACCATTGCAAACAGGAAGGTAGAAAGCGTGCCAAAAAAAAAAAAATTGTACAGCGTACCGCTACTCCTTCAATCTTCAGAAAACGAAGGGCAGAAACGCCGACCGTTGTGCTTTCGTGTTGTTGGGGTGGATATTTATTACGTAAAGAGCAAAGCGAAACAGTGGGGGAGGAGGCTGTGGTACGTCTTATTGAACCACACTACTCGTGCCCGCACCCTCCAATTCGGCAACGCGCAATTGAAGCCTTGCGCACTCACTTGTTACTCGCAACACTTCAACTTCAAGTTTGGAAGATGAAGCCCTAAAGGCCTGCATGACATTACAAAATAACTCATCCTTTTTCTTTAAACTGTCGCGAACAAAGTCTGCGCTTAATAGCAACGATTTTTTCCTCTCGTCGCACACAGAGAGAAGAGAGCTTACTGACTTCAAATAATCGTACCAACTCTCTTCTAAAGAAGCCACCAAAGGGCCACTAGTTTTCAACGCAGCATCGCGGTCACGCTGAGCCTCAGCAAGCTGAAGCCGGAGTAGCTCAACCTCTTGTTGTAGACTCTTTATTTGTTCTTTGTTCTGTAGCATTTCCGCAGCTTTCTCTGAATATGCATTTAATTTTTCCTGCAGATTTTGAATTTTTTCCTGATCTTCGTCCATCCTAGTTTTCATGCGGACCTGCCACTGCTCTACCTTTTCTTGCACTTCCCTTTCAACCCTCTCCCTAATCACTTGCTCCTGTGCAGTGCTGTCGCATGTTGTGAAAAAGCTATCGACTGTCATTTGATTCCCTCGCAGAACCCGCACCTCAGCTTCAAGTTGCTCGATTCGCGCCCTGTCCTTAGCAGATTGCACTTTGCTAGCCTCCTTCCATTGCGCCATTCGCTCCTCCACAGCCCTCTCAAGAGCATCAGGTGCGACAGAAGCTCCTGTAAATGTGAACAGCGAATTGTTTTGACATGCCTCGAGTTCCTTCTTTTTCTGATCCAGCTCTTGGCGTAACATTTTAATCACCTCCTCCTTCTGCCCCATCGCATCAGCAAAGTTGAAACGTTCCTCCTCCCTTCCCTGAGGAAAGTTTGTAGAATTAAAGCTGTTAGACAGGGACCGGGCCGCTGACTGTGCATTGGCGCCCCCGAGACCTGACAGGTCTGCCTGACCCGTCAGATCTCTCACAAGTTCCTCAAGGAATGAAATGCGCTTCGCCTTTTCGCGGACGTTCTGCGACTGTTTCTTAGCGAGCTCAATCAGATCCGCACGCGACATGGTGTTCAAATCCACGGTGCGCGTTGGACGAGGCGGGAGGAAAATATCCATTGGTGTTTTTTGTCTTTTCTGAAAGATATATAAATAAATATACACCAAACAATGTTATTGCAGAAAAAAAAAGAAGGAAAAAAAGTGACAAGAGCCCAAGTCGAGAAGATAAAAGGTTACAACGAAAGAATAAAGTAGAACAAAGCAACTTAGCCACATCTTTCCTCAGTTAAACGCAAATTTCCCGAAGGTACTACAAGTGTCGCGCAGCTGTGTCAATGTCGTTGCCTCAATGATGATGATGATGGCGACACTTTTGGGAGGCATTGAGATGATATAAAAAGAACAAATCATCACATCAATTGTGCCCACGGAAAGTGAGGGTAAAGGAAAAACAAATATTCAGCCTTTCTTTCCACAGTCTAACCCCTCCCCACCTATCCGCTCAGCTGGAAGAAAACTACCCTCAACTTTAGGTGGGAATAAACGACAAACGAAAGAATTATTTCTTTTTTATTCCTTTTTTTTTTAGAAATTCGCCAGAGCCTACAAAAAAATAGATGCAGCTCCCTGGCCACCAACATAGATAACGGCAACCACCACCACGCCCTTCCATCGAAGAAAAAATTTCGAGGAATAATATACGCCATATAACCATATGACACGTAAACCACCTTTAGAGCCCCACACAAAGCGGAAAAGTAATAATTTTAAATGAGTGACAACGCTCAAAGCATCAGAGGCGATATGACACCCATAACCGTGACCCTGAGGCCACAGTCAGCCGGTGTTGAGGTCTTCCCGCGGCTCGGGTGGCCGCTGCTCCTACGAGCTGGCAGCACGGCGAGAGAAAAACTAATCTTTTCCATTTGCAGCCGGAGGTCCAGTTTGGCAAATGTGCTGGTCGCTCGGTTACCACCGTTGGATCGGTCGATGGATCTCCCGCCCAGTGGAACCGCCGCCAGGGTAAACACCCGCGGAGCCGCATCCAAGTGACCTCCAACGTGCGCTTTCAGCAGCACCAAAAAGCCCTCGTCATCACCGCCTGTGGTGTCGCCACTCAGGAAAAAGTGCGCCCCTGTCAGCTGCAGCGTGCTGCGCCCGACGGGGTATTGCATCGGTTCCCTCTCCACATGGGACTCCGACTCTGTGGAAGAGGCCAACCGTTTCGATTTGTCCTTATGGCTATCTTTGACTCCCCCTCCACGAGTGCTTTGCGCGAGCGCACTCCGTAGAGATGATAACGATAACTGAGCCACCACAGTCCTAGCCATTGAGTTTTCCCGTAACGAAACAAACAGTGATGCCAGCTCACGCGCTGTGCGTCACTTAGTTTTGTCTGACGGTAATTCTCCGCCCTTCGATCCTTTTTATCTTTTATTGGCCTAACTTCCACAACAACAACAACAAAAGGACTGAAGACCTCTTCACTTCAACTCTTCACTGACTTGTGGAAGCGAGGTGACAGATGGAAAATATGTGCATGGTATATACGCACAGTAGCACACACACATTGTCGTAAATATTAGTGCGTCTCTCGCTGAGAGATATGTTAACGGAAATGGAGGGAAAGAAATAAAGTTGCGGTTGAGACAGCGAGACGTGCGTGAGGCTATTCCAGCGGCGAACATGATGACGAGGGGCATGCCACAATGGAAAGGAAAAGAGAAAGACGACAATAACAACGTCCTGTGCCTTTACTCTTTTTTTTTTGTTTTTCGTGTGCATGGACCCTCTCCGTTTTCCCCACACACTCCGACACGCAAAGCGCCAGACATTATTGCTCATGACACCCTCTCAGTACCTAACACGAGCGAGTAGGGTCAAATCTTATTCATCTTGACTTGGTTTTATTTCATGTCACAACGCACTCTCTCGATCAGGTCTTACAGAAACTTACTCTCCTCTTTTTCTCTTCTCACCGCTCACTTGCCGATTACCTTCCGCTAACTTCTGCTGGTTCTGTAACTTGCTCTTATTAGGCCCATTTCTTGCTTTTGATGCTCCTTTTGCGCCCCTAGCATCACCAGTGGTGCCGTCATTGTCCTCCACAGTTTCGTCGTCAGTGTCGTATTCATCGTCCTCGGGGTACTCCTCTTCGCTGCGCTCGAAGTAGCCGGTGAGATGCATCGTAGGCACTTCGCCACCGTCGCTATCCTTCACAGCTGAAGGTCGAACAAGCGTGAAGGACACCTTCTGCGAAAAGACATGGTGCAGTGGGGCATAAAACATGTCACGGCCCGCGTCAAGTGTGCACAGGGCAAACCGGGCTGGCTGGTCGTGGCTCTGGGCGTACAGCGTGACGGCGCCCGGCTGTGTGCCCGTGAGAGCGCAATGTGTCAGGACAAGCGAGCTCTCTGCCGGCATGGGCGGGGTAAGAGAGACCCCATCCGCTTGGATCTCCAAACCAAAAAAACAATGAAGCATCGTCATTATCCACGTATGCAGTGCTCCTGGAAACCAGCGGGGCAAATGGTTAATTAAAAAAATAAAAATAAAAAAGAAAATAAAGAAAAAAAGAAAAGGAAAGAAAAGGATTGATAAAACAGCGGAGCACAAAAAAGATTAATTGCAGGTGACGCGATACCTTTAGCCTTTCCTCTGCGCTCTTTAATGTCCTCCAAACACCCACGTGTGTTTGCTGCGATTAAATGCCGCCGGAACCTATTCTTACGCTTACGATGAAGCTAGCACCACCACCCGCATGTAGAAAAGGAGAAGAAAACAACAAGCAAAAAAGAATGAACGTACAAAGAGAAATGAAATAAATTAATAATAAAAGGAAGGAAGGAAAGAAAGCCAACACCCACAGGCCAAGTGGGGCGGATGGGTTCAAATTGAAGTGATGTGGAGGGGGTTTTGTTTGTTTGCTCTTTTGTTTCTCTTTTTTTTCCTTCTTTTTTGATACGCCGCAGTGTGTTACTTAATGCTTACATTAAGAAAGGGAAAGAGTAAAAAAAATAAAAATAAAACTGATGATGATGAGGGGCCCATGTATTGCGGGGGAAAGAGCCGAAACTGCAGTAATTTGTGAGAGTCAGAACAAACATAAAATAAAATCACAGTTTAAGCACAATTCCTCCTTCCCAAACCACATGAAGCGAATAAAGCGATACCACAGTACTCACCGGAAATTTTAAAAAAGAATAATAATAATAATAATTGTAAGACGTGCAGTTAGGGTCAACGATGGCAAAATTCGCGGCGCGTTTCATTGGAACAACAGAAATTGGTGAAGGCTGCTTAGAACTGTACCTCCGTTTAACTCCACAGAGTGGAAAGCTTAACACTACAAAAGAGAGGGGAGAAAAAAAACACTCAGCTACATAAAAATCTAAGTAATAACAAAAGATATGCATGGGTATATGAATATAAATATAAACATATATCGTTATCGTTATCGGCAGCGGCGGCCCCATATGAGTTTGCGTGTAAAGAGGCGAAATTGAAAATAAATTTAAAAAAATGGTTAAACAAATCAAAGAAAGGAATGGCCAAGACGGCAAAGAAACCCACCACCCCGTTATTCCACGGAGACATTATCGCTATGGGGAAAAGTCACGTATTGCTGAGCAGTGAAGCGGTACAGGAAAAGTGTCTCTATGGAAACTTCACATAACACGCACGCCTTTCTCTTGGCACAAAATACGGGGACCATATAAGCCTCTCACATTTGGGAGCTGTAATTGGGCCCACCACCACCTTCAGGAACCATCCAGTTGATGTTTTGTGTAGGATCTTTAATATCGCACGCCTTGCAATGAAGGCAATTCTGGGCGTTGATCACCAACTTGCCATCTACAAATTCGTATACCTTCGCTGGACAGTACCTACCCTCAGGGCCGTCGTATAGCGCAAGGTTCACATCGACAGGCACAGACGCATCGCGCAGCTGCAAGTGCGCGGGCTGATCGGGGTTGTGCACCGTCCCGCTGAGACTGTGGTTTGTGAGAAGATCAAAAGTAAGTTTCCCATCAGGTTGGGGGTACTCAATTGGAGCGCAATCGGCCGCAGGTTTCAGTGTCGTATGATCAGGCCGGTGGTGTCGCAGTGTCCACGGCTCGGTGCCACGGGTGAGCATGGTCGTCACACCGGTGTACACCACTCCCATCAAAAAGTGCCGAGCGAACACCTGTCGCACGTTACGAACTTGATAGAGCTCCTCATACAGCCAACTTTCGCGGAACCGGTCGTAGTAGCTGCTGCACTCCACACCGTCACGTTTATCCCCGCCAGAGGAAAAGGCATCCGCATAAACAGCCTCTGCCGCAAGCATACCTGACTTCATCGCCGTGTGTGTGCCCTTAATTCGCGGCAAGTTGAGAAACCCCGCACAGTCACCAACGAGTACTCCACCAGGGAAAAACAAACGCGGAAGTGACACAAAGCCACCCTCCACAAGTGTCCGGGCACCATAAAATAGCGGCCGTCCCCCACGCAACTGCGAAGATATCATCTCATGGGTCTTCCACTTCTGTAGTTCCATGTAAGGACGCACATAGGGGTTGCTATAGTCCATGCCTACAACAGTGCCCAGCGACACTAACCGCTCCCCGTAGTGATACATGAAGGATCCGCCGTACGTGTTATCATGTCCCCTGTCGTTGAGAGGCCAGCCAATGGTGTGCGTCACTGATCCAGGACGGTGACTCTCCGCCGGCACCTCCCACACCTCTTTCACGCCAAGACCGTAAGTTTGGTAGTTACACTCCTCGCGCAGGTTGAACATCTTCTCCAGCTGCTTCGTACAGGAACCACGACACCCCTCAGCGAACACGGTTTGCTTCGCTTTGAAAATCATACCAGGCTCATACTGTGACGTCACATTGCCTGCCTTATCGATGCCCACATCGCCAAGTTGCACACCTTCTACCGCCGTCAGGGAAGCATTGAGCACGGGCTGCGCAGCGGCGAAACCGGGGTACACTTCCACGCCCATCTCTGTAGCCCTTTCGCCAAGCCACTGGCACAGCGACCCCAGCGACATTATGTGGGCGCCACGATTGTTAAGGGAGGGTGGCACTATTGGAAATCTGAAGCTGTGCTTTTGGTCACGGAGGTAGTAAAACTTGTCGCCCGTTACTTCTGTCATTGTAGGGAGGTTATTGGAAGTCCGCCATCCGGGTAAGAGCTCGTCCAGTGATCGCAGGTCAACGCACGCACCAGAAAGTGTATGAGCTCCAATTTCACTACCCTTCTCGACAAGAGCCACGCGAAAGTCGCACGCGGCAACCGCAGCGAGTTGCTTAAGGCGGATGGCCGTGGCCAAGCCAGCGGGGCCCCCGCCAACGATGACAACATCAAACTCCTCGACGGCATGCTCCACTGACGCACACAAGAGACGAAGCGTTTGACGAAGCATGGGCAAATAATACAAAATATAAATAAATATTTATATTTTGTTGTAATAATGAAGGGGAAAAAAGAGAAGAAAAAAGCTAAGACCTGCGGTGATGGCGGCGCACTTGATCAAATATCCGTGCACGTACGTATGCACCGCTGGAGCCTCTGCTTTTATCTCTTATTTCTCCCACCACGTGCCCACTCCTCCTTGGTTCTCACAGCTGCCGATGCAGCAGCGCCAATGGAAAACAAAAAAAAAGTGTATATATTGCAACAAGCACAGGTTCAACTCCCGTTCCCGTTTCCTCACTGCCCCAGCAGCGTGACACCACACACCTCGTACGTGGTGCACTGGATTTATTGCCTTCTTCCCTTATGTGTAATTGTGTGTCTCCAAACTTCACTTTCCACTTGGTAGCGAGACAAAGTTCCGAGAAAATCGAAGTGGGATAAAGAAAAATTAAATGAGGAAGGAATCATGTGAGTCACAAAAACAATGGAGGTTTTAATAAACAAACAAACAAACAAAAACAAAAAAGAAGCGTGTCACAACCGTAGTGCAAAGTTGCCTCGAGTACAAGACGCGAGTCCACGTGGATGTGCCCGGAGGAAAAGCGCAACAATATATATATAACGAGCAAGGATGCGTAATACCGAGAAATGAAAAACGAAGGGTGGGGAAAGGAAAGAGAAAGAAAGAAAAAACAATCAGGAAGGAAATAAAGAAAGCAACAACAGCAACGACGACAACATCTGGTCAGGGCGTGACAAGCCCACAGTCGCGGAACTCCCTCCGAGCAGTAATGCAATCCGTACGGGAAGGAATATGAAAGCGGGAAAGGCACGGGGAACATACGACACACACCCTACCCGTGATGCACGGAACACATTCAAATGGGCCTTCCACGACGCTTCATGATGCAGGTACGCGATGGCGCAGCGCCCAATTGAAATGAGGTAAAAGTGAAGGGAGGGGATAAACAAAGCGGTGGCTGGAGGGCATGCGGGAATGAGGCAAAAGTAACACACGTCAACGGCATAAACTGAAATGGTGTCCATAAATCCCATATACATACACACAAAACGCCAACAAAAAGCGGTTCATTTAACTTCTGTGATACCAACGCTTCTCTCTTCGTTCGTTTCAGTACATATTTTACTTCCCCTTAAACACTTTCACAAATCGGCGGCAGTTAGCACCACGTTGCTATGCAAAGCGACATTAACCTCATACGTGTAAACGCGGCCCCTTCTTCATGGTTCCATTTATCTTTTTGGCTCCCCACACACACACACACATCTCTACACCGCTGCTAACTCACCCGATACACCCGCGCCATTACCAGACTGACAATCCCCCTACAAATGCTCATTCCAACACATCCCTTTCACATATTTCTGTTTCCCTTTAACAACGTCATTATGTTTTCCTCCATTTAACGCATCCACACACTCCGAACAGTTCTTCCTTCTCCCAAACATTCTGTTTCTCAACCACCGGTGTGCGTTTCTGTTCATCGTCTTTGATTCCCCCTCACTTTGCTGTTCTTGCTGCCGTTCGCCACGCACTCTACACGGAGCTACAGCCCTTCGTCACTTCCTGCTTCCACCCTACGCGCAATACACACCGCATTCACGCCCCATGGTGGCGTAGAAGCAGGCAAACAAACAAAACCGCCACACTCGCTGCGAGGAGGTAATCGTCCCACCACCACTGTTGCCCTTGACTCCGCCCCACGATTCCGCCGTCCATGGGGTGGTTCTCATGCAAGTCGTGGTTCTGCTGGCTGGCCCCATCGGCACTCGTAACCAACACAGGGGGGTTCTCGAAGGACCCGCATGGCATTGATAGCCCCAGTGTTCTAGAGAGCCCATACCGTTGCCGAGAGAAGTACAGCCACCACCACTGGAAGTTGAGCGACGTGAGGGCAAACTTCACCGCATAAAACCCCAAACCACGATCCACATCGCTAACGTGGTCGTAAAAGCGCTTGGCCACGTACAGCCGTCTCTCCAGCACAGTGAGAGGGTCTGCCTGTAACGCCCCACCACCCTCAGACCGGGACGATCCAACAGTGCCCACAGGAAAGTTGTTAATTATGCTAGAAACGCATCCCACACGCCTTCAGGTTGACGAGTGCTTCCTCTCATGCCAAGGCCTAGTTGATACATGAAACCTGCGTTGAACAGCGCCTTTGCATTGCCTTGTCCAGCGGCCACTTCGTAGTGAATAAGTGCCTTAACCATATTAACTCCAATAAGACGGCTCTCACCGTAGTAGTGAAAGTCCCCCAGTCGTAACTCGGCCTCAGCGCTGCCGGAAATGGCGCTCAACTCCAAAAGTCGCAGTTTCAGAAGGCTAAGCGCCTCACGTTGCGAGAGCAGCATCCTACGTGATGTCGCATTTCCCCCTTCCCCAATTGCTTTTCTCAGGGCGGAGGAGCCCCCCACAGCCACCTGGTTTGCGTCCTGCGAACAGTGCGATGCCACAGCAGATAAGCGCAGCTTTATTTAGTTGTGATGTCATCTGCTCCGGTGGTTTCCCACTCTTCGCAAAAACCTCATCCAAAACCTCTTCATCCGTATCCTCCTCAGCAAAGATATCGCTCAACACCTTCACAGCCTCGTGCCGTGATTTGGAATGGCCAGTCTCCGCAAATGCCAGGCTCTCTAAAAGTGTTACAAGTGAATTGCCCGGCATAGGAGCGAGCTGAATTCCCTTTTCAGTAGGAAGATACGGCTCGACACCACGATTGTAAAATATAGGGCTCTGTGATGCCACATAGTCATAAAAAGCGGTCGCTCGTTGGCAATCCCCCCGAATCTCCGCATGACGGGCGAGCTGCCAGATGGAGAGAACACTCCCACGCACCGCAGCGTCCTCGAACAATTTCACCGCAGAAGCTGGGTCATGTGGTACACCGCGCCCGTGTAACTTCAGAACGCCTAGATTGTACATTGCCTCAACGTTTCCGCGGGTTGCACTTTTTTCAAAATACTCTGCAGCTGTTTTAAAGTCTGGCGGGTGCCTCATGCCCGGTTCATCGACCACTTTGTCGTTCTCATAATAACCAATGGCGTGCATGTAGCCCATGCCGTTGAGCGATGTGGGTTCGTTCTTTACAGCTCCCTCTGAAAAGTATGATGCAGCAGCGGCAAGATCTCGCTCAATAGTTGGCTCTACGCTATCATCTCCGAAGGCGTACAGCCGTCCCAGCGCCCCATACGCCGCCGGATCACCCGCTTCTAACGCCTTGAGAAAATAACTCCTCGCCTGATACCAGTCACGAGGCCGCCCGTTGTGTCCTTTCAGGTACATGTACCCAAGCGCGATTATAGCAGCAGTGGCACCACCGTCGGCGCGATACATCAAAGCGTGTACCGCCTCCTCACTATTTGTGTCATCGGTGTTACCCTTGAAAAGCATCTGCATCTTCACAGCACCCGTGGAGTTTGGCAGCCCATCACGTGTCATGGCAACAGAGTTGGCCGCCTCCCGTAAGTGGAAGGCCGCCAACTGGCAGCTACGTGGAGCGCCAACACCATCGCGGTACCGGGCCCCGAGCGCCATGTGAGCCTCCAGAACTCCCTCAAGAGCTGCGAACTTGTAGTGCAGCACAGCGTGTGCATCCGACTGCGGAACCCCAACGCCGTTTGAGTGCATGACACCGAGCAGCCAGTGCAGCCGGCCGTGCCCCAGCGCTGCACCTTTTTTTATCCACACGACGGCTTCAGTGAGATTGCTCTTTTCGTACAGGGCACGGACGGCACGGTGGTAAATATTCGACAACTCTTCGCGGCTCGCGGGAGAGGCGCCATATTGAGCAACTTCCGTGGACGGCTGTGCTCCGTCCGCAGCCACTTCATTTCCACTCGCACCTGCCTGTGCTAAAACCTCCTCAGGAGATACGCAACGAAGTAATAACAAAACGGCTAGCGGCCAATACCACGGCTGACGACGCTGCACACCACGTAAAGAACCGTCGTACAATACGTGAGCCATTTTGGATAGCGGTGATTTATAAGGTTTTTTCTTTTATTTTTTTTAAAAGAAAAGAAAGAAAGATCACGCAATAGGCTTTAAATATGTACTGTGAAAAGGAAGTATTGGTGAAAAGTTCCTCCTATAAACCTAAAGTTTTATATATGCAGCAGCAACTAAAACAGAACAATAACAGCAATAATGAAGACACCACCAGCCAAGTGGGGCAAGCGGAAATTGTGGTCTTCCCTTATCCTTTTCTTTTCTTGTTTGCCTTCCTATAACGTTCCTACCACGCACTGCTCTACAAAATTAATTAATAAATAAATAATATATTTGTATATGAAGACGGGTGGATGAATGCGTAATGGTGGAAATAGAAAAGAGAGACAACGAGCAAGCAGTGAAAGGAAAGCATACACACACGCACACGCACACACCTGAAGTGGGCGCAAGAGAATAAAATGCGATACCGAGTTGCGGCAAAATGGTGAAAAAGACAAAAAAAAGAGGATGGGGACCGTGGCATCATGCAAACATACGAGCGCCCGCACCTGCAAACCATTTGGAAACAAACGCATAACATTAAGCGAATTTTTTTTAAAAAAAGGGGGCCGTACAATCTCTTTTCTCTCCCCTTCATTTCGCTTCCCTCAAACTCCCTGCCAATCCTCTTCCTAAAACAAGAAAAATAAAAGGGACTGTACGAAAGAAAAAGAGAAGTAACGCCGCACAAAAAGGTGGGGAAATGAAGGAGAGGCGACGGCCCACGTTGCATAACAACACCACAACAACAGCCCGCTTAATGTACGCACCCGCTCATCAAAGTGCGGTAACAACTGAAATCAATTGCATCTCCCACAAAGGAGAAGCAAAGAAAAGAAAGACGAAAGATATTTGAATCATTAATGTGCGTGCAAGCACAGAAAATCAAATCAAATTCATTACCAGAGCTGCCAACGCCACCTTGCCATGTTCCTTCACCAAAAATAAAATAAAAAGAAGGAAGGCAAACGAAAAACACACACACTAACAAATAACAACAATAACTCTAAACACAAAACCGGTGTGAAAGAAGAGGCGGAGGAAATATGCAGCGAACGGCTTAACTTGTGACGAGGTTCCGGCTACATCGGACGCCGCGTACCTCACGCCTAAATCGCAGAGTCGAGGCACGATCGTCAAAATAACGTCTGAACGGCCGCCGTGTCCGTGCGATCCGTCACTGCGCAGGCAAGCGACAGGGCCACCCTCTCGCCCTCCCCTGGAACCGATAACATTCGGTGCACAACACTCCGGTGCAGTGGCAAACGGACTCGTATCTCACCCGAGGTGCGCATATCGGCCTCGCTGCTCTCCACAACACCAAAACAAGTTACGGTAAACCCCTCAGGCACATCCGCCAAACACCGACAGTTTGCGTAGTACGGAGGTCTACACGCATGACCATCCGCCGCAACAGACTGGGGCATGGCGATTTTAGTCGATGTGTTGTCGGCAGGAACAACACGAATGGATAGAGCAACTACGCTATGCTCCAGCGCAGCACAAACAAAGTCCACAGTCAAGTCACGCGCCTCTGTCACGTCGGTAAACACCAACGCCTCGAATTGGTCCAACAACCCTGTAAGAAGCGCAGTGCAGCCCTCGTCGTCCACCGCGATGGAATTATTCCTCAGCCCTCCTTGCTCAACACCTCCTGCCTTCGCGCGCCTGTAGTGGTGAAAAATGGGCGCCAAGTATTGCGACCATATGTCCCTACGAATGGCAGATGCCTTCGGCTGCAGGTTGTTGCGCAGCGTCCCGTGGTCACGCCTCACGTGAACAGTGTGAACCGCTCCTGTCCAACAAGTCCTGGAGGGGTCCTGACCATCAACCGAAGCTGTGCGCAGCTTCTTTCCCCAAAAGGTGCTGCGGTGTGACGGCGTTTGAGCAGTAAACCCCTTCCCTCCTTCCCTGACCGGTGCTGTGGTGGTTCCACCGCCTACCAGGAAGCGCTTGTTCAAAACGCTCGGATTCAGCCCATTCGCCGGGTTCATCAACGACTCCCCACTGCGCGCCCACTGCTCCTCCTGCTGCGTTACGAGGTGAATAATGTGAGTTGGACGCAAGCGCCGTATCGCCTCGACAGTTATACGCCGACCAGTGCTTAGCACCCAACCGTGTGTGTTCACCACGATGGGATGCTGACCCTGCAACCGCCTCGCAACCTCACAAATATGCGCGAGGGCGGTGGCTACCGCGACCGGACACCGCATCCGTGCCCCGCCAACATAATACCCAGCCACCAATTCAGCGCTCATCACATCATGCGACGATAAAAGCGGACTAATAATGCGGTATAGCGACAAAACCCCGGGTGGGCCGAACTCCGGCTGCCCAATGTCCAGCTCAAGCCAGTAGCATACACCGTATTGAGAAAAAAAGGCATTGGCAAGGAAACGGCAGAGGGTTGACTTTCCTATGCCCTGCGATCCCAGTACGATAACGGAACCCGTGCACTGCTTCACTATGGTAGGGATCACATTGGGCAGCAACGAGGCATCGACGTCTGGAACGGGGCGCCGCGCTACAAACAGAGGAACTTCAATAAATGGTCCCCCGGAGTGATGCTTGCCAAACGCCTGCGCAGCTTTTCCATTCCCTCCGGTGCCTTTCACATTCCCGTTAAGGTAATGACGGCGCGTCGGTAAGCCGGCGCCAGCACCATAAGGCTGCACAATGAGCACAACGCATGAGAGGCCGCCTACCTGACGGCGCCGAAGCGCCACAACAGCCGTTTCAACCCAATCCCAGTCAACAGTCCCAAACATTTCCAAGTCATCGGCGTAACGCATTTTAAGACTTTCCTCACCGCCCTCACCGGTAAGAAAGGGCACTGCCACAGCGGCGTCACTTTGGTTAGGTGTCGCTCGTTGACTTGGTATAAACGTCGGGACAACTGTAAAGGACCCATCAGGCGACTGCAGCGGCGGTACACGTTCCGGTGTGGGCAATGAGTTAAGTTCTGAATTTTTGGTTTTTAGACGCCGTACGGGAGTCATGACGACGCACTGTGAGTCACACAGTAATGTTATTTGTTTCTTGCCTAGGAAAAAGCCCCCTACAGAGACCTCGCCCATACCAAGGCCCACAATGCAGCATGGGCCCTGCACAGTTAAAGAACTTCTCATCTGCACAAGGACGTGGTGGCATGGCAGCGCTGCGCTGTGATTAATGTGCATCTCAAAATCAACTCCGGAGAAACGATTGGACCGTTCCGAGGGCACTGGACCTTTGCCCTTGGGGCGCTCTGCGGCATCTCCTGTTCCGCGCTTATCTGCTCGACGTTGCTTCCTCTCTTCTTCAGGGCGCTGCTGCTGCCAGAGGCCGAAGCTGGCGCACCCCGAAGCCTCATTTGTCCCTTCCACGGGAACATCTCCCGAGTCGGAGTGAAGGCTGCCTTCATCGTCAGTTTCCCCATCTTTTTCTTCGCCTTCCTCATCACTACTAAAGGCCTCCTCACCCTCCTCACCCTCCTCAGCCTCATCTTCATGTGACGAACTCCCAACGGACGGAATCTCGTCGCTCGCGTAACCAGCGAAGTGGCGATCTATCTCTCGCCTCTCCGCTCCGACGCCAGATCCGCTGCCATTGGGATGTGGCGTATCAGAGAAGCTCCCTTCGCTGTCGCTGCTGCCTTCTTCGCCAAAGCGAATGATTTCATCGTCATCGCTCGCAGACTCCTCAGGGGAACCATCTGCAGTGCCACCAGCGGCACCGCATGGAGTAACGCGCTGCTTCCGTTGATCACGCTCTCTTCCATGCCGTGGTAAACGCCTCACAAAGAGCAGTGGCTTCGGTGCCTGGACCCCGCCACCCTGCACGCACGAAACGGCAGCACAGCGACTCGCAGCCAGCAGTTTGCGCCGTCCAATCACGTCTGCCACGCTATCCGCATCCTCAGCTGCCATGCTGCTGTCTCCAGTGGTATCAGCTTGCGGCAACACGTCCCTCTCCGTGAGACGCGCCTGCACCTTCTCAGGTATCTTAAAGCGCTTGAAAGGTGGCTCAGCGTCTGACTCACTCGACTCTTCGCGCGTGCTCACACCTTTAACTTTTTCTCCGCCTTCCGGGACACCAGCAGTGATCGTGTTGGCAGGGAACTGCGTGTTATTATTATCATTATTATTATTATTATTACTATTGTTAACCAAAAGCGGCCCAGCGCCGTCCTGCTCCTTTTGAGCCGCTTCAATTGCCACAACGTCCGTCGTACCCACCGCCACCAGCTGCCGCCTGCGTCGCATGAGATCGGTAACTGCTGTGGTGTCAGGCGTAACTTAAAGGCTCGGGGGCGAGGAATGGGGATAAATAAAAAAAGGCTGTGAGAGGGAAAGAAGGAAACCAAAGAGAATTTTATCAGTGAAAGAAAACACTAAAGAAGCCAGGCAGCCAGTGATACGCCACCCAATGCGCACCGCAGAAGCAGTTGGTACCAGTGAAACATATATCGCTTATGGGAAGTCACTTACACGTGTTTTAATGCCTCAACATCACCGATGTTTCGGTAAGGAGGGTTACAACAGACAAAAACAACATAAAACTGAAGAGAACGAGAAACACCAAAACACGCAATGAAGCTGACAGGAGGAAGTAAAGAAACTGAAAGAAATGTGAATTCGACATCAAACACCTCCCGTGCCACTTTTCTCTTTGTTTGTTTGTTTTTCCTCCACCCCTTCTTTTCCCCCTCTTGGATCCACTAACTACTAAACCCATACACACGCGGCTCATTCCATCACGATGTCAAGTCCTTCTCCCACTACCACTGACAAATATAATGTTTTCGCTCATAGCAGTGACTATAACACGGTTTGTTTCTTACCGGCATCCCTCCACCTCGTCGCATGGACCTCCTCCTTTGCAAGAAGGAGAAGTAGAAAAGGGGGAAAAACAAGAAAAGAAAAAAAGAAAGAAAGAAAAAGGGGTTGACTCCAGAAAGGGCATCACTCCCATCACCTCATAACAATGGTGCAAGGTTTACGCAACAGTTGTGTTCGACTGAACAAAAAAAAAATCATGTTCTTCTCCTTCCTCTTACTTCTTCACGCGATTGTGTCATGTGATCCCACACCATTGAGTGGTTCTCGCCTGCAAAACCAAATGATATATTAGCTCCCCCTCCCCCCTGTTTACTCCCAGCACTAATTCATCACTTCCCTCCACCACATTCGTTAAACGCCGCGATGACTGAAAATCATTCGAAGGGCCTTCTGCTAGTTTGGCGGCACATCAAAGAGCGGTAACTAAGAAAAGTGTTAGGGAAAGGAAGGGCATAAATGCACACAATTAGCGCTGAGTGCTCGCCAACTGCACAAAAACGTCACTGCGTTACTTCTCATCAGCGGCCACCGGCTCAGTAAACGTAACTCTCTTCCCATCGCTCCTCCTCCCCTCAGCAGCACCGCGGGCCCCAGTGGACCCCCTCACGATGGGGGTCGTCCTCTCAGCCCGCTCGAGCAGCTGAAGCTTCTGATCCTGAAGAATGCGCGCGAAGGAGTCTTGCGTTCTTGCCATTTGTACCTCTCGGCGATTCTGCCGGTTGAGCATCCTTTGGCGCACCCTTTCCTGAGCCGCCTTTGCCTGCTCAATGCGCTCCAGCAGCGTTAGTTGGGCGGCCTTTCCCGAGGTTTTGGCCACTGCCAGAGCCTTCCTCCGCTCCTCCTCAAACGCGTTGCTGGTGGCGGCATTTTTTCGCCGAGCGCTGTTACTTTTATTATTCACCTGCTGCGGCGAGGATGACTTCTGCGGTTGTTGTTCCTGCGGTGCCACGTCCGCTGGCTCGGTCTCATCCTCCATTATCATTTGCTCCTTCCTGATCCGTTTCTTCTCTCCACCGTGGCTGACTTCAATTTCCTTTTCCTCATCGTCCCCCTCCGCTGGCCGGTTGTCCCTACTGTTTCCCATTTCAACCTCTGCCCGCTGATTTTCCCCTCCTCTCTTTCGACCGGCAATGACTGGGATCTTAGCACCGCCATCGTTCGAATCCGTGCCCTTCTTCGCCGCTGCCGCTGCCTCACCCTTCCTGAGAAGCGCCCGGCGGGTGCGCACCTTCAGCTCTCCGTCCTGTCCCATATGAAACCGGAGCGCTTTCTGCTTCCGGAAGGCCTCCAGCATCGCCTGGCGCTGCTCCCGCAGAGCCGATGGATTTCTCCCATAATAGGAAGCACACACCGCAGCACGCCATACTCAACCTCATACACAGCGCTCTCTGGATCAATGCAGAGGCCCTCCGGCATGGGAAGAACAAGGCGGTACTTCTTTGTGTGCTTGCATGTATCCACAACGAGAGTCGTTGCGGTCGTCTCACTCACATCAATGTGTTGCGAAGGCACGTGGTGAAGTGTTACCTCTACTCGCACTTGTTTTCTTTTATGATGCACCTCCATGTTGTGCGGCGGCTCCTGGACCTTGGAATTACTGCTGCCGTCCAGTGGCGAGGAAGACGTTCGGGGCGATTGCTGTAAAACCTTCTCGGCGGAGGCTTTTGCGGGGCCTCTAGTCTTGCTACCTCTTGAGCGATCCTTCTTCGTTTTTGTCGCTGGTGCCCCTGGTCCTGCCTCGCCATTGACACCGTCCAAATTTAAGCGCTGCCGAAGCTCTGCCAACTCCTCCGGAAGAATAATGGCACCCTTTTTCTTCAATGTCCTCCCACTGCCCGCCTCAGCGCCCAATGAATTATCCCCATTGCCGCCCTCCTTCTGCTGAGACCTCTGCCGCGCGTGTCGCTGTTTTCGCTCTCTCTTGGCAGCCTCCTTTCGGGCTGCACGTGCCTGCTTGGCTACTTTACGCAGCGCTGCTTCCTCCTTCTTCGCCTTTGAGGATATTGCCATTTTCCCTCCGTGCTGTGCACTCAACGTGCAATTAAACTGCTATGTGAAGCCAAGGGCGAACACAAATACACAATGTGCCCGAGAGAAGAATCAAAGAAAAGGGTGGAGTAACCAAAAGGTAAGCAGCGAGAAAAATAAATAAAAGAAAGCAGAACATCAGTTCGAGCACACACGCACACTACCAGCCATACCTCCAAGGGGCCGGCATAACCATAACAGCCGACAAGAAGTGGATTTTTCTATTTAAAAAAAATATATTTTTTAAAAAAGAAAAGGGCATAAAACAAAACAGCATTAAAACGCATGTTCCATAACACAGCCTTCCATATTTTTTTCCCGCACACACACACACACACTTGCATCCCTCCTGCGGGGGAGGAGGGAGGAGCACTTCAACTGCGTCGAGAAGTATTCAAAAGACGCAGAGGGGCGAAGCATGTCCAACAGCTGAAAAGGCGGAGAAAAAATCCCACACCAATCATTCGATCAGAAAGAAAGAAAGAAAGAAAGAAGGAGGAGGAAAAGAGATAACGTTGCATACATTGACACACAAACATGAACATGCACTAAAGCACACACATTCACATTCACATTCACACTCACACTCACTTCAAAAAAAACTTCTTCGTTTCCAAACATGAACATATAGATAGAAGCAAAGTGTTAAAATAAGTAAGAATCTCAAAGGTGGAAATACCCTTATTAGCGCTACGGAGCAAAATGAATACGGAAGTGACAAATCACAGTAATGGAGGGAAAATCTTTTTTTAGAAAAAGCTCTCGCTACCAGCGCCGCTCAGTCTTCCAAACACACACACACACAAACACCCGCGCACACTCACAGCGCTAGAGGAAAAGTTTAAGGAAACTTCAAGTCATTGGCAACTCCCCCAGCTTCCCCACACACACACACCGCGCCCCGGTTGGTCCCCTCCCCCACTCATTCCACTGGTTTATGAAGAACAAACCAAGGAGAAAAATTAATTAACAGAAACAGGCGAACAACATAAAAAAAAAAAGGAAGGAAAAAACACAAAAGAAGATCCACAATAAGGAAGAAATGATTTACATAGACACGTAACCACAGAGGAGTAAACAAAAAGGGGCGGGCAATAAATAAATAAATACATAAACATACATACATGTATAAACACGGGTAAATAGTGCTGCTTCTCTTGAACTTCCTCCCCTCTCCCCCTGCCCTGCCCTGCCCTGCCCACCTGACCTGGAGCCATTTCCCATACGTTTCCACGACACTCGTGATATGATTTGAGGTCGGTTAAAAAAAAAAAAAAAAATGGAGGAAAAAAGTAATGAAAGAAACCGCCCATTTTCCCTTCTTGCCCTGTGAAACCACGTCTGCAGCACCAAACCTTTACTGTTTTTCTCTTCGGCCTCTCTTGTCTCAATCGTTTCAAATAGAAAGCGGGCAATGAGACAAAGACATTTCTTTTTTATTGGAAAATACGAAAAAAAAAAAAGAGAAATAAAAAAATATGGATAAGATAAGGTACAGAAAGAAAGAAAGAAAGCCTTCTAATCCGCATGAGAATGCACACATTTTCATTGCATTTACTCCTCTCGGCTTCTCACAACTGCTGGTCACAGGCGGGTCAAGCACATCTGAGGAGCCAAAAGGAAAAAAAACGTAAGGGAGAGCAGCCGTAAGAGGAGGAGGAGGACGGTAATATAACACAGTAAAGTTGTGCCGGCACCACATCTTAAAGCAGACATACAACGAAAGATAATGGCATGAAGGAAACGGAGTAGTGATATATAAATACAGAAAGAGAAAAGGTAAAAGGTAAGGAAAGGAAATGGTGAAAGTTACGACTAAGGGAGCTACAAGGTCCATGGCACTATATTTCTGCCTAAGCGAAGGTCCTTTGGTTGTAGCTCACTGTTGTCCACTTGCGCTGAATTCACCTCATCCTCCCCACACTGCGCCCCGCGGTGAGAACGCTCCACACACAGCCCGAGAGTTGTGATGGGCGACAGGTGGTGTAGATCAAAGGCAGCAACCTGCCGCGAGCGCCTAATGCGGGCCACGGCGCACCGCTCGTAGTACTCATGATTCCCAATAACGTACCACTGAGACTGCTGCAGCGTGCGGGAGTCATCCCTCACTTCGTTATTTGCTGCCTCCTGGAAGTGCACGTGAAACTGAACTGTCCTCTCAAATGATTTTCGTATCTGTTTAACCGCTTTTGCTCGCTTATTTCCAACAACAGCAACGAGCGGTGGCACCCGCTCAACAGCGCCAGCAGTACGCGCCCGGCCCACAATTGCAGACATTGAATCAGCTATGGGCGACGGCATTTCTGGAGGGCCGGTTGTACCTAGCGACTGCCCTGTCGAAGTGCTGTGAAGTGTACTCGTCATGGACTGCTGCATCCGGGACCCGCCCGCCGAGGCACCGCCACCGGACTTCTTACCCGTTCTCTCGTTGTTCCGGTGGATATGCAAACCCACAAGCTCGCGCCGCACGTTACGCAACGACAGATCCTCAGGTATTCCGTTCAACGCACACCCATGTTGGGTGTCTGGCCGGATGGAACAAAAGGTCACTGCGGAGTGAAATAAATCCTTTTCCGTTGATTCGTGCCCCTGTGGCACCGCCATGTCAAAGCGCAAAGTAGTGGCTGAATCTACCACGTTAGGGGCAGGCATGCCCTGAACACTTGAATCTTTTAGCGGCACCTCCGACAGTGTGCAGGTGGCCGTGCAGCTTTCCAAAGAGGGCAGCCAGTGTGAGTCTATCGTCTCGTCAGACAACTGCTGCTGCGATTGTTGTGCTCCGCACGCCTCGTTGTCTGCCGTTTCCGGGCGGAATGCGGATAACCGAAGAGCGTTATCACTTTGGTCCTCAACGGTGGATAGCAACACTGTCACGCCACACTGCGACTGTTCAAGAGGTCCCGATACGGCACCGTTCTGCTGCCCAGGTGTCTCCCCAGTGGCAACCCTCTTGGCCTGGCTTATGTTGCCCAATGCTTTCAAGGCGACACTTGACTGTCGCTTTAGTCCTGACGCGGGTCGTCTACTTCCTACGGAAAACTCCATCGATTTAGTCTTTCCCTGCTGAAATGGCGTGCACCTCCCTGACTTGGTGTACCCGGGGATTCGTGCGTTCATCTCCTCCTCCACCTTTGCCTGGACCGCCAGCAACTCCTCCCTTTCCCTCTTCAACATCTCCTGGTACCGTTCAAAAAATACCTTGCGATTATCCACGCCGGTAAAAAGAAAGTACAGCTCTCCTTTCACACGAACTATCGTACTGAGCACGACATCCCTCACGGTGTCTACAGTTTTGCGAAGGAGGTCCTCATCGTAGGTCCAGTGAGTCAAACTGGGAAACGTCCGCTGGATCAAACCCGAGAAGGCAATTTCCTCCAGTTCCGCCTCGGTGAAGCCCCCGTGCCTAACCGCAAACACCCACGTGTTTCCAGTCGGGCAAGTCGCAACCCGCCCCATCGCGTACTCAATCGCTGTCTCGCATATCACAAAGGGGACCCAATCCAGAACGATATCCTGATAGGTACGGAAGAAGAACGAAGCCAGGCTCGATGACTCAAAAGACGCATCGATGAAAGACTGTAAAAAGCCCTCATAACTTTTCACTGCATCCACAAGGAGGTCAACCACCACAGGAAGTGCGGCGCGTGTGCTCTTGTCTATTTGAATGGTGCGGTTCTCACGTACACTCGAGTAAATTGACTGCATAATATAATGGAGAGGCAGCAGTGACGGCTCCGGATGCAAGAACTCGTCGGGCATTGACAAATACACATCACGCATGTCAACCTCAGCATTTCCCTCACTGTTCCCTCCGAAACTAAACTGGCAACGGTCATCGTATTGAAAATCATCATTATCCACATCCTGCTCCCCAACTGGTATGGAATCCGCTGCGTCACAAACACTGAAGGGCGCGGTGCCGTAACCACCATGAGCGTACACAAGCAGCGGGGCGAGCATCCTGGGGCGGCCCCCCTTGTCTCTCGACAGATCTTTTCTGAGAAGAGAAACGGCATCCGAGTAGATGCTTCCGTCAAACAAATGCGCCTCCGCATCCAGCACAGACGACACCTTGGACACCTTGGACACCTTGGATAACGTTGTGGCATTGAAAGACCCTTCAAAGTCCGTAAGCCTCCCTTCACCACTACCGTGTGGCGCCGTCTCGCTGCTCAACAGCCCCATATCAGGTGGGCGCTGCCATACAGCAATATCACGTGCGGCCCGCAACGGTAGTCCACAGGCATGGAACGGCGGCCGTCTCAACATGTGTTCGGAGTATGATAGCCAATAGCCATGGCGTATAGCCACACTCTGAAATGCCTGCTGGGCTGAGGAAAGATCAGTGTGCAATAAATATTTTTCATCCTTCTGGGAACCATTCCTCAAAAGGGGGGAGCAGCCTGGTCCGCGTGATGCGCTGCTGTTGCACCGCTCACCATCCCTCTGCGTCGGCGATTGGGCCAAGGAACGACTGCCCGAAGGTGATCCGTGAAAACAGCTGCTGGGCACCTTCGGCGACCCGCAGTCCATACACCTCGCTGATGGCTTGGTGCTGTCACCACTTGCCAGTCGCTGAGCGTGCTGCCGCAATGCGATGAAATCCTCCGGGTCGCCCTTGAATAGCTCGGCAGGAAGTGCACACATGAGCACATATGTCACCAGTCGCGCTGCCGCCTCTGTGCACTTCTGTAAGCCACGGTCGGAGGCAAGAACACTGGCAAGCCGAATTAAATCATCTTGCGGCGCTGTCAACGCTCGTTGCTGACGCGTCAACCCGTTCAGGCCGACCAACTCAACAAACGGACGATGCGTCTCCGGGGGCGAAGTGTCGGAGGACTTCGAGCGCTTACCATGAGCAGCCGCACAGCGACTGCAACCTTCTGGATTACTAAGACACTTCAACGTGTACTCAACATGTTTTGCAATAAACTCCGCACGCTCCTCACGCTCTTTAGTTAGCCTATCAATCGCCGCCTCAGCGTCATCCGGCTCCCTTCCACTCGAGGGCACAAAGCTACCCGCCTTCTCCGCTACGCCTTTGCCGAGCTTGTTGTCCACGCTGCTACACACCCCTGGCTAACCTGCCTCGAGAGGCTGCCATCAATAGGTTTTAAACCCTGCACGCAGGGCGAAGGAGTTCCACAGGAATTGGAAAAAGTATCCTCACTCTCAAGGCAATCCACAACAGTTCCGGTGCCTTTAGTTTTCCCCTTAGGCGATCCAACTGCTGCTTTTGTGTTGAGGCTCGAGCTCGGTGTGACTAATGACGGACATGAGCGTGGCATCTTGCCTGTGTCCTCGTCCGTACGGGGCTGCCTACCGTGGCGGACCTCGTAGTCGGCTACGAAAGTTTCCAGCATATCATATAAAGTTTTGTTGGAGTCCTCACCGAGGAGCTGGAAAACCTGTCGCGCGAGACTGCCATCACTAGCAGTCATGTCGGGGGTTTTGTCCGCCATTGCGGGCATGTAAGCCGGTAGTGTGGAGCTTATGGAGTTAGCTCGCAACGTTGAACTGTGGCTTTGTGTAGATTGCCGCATCGCTGCCATTCGCTCGCTCTCCTCTCGTCTCTGCTCGAGGATCTTCTTCGCTAAGTGGTAAGCAAAGAGTTGTTCGCGTTTCTCCTCCGGCGTTGTCCAAACGTAGAGCATCGGCTTGCGATCCCGCACATCCTTCCTTTTTGCGGCCATCGACGCCGGCGTTGGCGAGGAAGGAATGCTCCTTGAGGCCGAAAAGCCCGGAGCCCGCGCACGCTCATCAGCTGCCTTCTTCCACTGCCTCGCCTCCTCGTTCCGTTTAGCCGCCCGCGCCGTTGCCTCTGCCAAGGAGGCAGCAATGGCGCTAACATCGCTAAAGGAACCCTGGAAGCGGAGGGGTTCATCCTGCGTCAAAAAGTTCTTTGTGAACCTCTCCCTGTTGCTCCGCGAGAGCACACGACGTCGCCTCTCCGCGTTGTGTGAGGCGAGGAGGTTTTCAAGAATGCTCGCTGCCTCATCCACAACGCCGGGTTGTGTGTCGTCACATTGGTTCTCTTTACTTGCACCTCGCATGACACCCTCACACGCATACAAAAACACCGACACACAATAAAGACAAGGCCAAATTTTTCAATTGTTAAATTTAATCCCTCCCTTCCTTCCTTTATTCCTTTATATATATGTAATACAATACAATATGATATATTATGTGTTAAATACAGTTCCAATCCCACACAACGGCTGCTTGCTTCTGTGGCCCCTCTTGAACTCCTCCGGTGCTGGTCGCCTGACTTTGAGGCGGCCCCGCTAGCCGGCGCTGGTGATGTTATGATGCGGATTTACCCCTTTTTATTTCCTCCGTTTCAAGGCGAAGTGCCTCCCCTCACACACCACCTTCGTGTTGCTTGGTCCAACTGAGCCTAGTACGAGGAACAGGGCTTGGAATGTGGACTCGCGTGCCTGCACCGCCCCACTGCATGGTGGTGTGCGAAGAGTGTGGATTGAAAAGAACGAATACAAAAGTAAAAAGGGAGAAAAGAAATTGTTGAGCAAATCAGGAGTGAAAACATGAGCACGCACCTGCACACGCAGAGAGAAACAAAAAAAAAGATCAAGGAAACGAGAGGGTTGTAAAAGTGTATAAATATATCACGAGCCGAGGTGGAAAGGAAAATCCCATACCGCAAAGTCAGCAGAACGCTCACATGACTGAGCGGTTGAATGAACACACAAACACAAAAGTATAAACACCTCTTCTCACCCCTTTTTTTTCTCTATGCGCTCTTTATATATATATATATCTTCTTTCATTGGTGGACCCGCATCTAACCCTTCCGCACAGCCACCATTCCAGAAAATTCCCTGTTATTGGCTCTCTCTCTTTTTTTTTTTTATTTTGATATTACATTCATTTATTTTAGCTCCCAATGCACACATCTCTGCCACTACGGTGTGAATAAAGAAAGCGACAGAAAGTGGCGGGAAAAGTATAAAACAAACAAAAAACTATAACAAACCATTTAGTGCAGACTTTTTGAAGGTGTAAATGGGGAGAGGAGGGGGAAAAGAAACGAAAAGATAAAAAGAAGAAAGAACGAAATAAGAAGAAGAGGGTGCGAAACACAGCAAATGGGGGGGAAACAAAGCAAGCGAGGGAATCCTTCGCCTCGGTTCCGCCACAGACACACGTGCCCCCCACCACCACCACCACCGCCACCGCCAGGTGCAAAAAAGGGGTAAAAAAAACACAATCGAACCTACACTTATGCGCAGTGCATCACTAAAAGAAACAAACAAAAAAAAAGAGGATGAACGCCAAGCGACTGCGTGTGGGAAAGTCATTAAAAGTTTTCTGTCCATCTTCCACGAAAAGAAAAAAGAAAGAAAAACAGAAACAGAAACAGGGAGAGGGAGAGAGAAGGTAAATTTAAAGAAAAAAAAACGGATGAAGTAAAGAACCAACGCAGTTGTTACGGTGCGAATCCTCCATCTCTTTCCTCCTACCAATCGCTCCTCGCGCCATCAGAAAAAGAAGAAAAGGGCGCTCACGCAACCCGTGAGAAGAAGAAGAAGGAAAAGAAAACAAAAGGCTGGTGGCGGGAAAAGAATGCAGAGCGAGCAAAAGAAAACAGGCGGAGGATCCAGTTCGGCTAAAGGTGTAGTAAACCGCTGTCAGCGTAAGTAAGCGGGGAAACAATAATAATAGTAGTAATGATGATAATAATAGTGACAATAGTAAGGTAGAAGGGCCTTTTGTATAGAAATATGTTACACATACGAAGTATTGAAGTCAATAAAAGGGGAAAATTTTTTTTAGCACAGCGGCCTCATAAGTGTGCACAATGCTCTCACTGGTGGTCAAATGAACACTTATTTATGTGAACACAATTAAGGAAACACATAGCAAGAGGCAGAGACAAGCAACGTTTTTTTTGTTTTTTCTTCTTTTTTTTGTTTTTCTTTTTTTTTCCAACTCAATCGGTGGAAAGAAGTCACACGCTTTTTTTTTAATAAAAACAAAAAGAAATTCAATGCGTCTTATCTCTCCCTCTCCCAAACAAAACAAAGAAAAATGACTCATTTCCCCCTCTTGTTTGTTCCCCTTCCGAAGAGGAACAAAAAAGCAGTCAGCAGCTCGGCTTACGGTCACAACACTTCAGCCACCCACCACGCGGGCACCTGAACAAATTGCATGACGACGGCCCCCCCTTTTATTTTTTCTTCTGAGAAACGAAGGGGGAAGGAAAAGAAAGAAACAAAAGAATAAGCAGACGATTTGGGTTAAGGCAATAAAAAAAGGGGGTGAGGCGAGGCGAAAGTGTGGGGGGAAGGAGGAAACGAACGATCGTCAAAAAAAAAAAAGTGGCACAAAACATAAAAAGACAAAAGTGATGCGGGTGTAATTTAAAAGTAAAGGAAAGTGAGACACGGAATATATTTATACATTCTTCTTATATAAAAAGAAAAAGACACGTGGCAGAGCGAATGCCTTCCCTGTAGAATCTCCCGGTCGTGCCCCGTTGTAAAGGGAAAATATATAATAAGAGGTCAAACAGCAATCATTCGTTCAGTAAAATGGTACCACACACGAGCAAACCAAGAAAAAAAAAAAGCAATACGGGGGAGAAAAACAATAAAAACCAACACTCAGTTCATCCCACCGTGTGCAGTTTTAAGCGTGTCGATTAGACAACAGGACACAAGAAATGGGGAAGAGAAGGAGGAAACAAAAAAAAAGGAGGAAAGAAAAAAGACGCTTCAGCCTTCCACTAATTCCGGTTAATCCCTTTTGGAGCAACGCTATCACACTCGCTATTAACGGTGCCTTTACCAGAAACCTGAAGGGACTGTGGTCTCTGCGCACTCCCCACGCTTTTTAAGCCACATGGTTCCAATATAAACTTTTACAACACACCTGAACGGATCTTCCTCCCCACCCACACACAGACACATACATACACATACTGATGCACCGCGACAGAAAGCTGGTGTGGGGGGACGGAGTGTCTTCCCACTTTTGACATTTTTTTTCTGTTTTCCTCGCCGCATTGCTATCAGAAAAGCATTCCGTCATCAAATGGCTATTTACCGGCTTCCTGTTAATTTATATGCTTTTTCTTCCTTCTTTGTTTGTTTCCTTCCTTCTTTCCTTCCTTCTGTAGCGCCGTTTTCCAATTGAAGCTTTTCTAAATTGGTTCTACAATTCCCGCATCTGGTTTCAAATATTTCATTAAATTCGAATACATTGCTACTTTGTTGGGTATTATGTTATTTATCATTACACTTTATATACAGATAGATATAGACATTCCATTATCTCATCAGATTCAGCTTCATTTTGATATATTTATTCCGGTTGCTCTTTCTTTCCCTTAGCTTTCTTTTGTTTTTCTTTTTTTTTCTACACACA
Organism: Trypanosoma congolense; assembly: GCA_002287245.1. Lineage (NCBI taxonomy): Eukaryota > Euglenozoa > Kinetoplastea > Trypanosomatida > Trypanosomatidae > Trypanosoma > Trypanosoma congolense. Next base: position 174,537 of record NHOR01000219.1, on the reverse strand, counting down.
CACACACGCACACACTCGTAAGTTGCTTTCGCCTTGCCGATGTTCCCCGGAAGAAATATTCTTTCTTTTCTTTCTTGCTCACTTTCTCTATATCGTTCATCACGCATTGATATGTTATTCATGCCCGTGCTTCGTATTTTTATTTGTTTGTTTATTTGTTTCCAACCCCCTCCCCACCACCACCACCACCACCACACACACCTGCACTCCTCCCTTTCATACCTTTTGCCCTCGTCAGCGTAAACGACGTTTATTATTGAGGATGAATCCCGAAACAAAGCGAAGCAAAGAAAAAGAAAAAAGAACAAAAAAAGCAGTAAATTCTATATACCTCCAACTCTCCCACCGCTCCATTGCTTATTTCACATATGCCCATCATGTTACATCCCACACCAGCGGGGTGTGCACCCAGCAACACGTAACACAAGGAATTTAAAGAAATGAAAAATCAATCGCTTTTACGCACGAATTGCAAAAAACACCAAACACGCACACAGGAGTAAAACCATAAAAGCAACAACAAAAATAAACAGGCCGGGTCTACGGCGAACGATCCTGCGGCATCGACTGACCAGAGGCAGCGAGCGCAATGCCCGCACGATAGGCGTAACCCGTGAGCTGCGGCGGTTCGTCGCCACTACAGGCGGTGGTCTCACAACAAGTGGAGTCCACGGCGGCACGACAACAGCAGGAGCGTTGTTGGCCTTTCGCCGCCTTTTCTCCGTGTGAGACTCTGTGGTGTTGTCCGTGGCAGCCTCTTGTTCGGGCACCGCGCTTATTTTGACATCGTTCTCCGGCACGCTGCGTGTCGTAGAGGCACCTCTTACAGACGCACGTGATTTCCCATGGGATGCCTTCACAGTCTTCCGCGACACCGCGGGCTTGCGCCTATGTGGCTGCTCTTGTTCTTTAAGGGGACTGTCGTTGACTTCGCCGCTTGCTCCCACTTCTTCTGTCCCGTCCTCCCCACTGCCCCTCATGGGGCTGCTTTGCTCCTCAAGGAGGATGGCCTTGGAAAGATCCCCGCTGACCATCAGTTGGATGCGTCGTTTCTCCTCATCATCACACAGAGCCACGCGGGTCCCTAAATAGGGAATGAGAATGTCTTCGTACAGTTTCCTGAGAAACGAAAACTGACTGACACGGTCGGAGCACCAAGCCCTTGCTGCAACTAACTTTTTGGATGTTGCCTCCACGCTTTGGTTGACAATTCTGCTGTCGGCCTTCCTGAGGCGTAGTGAAATTACGGCACCCGTACTTCTAACAGAATTGGCAGAGAGGCTGAGAGTTGACACGTCCGTTCGCTGATTGTCCTGGTGCAACGCCTTAATGGCAGCGAGAAACAGCTGCCGAGGGTCCATCTTACCTTTGCGCTCGCCCTTCAGTGTGGATCCTACACTACACGCACTCCGTATGTCACTGTACACGCACTGAGCCTCCACCCCCATCGCACGCAGGTCCTGGTCAAGTTTCTGCATGGCACTATGGGCAGCGTTGATACATTTCTCGGTGCTATCATAGTCTTCACCTTCTTTTCTTCTGGCCTTGCACACGACCGCGGCAAAATCTAACAGGGCCGAGATGGGAAATTCTTCATAGACAATATTTACCCCGATAAGTGCACCCAACAAGCCCAAGGCATCCGCCCTTCCTTCAGTATATCCAGTCGCGCCCGTAAGCAAACCATTTTTGCCAAGGGGGCCCTTCTTCCTTAAACTCATCATGTCGGCCCCGCCGGCGCACTTACGCGGGATGTTCACAAAAAGACTGTGTGCCTTCTCTATTCGGTGCCGCAAATCAAGTTCCATTCGTCTGCACATCGCAATCGACTCGGAACACTCTAACAGTAGTTGCCTTGTGTCGGTTATGTCTATCACCTCCTTTTCATCCTCATGCTCCACCGCGCCCATCTTATTCTCAGACTTCTCCACCACCTCCAACTCCTTCCCCATCAGTGACCACCCTTCCAACTCCGGCTGAATGGGGGTCCACGGCACACTCCAATTCGGACCCCCGTACGGCGATTCAGCGTAGTAGCTGCCGTCGTAGCTGCCGTCGTAGCTGCCGTCGTAGCCGCTGGCATCATAAACGTAGCCGTCCCAATATGGGTGGTACTGGGGCGCGTAATAGGCTAACGACTGAGTCAGGCTGTAGCCCATATCCTCCGCCTCCATGGGGTCGCGGCCCAGTGGGCTGTAGGGGTTGTGGTGTGTCTTCTCTCCTCCATTATGGCTCCTCTGCGCCGAATCAGGAGGTTGGTGCTCCGAGACTAGCAAGGACTGCCCTAACACGCGACTGCTCTCCCCAATGGCTGGGCTGCTGCACAACACAGATGAGCAGGACACGTTGTCATCATTTACATTCGTCAGGAGTACACTGAACTCACAGTCAGCGGTGAACCGCACAGGAAAAAGCTTCGCCAATGAGTCCATAGCAATGCGCTGGAAGTCGAAGTGAGGTGACGAAGACCTTCGCGGCTGCACCGTGCGTACAAGTATGTGCACAACCAGCGTCGCAGCAGTGCTTCCTCTGGTGTCCTCCTCTGTTGCTGTTGATGGGGACGGCAAACAATCTTCTCTAGCATCTAGCAGAGACACACTCAAGGCAACGGGTACGGGCGACGGTGGTATTGCATGAAAGACACGCGGCAGAATCTGAGGCCGATCCTTGTGGCTTTGTTGACTATCATCAGCGCTACACAACGGCTCCCCGTCCATAGCACTGGAAGGAGGGGAAACGTTGGGTCCCTCCACACCGCCTGATGTCTGGCAGAAGTCGCTGGGCGGCGTTGAGTTTATTGACACACAACTAAGCACTGCATCGTGAATAAGCACGCGCAGTTGTTGGGGGTGCAGGAGGCGAGTTTTGGAGAAATCGACGAGCATATCATCCGCAGACTTTTCCCTCTCCGTACTACCCTCCTTGGCTTTGTGCAGCGAAGGCATAACCACAAGTCGTATGGGGATGCTAGCCTGGACCTCGTAGTGGCGCACATCGCTACCATTCGCCGCACCTGACATAATTTCACGTCTTAAATCGCTCGGAAAGAAACTTATCTCAATATTCGGTACGGCAACTTGCTTAACGAAACGCCACGTTAGTTTGCTCCATATCTGAAGAATAAAGTCCAAACGGTTGGTCTTCAGTGCGTGTAACTCTGTGGTACTGCGGCCCTCATCGCTATCGTAGCTGCAAGGGACAGCAACCACCCAGTCCGTTGTGAGTTGTAAAACATGCGGCCCTGCCCCAGTGACGACGCCACTAATGCCCTCAGCCTCCCCAACAGGGAGGTGAAGGCCCGGCATGTCGTCTCGGGCAGCTGAGCTTCCCTCATCGCTGCCGCCAGCGAGCTCCCTACTAAAAAGTGCATGGAAAAACTCAGCAGGCGTTGACCATGTAACGGTGGATTCGTAGGGACTGTCGCCGAGGACACCGTTTTGGCTCACGACGGCAGAGTCATCGCAGTACGCATCCGGGGAGCAAGAGACAATCCGCCGCAGAAGCGGTGAGGAATCCATTCGCTGTCCTTCCCTTTTACTTTTCTGCTCCCTTGTAATAAACCATGGGGAAGTGACGAGTGGAAATACGTACGGAAAAAGAAAAAAAAATGGACAAAAAGCAGAAGAAAGAGAGAGAGGGGGGGAAGAAGCGAGTCCCCTCAGTGTTATTATTGCATACCTCATTATATTACGGGCGCTTGAATGCAATTCTCATCACAATCCCCCCTCCGCTTCCAATAAGCACCAGTGAGAAGATGCCAAACAAAAAAGGAAAAGAAAAGAAAAGAGAGACAAGGCCACGAAGAGGGCGTCACATGCAAAGACACAGAGGTATGTGACTGTTAACCGGTGCATTTAACGGAGCAAAGTCTACAGCGACACCGTAGCTGCAAGCCGCAACACAGGAGAAGGCAGAATAAACTAACTAATGAATTAAATCATCACATCGCTCCTCGGCCACACTGTCACTACCACACACGGGCTGCACTATTTGAGCCACAACTGGACGCAACTAACAAACGCGACGCAAGAAACCCAATGGCATCTTAAGGGTTCACTGCTCAGCGGAAACATTATTCCCACGACTTTACTTCCCTATTTGTTCTTTGTGATGCTAAGTTATTTTTTTTTAAAAGAAAAAAAAAGAGGAAAAAAAAAAGCAGGGCCGTGGTCCTGAAAGATGAAGCACGTACGAGGCTGCAGAAGAAACATACACAACCAAAGGGGAGAGAAGCAGGCGGAAAAAATAGCAACATGCAGTGGAATATATACGTATATCTATTGAGGGAAGTGTAAATATAAAGCACAAAACAAAAGGGAAAAGAAAGAAAGAGAAAGAGAGAAATAAAGGAAATATATCTTTATGGTGGAAATGCGTAACAACAGCACGGGAAAGCAGTCCAACAAATAATAATAATAATAATAACAATAACAATAATGCGCTGAATCACATTATTACTATTACTATTATTGTTATTATTGTCATTATTCATCTTTCACCTGCGGAGTGCGTGTTGGATGAAGTCTTTTGTTTGATTGCTTCTTTCTCCCTCATATTTTGTAACACAGAGGGGGGAAATATACAATAAAATATGTATCGTTTAGAACGGAGGGGGGAAAAGAAATGAAAAGAAAAGAAATGCGGGTAAAGCAAAAGGATGAGGGGGGGACCCACAAATTTACAACATTTGTCATTTCCTTTCGGTTTTCTCTTCTTCACACCAAATCGCCTCACTGAAGCGCGTTTCTCCTTCATGGCAAAAAGGAAATCTACTCTTTTCATGCATTTGATCAACTTTCCTGGCCAGTAAGTTTCAAAAAAAAAAAAACAGAAAAGAAGAAACATGAAAAAGATGAAGAACAAAAAAAGAACAGCAGTCAAATGGAAAAGACTCTTCTACACATTTCTCTACACTTATTTTGAAACAACAAGCTCTCCCTCTACTTCGCCTCCCTCCTTCAGTTCATGTCCAATTCCCCCAGCACATTATCTCGACGCTGAAGGAAATGCATAATAAATATTCGAGAAGATATATAACAGTAATAATAATAATAACAATAACAATAAGGTGAGGAAGTCACAGCACAGCAGCTGCCAGTAGTGCCTCAAAGAAGCAAAAGAAGAACAAACCAAAACTAAGAAAGAGTTGCACGGAAAACTTGTCCTCTCGTTGTTTTCTATTCCTTTCTTTCGTATGTGTGTGTGTGTGTGTGTTTTATACATTCCCGCAAGCCCTTTTAGTTCGTTCCTTATTCCCACCGTTTCAAAAAAACTAAAAGTTTACATCAGGTCAACCATACAGTGGGGAAAGGAGGAAAGAGAAAAAGAAAAAAGAAGAATCTACTTAGGAGGCGTCTGTGCGGGTTGCTCCTTATTCCGCTGGACCACCATAAGCATACCGCGTACCCACAAGTCCCTGTCATCCACGGTAAGGAACGTCAGCGCCACGTCACGCTGCTCAAATCGAAGCACCACGCACATCTCGTCCAGCACTATCTGCCCTTTGTGGTTCAATATCTGGCCTTCCTTATTACGCTTGAAGGATCGGGAAAATTGCTTCTCCGTGTCCTTGTTAAGGAAGAGCACAGCCACCAGCTTGTGCAAAATAAGGCTGTTTTTGCTCCCCTTGCTGGGGGCACCCGACGCGGTAGAAGACGGTCCCCACACAAGAAACGGGCTCAACGCCGTATTACTATTCTTGTTGGGAAGCATTTCCACACGGAAGTACCTCAAGTGGGGTTTCCCTCCCGTCACATGCTTGCAAATATTGTTACCGCGGCGCAACATAGGCACAAGTGCTTGCAACGCAGCTACAGCCGCGGCACCAGACGGAATTGGCGGTATCGGAGGTAAAGCGCGTGGCTGTCCCATCGGCCGCGGCTGATCTTGTGCTGGTGGCTGTGCCGGTGGTTGTGCTGGTGATTGTACCGGTGACTGTGCCGGTGGTTGTGCTTGTTCCTGTGCTGGCGGCTGTGTTTGTTCTTGCGGCTGGAGCTGTACCTGCTGCACTGCCTGCCCTACCATCGCGTTATTGCTCACGTCCAATAGATTCGCAGGCACCGCTGGCGGAGCCGAGTGCCCAGGGACAAGAGGCACCGCAGTTCTGAGCTGCCCACCCGAGTGACCAGGAGGGGATCGGGGCAGATACGAACGACCCGCAAGCGAACGCCCTCGCGACCTTGCAGACCTGGCCCTCCGACGACCAGTTCGTGAGTAATTGGCGCTGGCACTCCTTAGATTTGCACGTGAAAGTGGCAGCACTACCTCATACTGCGATGGCGATGGAAGTGGAGGTGAGCGTGAATAGTAACGGGACCTGCCATAACCCCTCCGCGACGAGTAGTGGTTCATGTCTGACACGTCCACTTGGCTGTTACCTACGTACCGCCTGCGGGGCGCCGTGCCACGCCTGTCACTTTCGTATAACCCCTCATGCCCTAAAGCAGATCTCGAGCTCTCTATCTCTGCGGCTGGGAATTGATCAGGCTCCAAAATGCAAGCAACGTTGGGGTCTTCGTCTCTAAACCCCAGGCGACCAAGGCCCATCGCGTCACGGCGATCACGGACGCTGCGGTACGCATCAACATAGAAGCACTGAGCAAGCCCCAGAACATCACTTGGCGTCATCGTTTCAATACCCCGCTCCGGCTCGCGTCCATCCAACGCATAATGATTCTTCAAGTAGGAAATCACTGTGTGAAGATTTTTTGTGTGAGAATGATAAGGAAAACCGGATCTACCTACGCGGATGCGAGCATTACCACCTGCATGAAAGCTAGCCTCAGGGTCTTTCCTAACAGGGTTTGTGTGGTCCACTACAGCCAGCTTGCCAGGACCAACACGATGAAAATCGCCTCCCTCTGGTACGGCAACCACACCACCTCCATCGAGAATATTGGAAGGGACAACTATCTTTCGAGAATCCAACAAGCCCTCCCCCACCGCCTGTGGACCTGGAGGTTCCACACGTACCTGTGGTTTCGCCGCCACTGCAGCAGGGGTGGCACTAGCAGCACCCCTCCGCAGGGCCTGCTCCTGGGCAAGAGCAATGTTGTCATTTCCGCCACTGGGAGGCTGGGCTTGGAAACATTCATCTAGGGACATGTGGTTAACGTCGAGAGAGGCGTCCCTTGGGGCGGCACCCTGCCCCTCAAGCCCTTCAACCGCCCTTGAAGATGGGAAAAAGTTGTTGTTGTTGAGCTCATAAGGGGCATCGGCGACGCCCACAACTTGCTTCGAGGAGTTAACCACCAAAGTCTCGGGCCACTGCTGGTCGCGAACCGCAAGCTCCGCCGGCCTCACCTCGGGACCCCGCATGGGATGGGCAGCAAACGAGCCTTGGGGCAGCGACGGTCTTCGGTCGTATTGGCCAGCGTACCTCAGGGGCTCAGCCTCCATGTTCTCGTCCAAGTTGCTCACCGACGGCACCCGCGTACTCGCCCTGGACTGGTACCTGGGCCCTCTGCCAGGCTCCAGGTGGTTCACATCGGCAAACATGTTACTGGCCCCGCCGACTCTTCTATCATAACCACTCAGCGCGCCGAACGCCGCTCGTGGCCCAGCATTGCTAGCGACGCGGGCGTTGAGGCCGTGCGGGGAGGGCCCAGCACAGTCCAATGCCTGGCTGTAATTCAGCACGGGGCTTTCTCCAGGGGTCAAAGTCGTGCGCCGTACTCCATGAAGTCCACCCGACTCTAACGAGCTGTTCCAAGGTCCGTCATCTCTCCGTGCCATTCTCAAGTGTGCCAAAGAAAGACTCTTTTAACAACGAAATCGCCACACACGCTCTTCTTAATACTCCCTTCTCTTTTCTCCTTTTCTTTTCCTTGTTGTGTGATATTCACCACTACTCCCTTTATTTTTTCTATTATATCCTCTCCGACACTGTGACAATCTTCTCGTATCTATCGTATTTTTCCTCTTTTCCTTTTTTTGTTGCTGTCGTTTGCCTGCTTTGTGTGCCGCTCTTTGATTTTCTATATCCGTTGTTCCGCTTCTATTCCTGAGCGCGTGTTTGTGCGTATATATATCCGTTACTGCAGACAATTTATCTTGATTTGTATCGACTTATTTTGCTCAAATATTTTTTGTTTCCTCTTTCAATATATAGACGTGTCTATCGTCAGGTATATAAAACTGAATGATAATCAAACAAAGAAGAAACACCACACCACACAACGCCACAAAAAAAAAAAAAACTGCCAACGATGATAATGTTCGGGTCTGCGCACACAATGTCCCCTACCGTATCGGCGAGCTCTAATCCCTCAACGACGTTGACACAACCCCGCAGCAAACGGAAATATCGCACGACGCTGAAAACAAAAAAAAAAAAGAAACTTCTTTTGGGATTGTGTGTGTGTATGTTTGTTTGTTTGGGCACAAGCGCGGCGAAAACGGGTAAAATGAATCTATCTTGATGCACGGAGAAAATGGAAAAAACGAGCAAAAGCCCCCCCTTGGCAACTACTGCTCTCTTTCTCTCTTTCTTTCTCCCTCTCTCTGCGTGTGCTGGCAAAAGTGCCGCGTTACACAAAATGGAACAACAAAAAGAAAAAAACAGGCAATTTAGCTCTGCGACCCAATCGGCAGATCACAAAAGAAGGGGGAGGGACGAAAAGTAAAAAAGAAACAAAAAGACCTGCAGCAGAGGGGAAAGAGACTCTAAATAACAAAGTAAAGACACAAAACAAAGAAAAAAAACAAGAAGAAACCAGCAGAAAAGAAAAAAGAAGAGGAAATACCCAGCTGGCACCTCCGGAACCCTACAAAACTATGATTTGACACCAGTGAGAAGTTGGTGTGAAGGCTTCACCTTATAAAGAACGAAAGAGAGAGAAAAGAAAAAGGAGGACAAACAAAGGGAGCGCATTCAAATGGTTTCAAAGGGGTAAAGGCAGCACACAATTGCAGGGAAATGAGTCCAGGCATCACAGCAAAATCGCATTTTCTCGAGAGTATTTTGGATATTTTAGGGAAAAGAAAACGTAAAAAAAAGAAAATGGTGGCGAGAGACCGCCCTTTTGATCAGTTGAGTTCAGCACGGAAGGGGCTAAACAAATACAAGAAACGGGCGGGATGCACAGTCGCGGCCAAATGAAAAGGTGTGCGAGATATTGTGAAAGACATAACCAAACCGCCATGGATACGGTTTGCCCTGTTAAGAGAGGGCAGTGGTTCTAAATGATTTTAAAAAGTCACCAAAAAATTTGATAATAAAAAAAGAAAGAAAAGGGAGGGGAAGGGAAGGGGGTAAAGGAAACCTCCTTAAATTGGCGATAGCGGTCGATTCCTTCAGCGGTAATAATAAAACATTAGAAATGTGGCGAAAGGAGGCGGGAGGTGCGGGGGAAAAAAAGGGCGGGAAACAAATCGGTGGCCGCTGCGGTGGGCAAATCCAAAAACGACGTCACTCAACGCGTCGAGTGCATCCACGTGCCTCGAAGGTTCGGGCCACCACTAAAACAAGCACACCACCGTCCCAATACGCAAGTGGGGTGTGCGCGCAGGTGATGGGGGGGGAGCGGAAAACGTTGAAGAAAATCGACCCTCGTTAGTTTTCTTCAACCACTCTTCCTTTGCTAATGTTGTGTCCCTCCCACACAACCCACACACGCGCACACGTACACACACTGGACCATGCGATGCTTTTGTTGTTGTGTTGCTTTGTTCCTTCTCTTATGAGGCACAAAAATTGTAGAGCGGAAATAAAGCGGACTGAGGAATGTGAGAGTCTGCAGCGTATTCGAAAAGGGGGAATCCTTCTATTGGCGCAGCGATAAAGACAGCACGGCCTCTCCGTGAATTCAGGCGCTTAACCATTTTAAAAAAAAAAGAATTAATCCCGCACACAATCAACACAATAGGGCCCGCCTCCCTCCTCCAACCAACGCACGACAAGCCAACGAGTTAGGAACAACGAAAGAAAAAGAACGGCAACGAGCAAAAGCGGTAATTTAAAGAGAGCGAAAGAGGAGATAAAAAGAAAGATAAGAAAAGAAGAAAGAAAGAAAGAATTGTGAAGACAAAAAGAACGGTAAATATTATCTTCTCCTCGCTCTCACGTAAATCAGCGTCGCTCTCCTCGATCCCATTCGAGCTTTTCCTTCCCTTCTCCCTCAATCACTTTCCCGCTCCCCACCACTTTCTTTTTTTCTTCTTTTCATTCATTCATTTGTTTTTTTTTGTGTTGTTGTTGTTTTTTTTCTAATGGATGTATAAAAGCAAAAAAAAAACGAACAAAAAGAGAGAGATCCCTCCATATTGCCTCCTCCCCTGTCATGTCATGTTGTGTTGTTCGTTGATGGTGGCGTGGTGAATTTCCATCACCACACCGATACCCATCGCAGTGGCAGTTCCTTCCTCCTTTAAAGCGTCAATGCAAAGCGGTTGTACGGGCACGCACAATATGCCCCACACATAAATGAAAATTATATGCACGCACACGGTGATGGCCTCGCTTAAATCAAGAAAAAGGAAAGAAAAGAAATTTCAATATACATGTACGTACATATATATTGAGTTGAAGTGGAGACGTATCACTTCACGCCAACCCCGTGAATGGGAACAGCAACACCCACAATCAAACATCGCAGCCCATGTAAGGAATCACAAGAAAAACAGAAGAAAACAAAAAATGATCAGCACTACCAAAGTCATTACACCCCGTGCCACAGTCAGTCCCAACAGACAATAACGAGAAATATCACATCTGCGCAAACACACACACACACAAACAAGCGGGAAAAACGAAAAATCCGCAGGCTACTACGGTCGAACAGCACCATAAAGAAGAAAAAAAAAAAGAAAAAAAAAATAAGGCAATCAAGGGGGTCATTGCGACAAGCTGGCAGGCGGCCAAAAGTGGTACAAAAGCAGGCAAACAAACATGTGTCCGGTGCTTTTAGTTCAAACGCTCAGGTAGCTACTGCCCACGCCAAACTGAGCGACGACACAAACGACATGCGCACCAGTGTGAAGGTCGCACCGCGATACAACCCCATCAGCCCCTCCGTCAAAAGTATGTAACTCAGACAATGCCGCGCAGAGTTGTACCGGAGGTCGTCCCTAGTGACCGCAATCATCATGCGCCGCCTCACAGTGTCAACGGGATGAAGCCCTAAAGTTGAGACCGCCGAGGCGCCCAGGCCGGTGCCCACATGGGCTGCAAAGGCGTCATAACCGTCTACTTCTGCCGGCAGCCGCGGCAGCACCAACTGTACCATTGCGGTGTGCAGCATTCCGTACATCACGCTCCCCAGCACGTAAAGACCGATGCCAGTGTAAAGAAGATGTGGAGATTCACTAAAGATAGGCTGGGCAAAGAAGGCCAGACTGTGACGATAATCATAAGAAAGTCCTTGACCCGACTTCATGTCCACCGCGAGGCGAAAGCGTGCAAAATCTAAAGGGTAAGACACCATCGACACAGCGAGTGCACCACAGAGAACCGCGGTATACGTAGCGGCTGTCTGTCCAAAAGGGAAGGTGAGCGGGAAGTTATTGTACACGAACCGCTGAGTAGGCCCCCCAATGAACACGTGTGTGACGATTGTGGGAAGCAGCGCGGCCACCTGAATGAGGTTACCCCGCCAAAAACTACGGACTCCCTCGGTAGAGGCAATGCCGCGAAAACACTGCCAGGAGCTACCGAAAGATGTCTCCAACACGCCAGAGCGCTGCAGCTCCCTCTGGCATTGCATAATAAACTTGACACGATCAAGTGGTGCCGCCGCGGTGCATATAAAACCCTTTTCAAGACATGCTGCTTGGATGTGCTCCACGGAGATGTTCCCACTAGGCTCGTCGACAAGACTATCGTCCACTTGGGGGCCTGCGCCACATCCATCGAATGTTCGATCGTCCTCTGCACCGCCCACATGCCGCGGGGGGTTCTGACCTCCACGGGCGTCACCCGCCATAAAACACTCGGCAAAATCTCCCGGTCCAAGCCCTTAAAAGTGAGAGTGAGTTGCCGCACTAGCACCAGCAGGTATAAATAATATTAATGGCGCAGAAAATACCCGCTTGGGTGTCGAAGATATCAGTGAGGGACGTCACTGCCTAAAGTAATGCCCAACACCGCAACACAAACCTATTTCGTGTTCCCCCGTTTTCCTCGGTCGTTTTTCTTCTTTTTAAATAAGTATATATATATATATATATATATATATATATATATATATCTTTCTGTTTTTTTTCTTATTTCTCTTATCTCCCTTAACAGATTCTTCTACCTCCTTCCGAGTTGTATCCCTTGGTCCTGCACAACTCCGGTGAAGTGAGCCCGCACCAGCAGCTGATTTAAATAATCCGCTAGTGATGTTGTCTCCTCCGCCAGAAGCCGTCGCACGCACGCCCCTGCTTTTGGCTTGAGCTGTCGTGCAACGAACCGGAGCAAGACGAAGGGGGAAAAAGAAAACCGGAGGGAGGGACTTACTAAATAAAAGAAATGTAAAGGAAGAAAAGTTAAATGTCGAAGCGGCAAGCACAAGAAACATGCGCCTCTTCAGCAGCAACAGATGCACTGTCCCTTGCTAAAGATATGAACACAAATATACGCAATCGCGTGCCAACGAGGCGAGTCTCTCCCTCACACACTCTTCGCCTGACTTGCACCCCTACACACAAACACACACATCTCCCCAGGAGTTCCCGCCTAATAACGCTCCACCGACTTGGTTCTAATCGGCTTTTGTTTTCCACTGGAAGTGCAACTTATGTCACGAAGACAAGGGGGCACAAACATGTGGAGGCGAAGAAGGAAAAAAAAAAGCAAAGAAAAGCACCGTTTTCTCGCACACAACGACCTCGGGAACTAATCCTCTGCGTGCACACACAAACACACAAATAAAGCTCACATCCCGCCCATAAATGTCGTGCTTCTCTCATGCCCTTCTCAAACTCACTCACAAGGGCCGGCGGACCTGCAATGTTCTTAAAGACATCATTACAAAACACAATCAAATGCGTGTTCTGTTGCAATGGAAAGAGGAGGAAAGGGAATTGCTCAGCAGTGTGGTGCGACACGGAGGTAGAATGTGCAGCAACAACGGCAGAGCGAGAAATCAGGCCAGCAGCACGAGCGAGGAAGTGGGGTAAGAGGGAGGGAAAAGTGCACAACTTTTCTCTCGTCAGTGCCGCCGCTCCATGGAAAACCGCCATCCTGGCAATGGGCACTCGGACGCCAAAGTGGAAAACGCGTAAAAATGAGGGGGGCACGAGAGCCATATTTTTTTTTCCTGCTCATGGGGAAAGAAGGACACAAAAATAAAGGTGAAAAAACACAAAGCATAAATTAAATAATAATAATAATAATAGTAGTAATAATAATAAAGCAACAACAACGCCAACAAAAAGCGCACCAACGCCCACACACGAGTGACGGAGCCACGTTGAGGGAAAAAGAAAGACACACGCCACCAGTTATGCGCCAGCTGACAAAGCAGAAGGAGCAGGGCTTTGATCGCATACACCCAAGGTGAAAGGAATATGCAAATGGAAAAACGTAATGGCAGGGCAGACCCAACAGCAAGAAATGCAGAAGTATTAATATGTTCGAAAATATATACGAATAAACAGCGTGTGAACAGGTGGCGTGTGACACTAACACCTCAGCACAACTGTTGAGCCGTACCACACATTGGTCACCCACAATCGCAGCTCAACAAGCACGACAAGAGCAACCAAAAGTAAAGTAAAAAATGAAACAGGCGTCACCACACGTTCAGATATATATAAATATATATGAGTAATATGTGGCAAACAAAGGAATAAAGAAAATGGTAGCCCACAGACAGTTGCGGGGGGAGAAAAGGCGGGGTTGTCATATGACCAGGGCCTTGTAAATGAGAAAAATATGCACACAAGTAAACGGTTTACGTCTCCGACGGCCTCCCCTTAGCTCTGAGAACCGAGCCTGTTTGTCTCCTCTCACACATGCACGCACGCACACGCACACGCACATATATATATATCCGCATGAGCATGAGCATGACTTGCCATGAAGGGGGGAAAAAACAACTTTATGTCCCCGTAGCCTTCGCATGTCGCTTCTTGTAAATCATAATCCCCATCAAAACCGCCATACAAACCACTAAAATACCGAAGAGTGAAAGGAAGCACTTGTCGGCAGCCAACTGTCTGTAAAACCAGCGCACATCGCGACTAGCCCTATCCAACTGCCCCTGCAGGTCCTCCAGTCCCTCGTCTACCTGATACATGAGCTCCGTCTGCCGCTGCAATGTCTTTAACGTCTCCTGCCCCAGCTCCTCTGTCATAACCATCACCTGCTCAGTGCGCTGCAGGGAGACGAGCATATCCTTCTGCACGTTCGCCGCACTCTGAAGCACCTGCTCCGCATCTTGGAACCCCGACCCATCGGCACCGCCCTCGCCTAAGAGCTCCCCCTCACGCTTCTCTGCGTGCGATGGGGCTTTTGCCATGTCTCCTTTATGGCCAAAGATATGTTGCTTTATCCGTGCATCTAACTGTCGAATATTTTCTTCAGAAGTTCGACAAAATTTATCATAATGTGTGCGTACGCTTGCGTCATCCACCTGGCGCAGTTCGTCGCGCAGTGCAGCTATTTTGCTGCGTGTTTCTCGCATCACGGGCTTTACTTGAATCTCAGCCTGCTTCTTCTCCAACAGTGTGGAGGCATCAAAAACAGTTGAGCCGCAGTTTCAACCTTCTCCAGAGCGTCCTTGACCTCCGCGGCCAACTCCTCAACTTTCGATGTCATCCGCACACACGCTACACGCGCTCGCCTCTTTCAGTTACGCCTTCCAGTTGGCACGTGGAGAGGGCAAGATTTCAAGTACTTTCTGGAAGGCAGTGTGATCCCACAAGCAAAAAAAAACGAACAAAATAATAATAACAATAACAGTAAACCTTCAGTGACTACGCAGCGGGGATAAGTAAACAGCTATCAAATGAATGTATCTGTATGTATTGGCGCCCGTGTCCACCACCACTAACTTCCGTGCCTGGATCTACGCACTCGACTGCAGGGAGTACGACTACTCTTCCTTACTTGTTTTTGTCCCCTTTGTTTCTTCTTCTCTCTTTCTTTTGGCTCCTGCCGGCGGCGGTGACGTTCACTTTATTGACAGAGCGCTGTATGTCCTTCTGGTGCCCGAGTCACCGCGAACTCGGTAAATGACAGGAGCCCTGAGAGCTTAACACCGCCCCTTTACCAAAAGAAAAAAAGCCTTTTTGGCCTCGGGACAGGAGCCCACAAATAATAAGGTCCCACACGGGTGAAGAAAACAAAAAAAACTACTCCTAAGGGCAATGATTAATATTTTCGCGCAGTCACCCCAAGCGAAAGGGCACGGGGGCGCGACGGAACAGAAAAAATTGAAAAGAAGGGAGAAGTGTGCACAATTGGAGGAAAAAGAGAAGAGAAAGAGGAAAACAGACATGTCAGCATACTTTCGGGCAGCAAGTAGCACACGCAGCTTCAGCAAAGACAACGCTTCAATAGGCTACATGGTACTCGAAGGCGAAAGTAAAGAAAAATGAAGGATATACGACATTTGACCATTACCAAAAGAAAACAAAAGGAAAAGAATGTGCGGAGTTGCGGCTTGAGGGTCTGGCAAGCATTTACTGCGTTGTCTTGGCTGCGGCATCATTGCCTGCAGTGCGCGCGCGCTTTTTGCGAAGCTCGGCGCGAGAGCGCAGGGATAGCTGCAGTCCTCCCCACTGGCGGCGAATGAGGTCGCTACGGGAGAGGAAGCGCGCGTTCACGGAGCGGGTGAGGTTCTTCAGTGCGGCCACATCCTCAGCATTCACGTCAGTAAAGGAAACGCACGTCGCTGTCTTCTGCCCAATGGCGTCGCCGAGACGCGCCTTGTCCTTCACGATGGCGTACGGAATTTTGTTGGCGCGGCAGAGGGTCGGCATCCACAACACGAGCTCGATAGGGTCCACGTTGTTGGCAATGAGGACAAGGCGCGCAGTTTTCTTCTCAATCGTGCGGGTCACCTCCTGCAGGCCGGTGACAACGCTGAGCGGCGCCTTCGTTGACATGGTCTTCGTGGGATTCTTCTTCTTTTCCTCTGCAACCCTCTTCAGGCGCTCCCGGCGAGCCTTGCGTGTTTCTGGGGCGTATTTCTTCACCAACTTCAGCAGCTCATTGCGGCTCGTCCGGTCGAGCACCTTCGTGAATTGGTTCAGCGCTGGTGGCACCTTCAGACGGCGCTGCAGCACACGCTTTTTGCGCTGCATCGTCACAAACGTGGGCCACCGCATGAAGCGGGAGAGGTCACGAGCGTACGGAACATCACGGCCGATGCCAAAGTCCTTTGGGCGAGCCACATACGGGGAAGGAGCAGACACCGTCTTCGCCTTCTTTTGGGGTGCTGCGGGCTTCTTGTACGGAGCCCTCGACTTAACGACGGGCTTCGCAGCCCTCTTCACCTCCTTGCCAGGCATTACTTTAGCTTTTGAACTCCCTAGCCCCGTGTACATTGAAAAAGAGAAAAGGAAAAACAATGCATTTATCATCGCAGTAAGCTATAACAAGCAATTAGCAAGCAACTGTCGTCATTAGTCACACCACGTAGCTAAGAAAGAAAAAAAACACTTAAATAGAAACAAATTGAACATAGCAAAACATGCCTGTTAGTTACTAAAAAGAAATGAACAGCACACAGGCCTGGAAAAAGAATGTGCGGAGTTGCAGCTTGAGGGTCTGGCAAGCATTCACTGCGTTGTCTTGGCTGCGGCATCATTGCCTGCAGTGCGCGCGCGCTTTTTGCGAAGCTCGGCGCGAGAGCGCAGGGATAGCTGCAGTCCTCCCCACTGGCGGCGAATGAGGTCGCTACGGGAGAGGAAGCGCGCGTTCACGGAGCGGGTGAGGTTCTTCAGTGCGGCCACATCCTCAGCATTCACGTCAGTAAAGGAAACGCACGTCGCTGTCTTCTGCCCAATGGCGTCGCCGAGACGCGCCTTGTCCTTCACGATGGCGTACGGAATTTTGTTGGCGCGGCAGAGGGTCGGCATCCACAACACGAGCTCGATAGGGTCCACGTTGTTGGCAATGAGGACAAGGCGCGCAGTTTTCTTCTCAATCGTGCGGGTCACCTCCTGCAGGCCGGTGACAACGCTGAGCGGCGCCTTCGTTGACATGGTCTTCGTGGGATTCTTCTTCTTTTCCTCTGCAACCCTCTTCAGGCGCTCCCGGCGAGCCTTGCGTGTTTCTGGGGCGTATTTCTTCACCAACTTCAGCAGCTCATTGCGGCTCGTCCGGTCGAGCACCTTCGTGAATTGGTTCAGCGCTGGTGGCACCTTCAGACGGCGCTGCAGCACACGCTTTTTGCGCTGCATCGTCACAAACGTGGGCCACCGCATGAAGCGGGAGAGGTCACGAGCGTACGGAACATCACGGCCGATGCCAAAGTCCTTTGGGCGAGCCACATACGGGGAAGGAGCAGACACCGTCTTCGCCTTCTTTTGGGGTGCTGCGGGCTTCTTGTACGGAGCCCTCGACTTAACGACGGGCTTCGCAGCCCTCTTCACCTCCTTGCCAGGCATTGTAAAGTGTGCTGCCGCGGTGCAGTGAGTAAATAAAAATGTTTTTTTAAAAACAAAAATGTAAGAAAGAACAGTGGGTGAAGAAGTCGGCGTATGCTTCAAGGTCTGCCAGTTCCGTCGCAGATTAAAGGCGTAACGATACCTCACCAGTTTTGAAACAGCAAGAATTTTATGACAGAGAACCAATATATACACCCAAACGGGAAACGAGACAATAATAAAAACACAACTAAAGATAGCTCGGTGCTCTGCAACGCCCCAAGAGGGGGGGCACGCACCGTCACTGAAGGGGGAAAACGAGTAGGAGCACAGTATTTTTCACTAACAACCACCAGAACAACTGCCCATCACCTCCCAACCAGGGAAAGATCTTACGGCCAAAAACAACTTCACTAATCCCCGTGCACATCGACACCTTCACTTCACTGCTCATAACCTTTCTCCCACTCAAGCACCCATTTACACTCAGTCGTCACCACTCACTGCGCCTACCATATCACGTGCACCGCGCCCAGATAACCTTTTGGGAGACACGAGACGCCGACCAAAAGCGTCTACTTTCGCGTCAGCACTACCTTCAGTCCTGACAATGACGTTGTCACCAGTCTTCCGGCCCCAGCACGGCATCTCCAGTTCTCTCCCCTTCCGCTTCCTCTCACACTGCAGAAAATAATGGAACACTCGTCGAAATGTTGATTGCTCATCTTGGTCGCATAAATAATCATCATCGCTGCTAGAACTCCATGAATCCTCGCATGAGGCCGACTCGTTGTGCCGCTGAGCGTCCCCCTGAGAGTCCCTGTCCCCCTGTCCCTCTCCGGATGAACGACTTGTACTGAGTGCTCGATCACCGTTACTCCCATTGAGCAGCTGGTCGGCTGGGCATGCCTGGCTCACACCGAAATGCCCAACGCTGCTGACATCCCCCCCGCAGAGCAATGTGCATTTTCTAGCAGCTTCAAGTCTGCTGCGTCGCCGCAACTCCTTTCGTATATGGCACTCCTTCTCATGCTGCCCAGGGGGGAAATAAGCGAGCTCTTGTGTGTTGAGGTTCATAAACCTCACCACACCGGCAGTTGTGCGGTACAGCACCCACCCGTCTGGTATCTCGTCTACCAAAAGCATCTCTTCAATGCTCACTAAAAGGTCGTTGTCACGTGGCAGGCGCAGCCTCAAACTCTTGCGGAACTCATCAATGTCATCCAACGTCAACATAGTGCGATCCTCGCAGCCGTTGCCACACCTTCCCTCCACATCACTATCGTCGTCGCCATCACCACCGCCATCGCCTTCTCCGGTGAGGCTCAATTCCGCGTACGCCGGCGCTGTCTCCCAGCTTTGCCACTGGCTGATGGTAAGAAACTTACGCTCCGCTCGTTTGCGAGCGGCTCGACGCCACTTTCCGATGAATATCTTCACCCGAATAAACCCAACGTACGATATAAAAAATGCCCCAGCACCAACCCAGGGCGCCCATCGAGGCGCAGAGGACAGCACCGCTCTGCTTGCATCTGAAAGCGTTTCCGCCTCATACAAATCCCGCCATAAGTCGCCCACAGGCATGGCCTAAATGTCCGGGCACACAGAACAAAAAAGAAAGTGGAAAAAAGGAAGAGCACTCCACCCGTTGTATGCCCCGCAACTCAAGGAAGGAAAAGAGTCCAGATATGAATGTGTGCCACAACAGAACCCGGAAGGGGAAAGGAAGCACTTACCTGTACAGATATGTCGCCTTCACTGACGTCCACCACGTGTTTAGAGAAAATCAAGGGAAAAAAAGGGTGCACGCCGCCCACCTAGCACTGGTACGCGGGGATGAGGCACGCCAATGTAAAAAAGCAGTCAACTACAAACTGCAACGGTAATGTGACAAGAGATGTATTTGATATCATACACACAAAGAGAAAAATTACGGCTGCACTTTGGTCCGAGACACAAGCCGCCGTGTAATTATATCCTTTCCTTCTTCCTTACATACACACGCTCAACAAGCACGGCATAGCTGTTTAGCAACGGAGTATAAAAACACATCGACCAAGCTTCCACCAAATACATGTGAGTATATATATATATATATATTATATTCAATGAAGCCACACAAATGATCTACAGAAGAACGGAGGAAGTATGCGCTGATGTGTGTTTTGTATTTTACATGCATAAAACAAGCACGCACACATACGTACAGCTGTACGATAACACGTTCAAAAGCCACTGGCAGCGGTACCAATGGAAATGGGGAAGGACTGCCAGGTCAGTCCACAACAGCCAAAAAAAGAAAAACTACACAATGGCCACAAAAAAGCCCAAGCTATCGCCAAGATCATCAGAAGTGGGGGTAAGAGAGCCTAAACCCATGCGGGACTCCACCGCACCACGCGAGGTCATTTGCGCACTGCTTCGTGATGTTATACGCCTAGGTCGGGTTTGTTGCTTTGCGACGTACGTGACGTAGAGTGGGAGCTCAAACAAGGTCTGCCACGAGATGTTCATCCTGTTGCCTTGTTCCGTGTCTGTCTTGCAGGATTTGCGGCAGATGACTTTAGGTCCACCCCAACAACTGGTATCGGGGTGAGGGTCCTTTTTTCCACAGTTCTGGATGGGGAAACATTTGGTTCCGTTAGAAACAAAACGTTGCTCCGCTGCGACGAAATATCTCGGTTTTGCTCAACAACACTCCCTGCCCTGCGTAAATCCCACAGAAGCTCACTGGACGGTTGGGTTACGTACTCAGCATAACCCTTGCGAAATCGAACAGCTATGACAACATCGTTTTCATCCTCCACAGCGTTTGGTTTCTTGTTCCACCACATCTCAGACGAATCCCACAGGGTGTGCGATGATATCTCCCGCTCCAATTGCTGTGAGAGTGTAGCGCCAACGAGCAGGATATCATCGTGGAGAAGCGTGTATCGCCTTGTCACCACCAGCGACATCTCAAGAGAGCTGTAATAATCACCCTTCTGTTCCAGGGCATCTGCCAAAAGGAGGTTGAGTAGCACCTTCGGGTGACGAAGGGCGGGGATCCACAACCGAAGTACGGACCCCTGCTTCCACTCCTTCAGCTCCGTCATGGCAAGGCGGAGTCGCGACGCCACGTCACGATGGCCGCTACCTTCTAACGCTGCCAGGGTTCCCCTCTCATTAGCTTCCTCCCAGGGGAGCAGCAGTGATATGATTGAATTTACCTCAGCACTGTTGGGAGGCTGCAGTGGGTCATCACTTTTCTTTTTGCCTCCTGCATCCACAGACAAGCGTGTGTTGAGGGATGTCGGCCCCTCCCTCAAAGGGAAAGGAATGCCATAAAGCCTCCCTCGCATGACACTGTCCACCATTGCGCGGTACGCAGTAACGGTGAGCCCGTCCCCGCAAAGATGAAGAAAGCCAGCAGCTGAGTGCCGCACAGTGGCTAATAAAACTTCTTCTGTAGGCCCATCCTTCAGAATATCCTCCAGAACAGTGCTATTGCACGGCCTCCCGTCGTATAATGCCTGCATCGGGCCACGCTCGTGCAGCACGCTTTCAACAACAAATCGTCCCTGTGACGTTCTTCTGCGACACGTGTAGACCAGATACGCTACCTTGTTAAAGAGGCGATAGAACCGCTCATTTATCACCCGCTTTTGGAAATCCGTATTCCTCAACGATAACCCGTATGCGCTGCAGGAGCACCAGCCACCGACCGCGATTGGAGGCTGTGTGGCTCCAGCCATCCCCCGAGTTCGCCCTGGACAATATGAGCAAAATAATCCCAAGATCATCAATGGTAGTGCTCACCTGATACAAGCCTTGAAGCACGTTGCAGAACCCCTTAGCCTCAACCTCAGCACGCAGTGCAGCAGTATTTGCACATATTCCCGCATGCAGTTCAATGACGTTTCCGAATGGAATAAGCACTGGTTCCTCGCGCTCGCTCTTTCTGACAGTGTCCGAGAGGGTAAGGGATGTTGTTGAACACTTATGTTCCTCCCCAAGAAAAAGCGTCAAACCCTCTCTCTTCCACGGCTGAGTGAGAAACGTGCTTTCAAGAACAGTAAGCAAGTGATACCGAGGCAGACAAGAATCGACCACGAGAGAAATGCACCACTGCTGCATCAAGTTTGTGAGGGCGCCTCTCGATGTGCCTGAGGCGCTGCAAACCGCGCAGAATAAAAAAACGGGAATGCGTGACGGGCAGCCAGCTCGTAGTGAACCACACACACCGTAGCGCCGCATCACGGAAAACTTCCTTGCAATAGTCTGTAGGAGTAGCTCCTCATCCTTTGCGTTAGTGGGTGGCACAAACACAGCCATCACGCAGTAGCCACGCGAGTGGTTGATGGGGCTCCGGTGGAAACATTTGTAAACGTACCTCATGAGGTGACTGAAATCCCACACCTTGGCCACTCTGAGAAATCGATATGAAAACTTCATCTTATCGGCCTGGTGCGAACATAGTAAGCCAACTCATGCATATTACCCCCGTTAAGGAGCAAAGGTAGGGCAGTGCCCCGGCAAGCATGCACCCACCCATCTGCACACCGAAATGCGCCACTCTCATTCTCAAGCGCGTCATAAATACGATAAGACTCATCATCGTCAGTTGACTTCC
The DNA here is from genome assembly GCA_002287245.1 of Trypanosoma congolense. Lineage (NCBI taxonomy): Eukaryota > Euglenozoa > Kinetoplastea > Trypanosomatida > Trypanosomatidae > Trypanosoma > Trypanosoma congolense. The sequence continues at coordinate 152,405 of NHOR01000219.1, read as the reverse complement.
TCTTTATGGCGGAAAAGAAGCCCTCGTAAAGGTTAGAACAAGTTTTGTTACAGTCCCTGTAGTTCAAACACATCCACTGCCGGAAAAGATTGAATATCAACTCCTTGTCGGTCTTCAACGCCCCAGCTGCGTTGGGGCTCCCACTGGGAGAACAAAAACTCGCGTCTTGCATATCGGCTCTGTCCTTCGAAGGTGAGTCGTCGGAGGCAATACTCGTTAATATCGAATCTGTTGAGGCAGCATAAAAGCTCTTCACCATTTCTTTAGTAACAGGATTACTCGCTCGCCTAACAAGACGGTCTAATACCTCGAACTGCGTAACCGTATGAAACACTACATTAGAATTGTACAGCTGACCAGAAAAGCTAGCGAGGAGGCGGCAGCCGTTCGCCACGCTTGAGAAAACATACCACGCGAAAATACCACGCAGCTCACCCGGCCAACCACAAGCCATGGACTCCACAACATTCTCAACAAAGTTTGCTGTCGCGTAGAAGTTTTTCTGCCCAATCGGCAGTTTGTCAAAGGCGTTGGGGGAAATCCGCCTCAGGAGCGGCTGGGACAATTTGGTTGCTCCAAAAATGAAGGGCTCAAGCTTTCGCCAAGTCCAACACCGCCCCAATATATCCCCCTCAATCACACTCAGAGCCCCTTCAGCCGAACGAATGCCACGTTGAAGCCCATCCCACAGCGATACCCACGGCTTTTGCATGTTTTTCCTTTGTGCTACTATGCGCAGCACAATCATGTGGAGGTTATGAAGTTCACGAAGTAGGAAATCGAGTCGCTCCAGTACACCGTCCTTATTACTTGCCAAATCGTCAATGTCTCCGCTCAGCGTCACCCTGACCTCCTGCAACGTATCCCGAAAAGCACAGAGCGCCTCGCCCTCCTGCTTGTCTTGTAATATAAAAACATCCCTCTCAAGGAGCCCCGGGTATGCCGTCGGGCTCCCTAATAGCACCACACGAGCGCCTTCCTCCAAATTACTCCGTTCGTCGAGATTGATAACGACTACGCGATACCTGGCGGCATACATGACTTCTTCGTGGGACGGGGGAGCGGAGGAAACGCACGTCATGAAGAATGTTGGTTTGATCTCGACAGTCTGATCGAAAATTTTGCAACTGACACTCTTTTTGGTCAACGCAGCCTCCGGCAAGGTATGAAGCAGTGCCAACAAAGGGAGCAGATCTTTCATGAGCGAGAGGGAGTGGACGTCGCAAAGTAGCAGTCCACTGCCTGACGTCGCTGCAGCGATCACGGCATCCTGGTAGCCCTTCTGCAGGACTGATACCACAACACACTCCTCGCACATCAGCGTGAGGCAGTGCTTCACAACGGTTTCAAAAACAGCCGTCGTGCCACAGAAGTACGGACAATTTAAAAAGATTCTCTGAATCAGTGCAGCAATGTACACTCGCTCAGAGGTGGAGCACGCTGAAAGAAGTATGTTATCGGCCATATCCTTCAAGCTGGGGTACAGCAACAAGACGGCGGGGTCCTCCGGGTCCTCTGGCGCCGGGACACCCAACTCGTTTAGGAACGAACGCAGTACCTTGTGATGGTTTAGCCTGGCTTCTCGCGGAAGGGCGGCAAACAAGGCAAAATGCGCCGCAGCTGCAATAACAGCTCCCTCGCCTTTCTTTGCCTCTTCCTCCCGCTTTATAGTTTCCTGAGGCACATGAAACAGAGAAAACCTATCCAGTACATCCGTCATAAAGTCAAGGGACCTCTGACGCTTGGCCATGTCCTGCATAACCATCTCCATGTTCCTGGCTTCCTCCTTCGCGTTGCTCATTTCTTTTTCAAGAATCCCAATCTTTCTTTTAAACTCAGAAATATTTCGTGACGCCTCATCCACTTTGTCTTGCAAGTGGGATAACTGCCGGCGTGTGTCTTCCAACTGCAATTTCTCCTTACCCAGTTCACTGCTAACGCGTACTGCGTCCATGAAGGCTACGAGGAACCCTACCAGCGCATCGCCAAAGGGTACGCTTTCGCCAAACCGTATCCCACGTAGCGGCAAATAGAGGTTGGCAAAAGAGTCGTATGAGAAGTCGTCAGGATTCATGTCTTTGATGTGAGCAATAAATTTTGGTGACGTAACGATGTCCTTCCCGCGCTCCCACGTCTCTCTGAGAGAGGTCATGGGTATATCTTGACCCAACACCTTAGAGATAACCTTCATTAATACAGTGACTTTGTTTGTGGGCATAATACCGGCAAATTGCTTGATTTGTGTGATTCTGACTGCGGTAAGCCGGGCCTTAGCAGACGAAAGGTTCTTTTTGACAAGGTCCATCCTTCCTTGCATTGTCTGTTCCGCTTCCTTTATCTCCGATTGCAGGCTTTTAACCTTCCTTTGCAACAACCCCGTCTCATTGCCGTGTCGCAGTATATAATCCTCATACCTTCGCAGTTTATCTCCAAGATCTTTGTGTTTCTGGTTGAACTCTTTCCGTGATTCATCTGCTTGTTTTGATCTGTTGCTGTATTCCTCGGCCTTTTCTAGAATGGTGGCGGGCAGTCCCTCGATTTTGAGCAGCTGAGAAATTTCATCGTGTGCACGACATAAAAATGAACGAAGCCGCTGAGTTTGTGTGACGAATTCATCCAAACACTCCACATTTATGCCCATGCGGGTTTGTAGATGAGAAAATATGTCACAGAGGAGCTGTGAGTACGGACGATTCAATAATCCTGGAAACTCTGCAGACAACAGCGGCGCATAATAGCTGCTCCTCCTGGAGAATCCCTTGCTCCCGTCTTCTCTGTCGGCCTTTTCCCTCCCTCGTGCGACCAGCAGTGCCTTCTCGGCATTGATCGCCCTATCAATGTGCTCCCTCAGCATATCGTGTGTGCGTAGAGTCACAGGCAACATCTGCAGAACAAAAGGAACAGCAACACTCACGCGGCTCATCTCCTCCAAACTAGTGAAATGAGCCACAATACTCAAACGTGAAGAAATGCGTCGCTGTAGCTGCTCCTCCTCAGCTGCAGTTAACTTCCCATTTTGCCGCTGGACAACACGCCGACCGTGCAGCAGGTACGCCTGCTCCTCAGCTGCAAACAACTCTTTTACCTCACCACCGCAGAGGGCGGCGTAAAGGCGGCTTAGCGGCCATAACGGCGACAACACCTCATGAGGAATAAACACTACCATTCTTCCGCCACCGCGGCAGGTTCTATGCAAAACGTCAGCAAGATCCTCCTTGAACTTACCCTCTTCTCCTGGGGCGATGCAGTCCCGTCCAAAGAATGTCGCATTTGCGCGCTGCGCTGACGCCCAAATGTGCAACGCTCGGCGAATACCGATCCCGCAAGGCCCAATAAGCGCCACGTGGGTCCCCTGTTGCCTTAAACAGTGGTGGATATCAGAAATGAGTGATGCTGTCCAGTACGAAACGGGTTCTCTCTTCACCTTACCATTACTGCTCTCTGACAGTCGCATCCCTTTTGAAGCCGCTGAGTCCAGCCATGCTTTTCCTGCCGCTGAAGGCACTAATCTAGCAGTAACCTCTGGATTGGACGCACTTTCCTCGTCAATATGCCCTCCTGACACCGCCTCATCGTAACCCTCCACCCATCTCCTAATAATATCTTTGCTAACAGGCAGAGACTCAATTCCCTTCAGGCGCTCCACGATGTAAGGACCATCAACTGCGCCGCACAAAACCTCTTCATGTGTGCATTGCATGGTATCAGATACTATCTTAAGAAGATCTGCCTCCAGTTCCTCCCTGTGACTGTCATCCTTAATGAGAGGCATATAAGAAGAGCAAACTGCATCGAACATACCTCTTATAACGTCGACATCCTCCAGTTGTGTGGAAAGTATACGCATCACACTATCCGTTACCCTCAGCAACATGCGGAAACAAGACAAGCGAAACAGCGTCTCTGTTTTGTGGTCAGAGAAGCTCAGGATAGAAATCTCATCCAGCTCACAAGCCGTATTAAGGCTTTCCGTCACGCTTTTAGCTCGGTTATTATCTAGATGAGCCTCACTATGCCGTGCATTTATAAAATTGAAGGCTGCGTGATGCGCTGCAACAACGAAGTTGTTAACACGCTTGCAGAATTCTTCCCCACGCCTCATTTCACCGAACTTGGTAATTAGGCCCCCAACCCCCGCTACCAGCTCGTCTTCCACAAAATCCGGCAGTCTCAGACGAAGAACCGCATTTTCTTCCTCGGGCTCATAAGAAAAAGTGGGTAAAGTGCTTCCCACACACACAACATCTCCAATACGAGCGTACCCAACTGATGGAGTGCACAGTGCGGAATAGCGATCAATAAAGCCAAACAAACACATAGCATGCGAATTATCCCCTTCAGCCAAGTGAACATCGTCGACACACAGCACTAGGACCTGCCCTGACGGTGTGTAGAGATCGGAAGTAGTCCGTGAAAGACTCCGAAGTAACCCCTCCTGTATACGCGTCGGGCCATACGCTGTGGTGTTGTGTACCATTTTGCATGTCCACCGCTTGCTACGCAGCATATGACTTAAAATGGTTGACTTGCCTTGGCAACGGCCGCCCACTACCAGCACTGGCTGACCGGCTGCAGTAAGACACTCCAGGTGTGTGAGAGTTCTTTGGCGTGAAAGCAAAGGTAACGAGTACGTCCAGGCTGGTTGCCCTGGGTCTAACTCCGGAAACCTCATTGCCCACGACACTGTAAGGCCAACTTCGTTGGAGTCACTTCCCAACTTTCGCCACCCAAAGGGTGTTGCAACATAGTTCAAAAGATCTTCATCCGGTGGTAACAGCGAGTCCTCATCCAACTTTATCTTCCTCAGAAAAAATATCAACAAGTCTCGTGCATCCTTAAAGAGTGAGGTAACAACAGGAATATCTCCTGCCTGCATCTGCAGCATGAGTGACCATGCAGTTGCAAACACTGCACACTGGGAGGCAAAAACATCTTCGGTTAAATATTCGCATTCAGCGCTACCATTTGTCCTGGAGTATATGTACCAGCGCTTATACAGCTTTGAACAACGGCAAGCTACACCAAATAAGTCTTCGTTCTGCATACAAAGGTTCACCATAAAGCCCTTGTCAAGCATAACTTGGATAATTGTCGACATAACAGTGAAGGCCACGCCAGGACAGTGGTTAGGTTCTCTATGGAGTTCCCTACTCAAAACCTCCTTCCAGTCAACAGGATCTGGTAGTGTGAATATGGCTGCACCACCTATTGTGCGTGGGCTGGCTCCATCCAAACTAGTGGCTATATTAATAAGGTACGTCAATGACCCTGGAATGAAATCAGGACCACTGTGGGATGGTATCCTTACACAGCCCGAGCCATCAAAAAATGAACTGAAGTTAGAAAGGTTTGCGTGTTCAATAACGATGGTGTGAGCTATCAATGGATCCCACGACTTTGCCAAAGAAGCCAAAATACCTGGGTGGACATCGTCTCCGTACATTTCCTTGGAACTCAAAAGGCGGTGAGAAAGCACGACGCAATGCGTGTCCCCAGCCCAAGACTTCCACAGAGCTAGACTTCCAGAGTAAACAGACCCCAAAAGTATCACATTCCTGTTAAAATTCATGAAAAGAGTAAAACGTTCCAACACACCTCCGAACCCCGATTTTGAAGTGAATTTTTCAAGCGCATCTAGCCACATGTGGTCGGGGATACCTAGTGTGTGTATAACATTCCATTCAAAAAGCTTCCACAAGCGGTCATCTGAGTGAACCGCATGCCAGTACTGGGATAACAGCGCTGCACACAGATTTTCTGCCATTGTCCCTTCCCCGCATGCAACTGCCCTGCGAATTACCGTTAGAAAGCCCTTGATGGTAAAAGTCGTGGGTAATGTGTCGTTGAGCTGGGAAAACATCACCGCTAGCCTCTGTCCGATATTTATAAACTGCGGGAACCCGAGCGACTGTAGTGTACCCTGAGCTAGCAGGGTCAAGTCCACCTGGGGCATGAAAATCGGTCGAAACGCGAGACTCAGCGCCGTGGGTATCTCACCAGGCCTACCTGCTGTGAGAACAGCATGAAAGCAGGGATCCTTCGGTACATAAAGAAAGGTGTCACCAGCTTGAAATTCTACCGTCGTAGTACCACCATCCAATCGACCGCTTTTATCACGACACGCTAGCTCAACTGCCCTTAACAGCTCAGCTACCTTGTCTACAATATCCTTGTTCAATAGCTCAACATCCTTCAAGCAAAATACAGCGCCAGTACTCAAACAACCTCGCAATCCACGTAGAATGCCGTCAAGTGTGAGCTCGCGGTGGCTCTGGAGGAACCAGCAAAATCGGCCCAGATATTGTGCATAGTATTCCAGCTCAAAATTCTCGTTGGCCCCACCGGTAATTAAAGGAAAATATGATGCCTTGAAAGAAAGAAGGACGTTGTATAATGCCCTCTCAACGAACTCAGGAGTTAATACCGGAAGATTGTAGTTTCCCAGAACCTCCATGCCATAAGGCACTTGAAACCCCATGATCTGTACAGAAATTTTGTCACCAGACAACAAAGTCTGTACTATAGGTGTCGTGTTAAGCTCATCTACCGTCTCGACACCAGATTTGGTAACGAGTCGAAGTTCTTCACGGTGTTGCAAAAGAAATATAATTGCACCAGAAAGAATCAGGCGAGTGTCAGCTGCCATAGCTTCCTCAGCGAGCCTCACGTACTCATCCAAAATATCCCTGAGCGCCGTGCGTAGGCACCGACACCGGCTGTTCCAGCAATGGAAATGGCCTCCCGTAAATCGCGGTTACAAACTATGCGAAGAGCCACATCAACCACCTGTACACACGACCCTGTCAACCAAGTAATGGTATCCGTATGATAATGACCTTCCACCGATGTTTTTATGTCATGAAGTAACGAGCTACGTAAGGTGGTGTCAAAAGCTTTCATCCAATGTTCAACTGGTTGCGGGAAAATTCCAATAGGGGTAGTTGCCTTCATCGTAAAACCATCTGAAGTGATAAATGAAGTAATGATGCTCCCCTCAAGGCCAACATCACAAACCTTACTGTACATGGCTGCAAGATGCCGCTTGAGCTTCGGTACATCATGCACAGAAAGAAATGACAGCATTGAAGCATCATCCAAGAAATAAAACCGAGGAAAAGCTTCTCGCTTGGCGCCAAGTGACGATGAAATAATTTTCTGGATATCGGTTAAAACGGTGCGTGCTACAGCAAAATGATCTTGTATATTCTCCTGAATCATAGCGGTGAAAAGCGTATACTGAGCCTTCTGTAAAGTCATTGCCAGTGTCTTGAAGGTATCGTTAATAGTCAATATTTTCTCTGACAATAATTTTTGCTCCTGTACACTAATCCCTGTCACCTCTCCTTCCCCGACATACTCAAGAGTTAATCCGAAGCGCATAACTTCAACCCATTCGTTTTCAATGTCCTCCCATGTTATAAATGTTCCCTTAAGTCTCTCAACAAATGATTCGAACTCTAGCACAGAATTCATGGCATAAGGACTGAGAGATTCTATTTGGCGCAATGTACTCAATTCCCCCAAGAATGAGTTAAGCTGCAAAAATATGGATTTTCTGCATTCAGGCGAAAGAATAAGAGCACCATTGACTTTCTCAATGCATTCAAAGATGAAACGGGTCTTCTTCGCTTCACTCTTCATATGTTCTAATGCAGCTTCCGCTTCGAAGTCCAGACGGGCTGGATCTACGATGAGCCTTAATTCGTCGATATGGTCAGTAATACCATTCTCTAGTAGCTGTTTGAGCGACACGCTGGAGTCCACCTGATACGATTGTACGCGATCGAGCTGGAGAAGTCTCCCAATTTCCTTCCAGTGGTTTTTACGTAATCCCGGGGTGGCTAAGTACATAAGAAGAGTCTGTAATGACTCAAAATCGGCCAACATCTTCTCTTGTTGACGTCCCAGGCATACTAACCCTGGATACCCACGAAGGTTGCGAACTGAGCAATGAAGAAGTCGACGACACCTTTGAACTTCGTCGATTACTTTCTCACTATTGAGGGCATTAACGGGTATCCTGTAGTATTCCTTAACCCGAGTTGAATCAAAAATACTTCCCCAAAATTGCTCCAAAACATCAAAAACTCGTAACCACGGATAGGCGTTTTCGAAGTTATCAACGCATTCCATCTCCAACGATTTCTCGCAATAAAAAACATAGTCAATTCCCTTAATGACATCGTCAACAATAACTCGTAGTTCCTGACACGTTTGGGCACATATGTCACAGACATCAATACCGAGAAGCCCCAATAGTTCTGTCACACCGCTACTTACCATCTCAATTTTGCCACGAAGCTTGCTACGATATTCGCCTAATTTCTCAATTAGAGCAGGCCTTCTGCTCTTACACACTTCTTTCGCATTTGTTGTTAACTCATGCAGCTCTTGAGGGCAGTTAACTAACTTAATCGCTGCCTCGTAAAGTTGAGGGTCCACAGGTATCAAAAGTCTTTCCAAGTACTCAAAGTATTCACATACCCTTCGGCTGTGATTTAATCCAATTTCTTCACGCAGGGCTTCTGCATCTCTGATGCACATCTGTAACTTCTCCAGTTCTTCCACACTGCTTGGTACCACCATTAACTGTTCATTGTAACGGTGGCAGCTCTCCAACGAAGAATTAAGGAATGATAATATGTCCTTATGAACAACGCTCAAGAATCCTTTAAGGTAAGACGACCACTGCTTCGTGTACCATTTCTTTATTTCAGAGCAGTTGATAGCTATACACCCGCAAAACACTACATCCGGTGATACCTTCCCTATCGCAGATATCCCCTTACGAAGTAAATTCGCATGCGAAATAATATCCTCCACTGTAGTGTAGGAAAAATGTATCCCATTCAGCACAGGTATGGTCGCAAAAGGAGAGTATTTATCCATTAACTCTTCAACGACCGTGCATGCCGCAGCAATATACTTCCATAGAACCGATTTAACAGGGAAACTTTCCCTATCGAACGAGCTGAGAGACTTCCTCTCAAACATAATCGTACGCATAATAACAGTCTCCGGTGTGGGGAGATTGTTTGCCGTTTCAAATAACTCATCGAGGAGAGAAGCAATACCAAAATACAACTGAGCAAATGAAGAGGATGTTGGCAAACCGGATTCACCAATCGTAAAATGGACCTCAATGAGAGGAATCTTCCTTGCACTTGTAGGTGAAATCAATGTATCTCCACCAGCAGCAAGGAATGATACTAAGTCACTAATCGCATCATCCATAAGAATTCTGAGACGATTACACAAGAACACACGTACAGTTGTGAAAAGACGTGATAGATCGCTCTCTCTGAATGTCTCTGAACTCATTGATAAAAGTTCATTAGAACGCGGGATATGCGTAAATAAAATGCGTTCAACATCCGTATAAAACCCGATTCTTATTCTGGTAAAAGCTGCTCTCAGTGAACACTCTAACTGAGAAAGAAAATCATCAGCACCCGTTCGCCAGTTAAATGCCGTTGTATTGAAAATGACAAGCCTGTCAAAGGTATTTAGCCACAAGTCATGTAACTTCATAAAAAATGGATTAGTCCTTGAAGACCAAAAGAGAGAGCTTTTTATATGTGCAAGTGATGTATTGAATTCTGAAAGTCTCTCGCGTTTAGCTTTGCTACATACCACAGATGTCGTACCAGGCTTTGTCGCAACCTCCTCGCGGGTGAGCAACTTCAACGGAGATATGATCCGACGAAATAAAGAATTTTGACACAAATAGTCATAGATGGCATGAACAATAACCCTAACGTAGCCCTTTTCTAGTTCATCTACCGTCTCTTTAACGATATCCTTACAACCCTCATTGGCCCCTTGGGTTGCCAAAATAACTATGCGTCGTAGGCTATCTCTGTCATGCGATATAAACCCAATAGCCATCTTTTCATATAAGTCGATTAGCAAAGAGGTTCTAAAATCACGCCCACTCCTTGTAGGAGTGGAGTTCTTCTCATCGATAGCAATGGGACTCTTACCGACCGTCGCTTTGAACGAGATTCTGTCACTGAAACATGATGACCCTTTCCGCAAAAACAAAATGTACCCACATACGGCGAATAATGAGAACCTATCCTTGAGCTTGGAGAAAATGTTGTATTTTCCCACACACAGATCGCGTGAAAAAGTTCGTTCTCTCTAAACTCAGGAAAGTAGACTACCTCAGTTTCATTAGTGTGATCTGGTGTGATACCAAAGAAACTGAAACCAAACGTCTCGCCAAATCTTGCATCCGTGGAAACTGTAATGAAAGGCCGGGGAATGCCGTCCAAAAAGGGAGAAAAGAGCTTCTCAAACCGAAGCAATTCAGCACTGTCACATAAAACGGCCGCCTTACAATTATCTTTGCCCATACCCCTGACAAAGAACCTTAACCTAAGATAGAAGAAGAAAAAGGACACGAGCGCCGTATTTTTTGCTTTAAGAATAAAAATAATGGCAGTGTATCTTTGACCCCACCCCTCAAGCTCTTGTCAGCTGTCTGAAACCACTACCTAATTTATTGGTGGTATAATATCTATCACTACAGAGCAGACACGTAAATACTAATGTATGTGTATAAGGTGGCACCCTAACTTCTTAGCTTCTTAAAGTCAAATCTGTGTTCGGCACCTTGCTTCAGCTGCTCTGTTATAAACTGTAACCATGCAAGCTGATTCACCCCTTCTTCGCAGTGATGTGCACTAATTCGTTTAAGTTCGTATTCGTAGTCTTCCATCATCGTGCAAATGCGGTTACGCATAAGCATACCACGGCACGTATACAATATTCCGTAAAGCACAACACCCATGCTAATTGCAGGTGGAAGTGGCCGTGCATAATACATACTATTTTTAAATATATGTCGCGGACCCCATAACTTAAACGCCATCATGACACTGGACGTCGTAAAAGCAACGCACCCTATGAAATAATACCAAGCACTACTCTGATGACGAGCTAGTTCCTCAACTCGGTTAGCAACGTGATGCCGCTGTGTGCGGGAAATTTCTTCCACATACTTCGAGAATAATTGCCTTTCATCTGTAGACATTACTTGAAAGAAATAACAACGGAAAAAGCACAGTACATGGAGAGTAATTTCTATAGCGGATTCTGTGAGGCTCACCTCCGTAAGTAAAGGGCATGCACAAATAAACATACAAAAATTGCTCACATACTGCTCCTAGAATCGGTGATTTTTCCGGAAAAGAAAAGCACGCAATCCCAAGTCAACCAGCAATTCAAAAAATGCAAACAAAAGTGTTATGACAACAAACCACCACCTGAAAGACTTAACCCGCGCTAAACGCCTACTGATGCCTCGAGAACATGGCCCTCGACTCGGATTGATAAAACCTAAAAGGAAGTATTACACCGGTGATCATTGTACACCCTTTCCTTACAATGCGCGCTTCAGCAGTCGGGCAGGCCCACCGCAAGCACTGCCATAAAAACCTGTAGCTCCACTAAACCCCCATAAAACCGCTAAAGCGAGATGGCACCACCCGTACCCCGCGCTCGCCACAGCATCAAGGTCTGCTGTACCGCTGAAACCGCATGGGAACGCGTGAAGGAGGCATCCCGCCACTCTGCGCAATTTCCGGTGGGTTGGCCAGCTTAGGCCGACCCACTGTGGGACACCCTGCACCTTGGGGAGGACCATCACAACTTTAGGGCAATGATCCACTGCCGGGGGCACAAGGCAGCAGCAGCACGTGGCACCACTCCTGGCAAGGGTTTTTGGAACTGAAGAAGCGCGCGGGCGGTGCAAAGGACGGGTAGACCTCGCATATGCCGTGCCTCCCAGAATGAGGTCTTCAAGCATGCCGACTGCCCCACTGAGGGTAAGTGAGACAACCCCCAATCCTAAACGGTGAGAGGTCGTGGCACGTCGAAGGAAAAGGTTCCTCCCCGGTCTCCGTCGGTAGGTTCACGCCTCCAGAACGGGGATTCACCGCGGCAGTGAAAGGCGTTGCTATTGCAGCATCTGGTGGGCATCCCATAAGTTAGGGAACCCGTTGGTAGCAGGTTCGACCGAGGTCTTCCGGGTTCGTAGGGATCCACGCTAGGACGTCCGAGCTGATTGACTGGGTCATCCCTCGTTGTGTTGGCACCCCAATGGATATAATCGTGGCACCAAGCCGGAGAGCCGTGTATAATACACGCACTTCGCTACCGTTCTGCAAGGTGCCGAAGGGGCCTCCCCGAGGCTGTCGCGACCTCCTTTTTGCTTTGAATGCGAAGCGAACTTGAGCGGTATATCTGACCGTTGCTGTTGTTGTTTTTAACTGCCCTCGAGTACGGTTAAGTTTTATTAATGTACTTTATTTTGGCCACAAGTTGAATCGATTGCCATGCACGGCTGAGTGTGTGCTGGAAAACGTTTTGGTACACATGTGTTTTCATGTATTTCTAGGTGACCGTTAATAACAAAGGGAAAACTTTGGTAGATATTCTAGGTGAAGGGAATGAAAAATGCGCCGCCACCACCAGCGCGGCGCCAGCGGCTTCCCTTCGTAACGGCGTTTCTTGGGGATATACTACCTTTCTTGTCACCACGTGAGCTACTTATCTGTTCTTCTGTGTCTCGAACATGGAGAGAGGAAACGAGAGCATTACCTTTGTGGAGGATGTTGTTGATAAACAATCCAAATACTGCACAGCATGCATATAGAGGACTCTCACTGGCGGAGATGCAAAAACTAGCTCTCGGAGGAGGGGATGTATCAAGACTCGATGAGAATGCCAGTGGAGGAGAGCGCAGGCGTAAAAATCGAGTGGCATCGGAGAAATCATACACTGTGAAACAACCTGGAATGTTCCCGGTAGAGAGAGAGGTTTGTCCAAGGAATAACTTGTCTCTATGTAGGGAGGACTCAGCTGGGGAAAGCCGTAGAAAAATTGCTTTACCGAGTGACAGGAATATGCTTTCATTTACTAAGAATAGTGTGGATTCTTTGTTTAAGGTGTTTGGTACACTTCAATCGTATATGGTTCAGCTGAAGGGGAAGGTCCTTTCATCAAATAATGTTGTAAGCAGGTTGTCTAATAGGTTGCCAAGTAGTAAAGCTGTATGGCTACATCATGAAAGCATTAGACTGTGGAAAAAAATTAAATTTTTTGAAGAGGTTGTTACTCTGTCGCTAAGCCTGTATAAAAGAGGAGAACGTTCACTTAAGGGTCTCCGATCGTTTGTGCAAGTTGAAATAGTTACATCTGGTGAGATTGGGTCCCCAAACCACCTACAGTGGTGTCGTTTTAAGCGCGCTCTCCCTTTGGATGATGCTTATTATGATTATCTGGACTTGCTATATCAGCATGGCCCTAGCAAACATCAACCTCCTGTTGCAACGACTTCAGAAATTGATGAGGTGGTTGAACGGATTCAAATGTACGGTGCGATTCAAGCGGTTGTTGATGAGGTAATCAGGATGGGAAACTCTGACTCAACATCTCTCTCCTGGGATATTTTGTTGTCTAAAATAGAAAACATGCACGCATAAAGGTAAGCACTACCAAGAGTGAACGCTGGTGTAGCGTTAAGAGGAACTGTTGTCAACTGTATTATGCAGAATGTAAATTTAAAGGGGGAAAGCAGTATAAAAAGTGTATTGAAAGGCAAAAAAAAAATGTATTTTTTTATCTAAAAAAAAAAAGACAGATATATTCTACAAATACACTACGCGAGTTGCTTCGATGAATTAGTTGCTTACTCTACAGAGATTCACCCTCTTCTCCATGCTGATACATATTTCTCTGTACTAAAAACTAGTATAGGCTAAGAAAGTCAAAATGAACGAAACATTGGAAAAACGAAGATTTTCTCTTTTTAAAAGGAAAAAGGCAACGAAAGAAAGAAAAAGGAAGAAAGAGAGAGAGAAAAAGCGGACTAATGATTAAATAGAATTGGGGGAAAGTCTTGGGAGAAGGGCTTCAATGTATATATGTATGTAGTGGGATACACTGTTATGCCAAGGACACGCCAACGGGATAGTGGATAATGAAAATATTTTAGTGCTGGGTGGCGCATGGTTTTGACGGTAAATGGAGCCATAACAACACAATATACCACCTCATAATATGAGGTGGAACGGAACATGGGGGGCATTGTTAGTTTTAGTTTATTACGGCTAATTTTGTTTGTGAAAAGATGCCGTCTGTAAAACTCAGAATCAGATGGACTCTGAACGGTGGTTTTAAATGTGGATAACAATAGACCGGGGGTGTTGGGCCGTTGCTTGTTCAGCATTTATATGGAGCGATAAAGGTGACGCTTTGTTGGCACTTCGGATAAATAGAGTGTGACGGTCCTCCCCTTTCAAGTAGTAAGAAATTAAAGCGATAGTTGCTTGAGTGCATCCCCCGATGCGCCGTCAAGATACTTGAATGATGATTGTGAGTGTACCCTATGAGGTTTTGATTGATAGGAAAACTTTGAAGCTAGTCTTCACTCCTGCTCCACCATAAATGACGCCCCCCGTAGTATCGTTTGGCTGCGAGAAGATTTATCCATTTTACTTAAACTCGACGAATCCCGCTAATGTAGAACGTATACCCAATAGTACGATTACACATGGTTTCGGCGATGGGGTGTCAAATGATCACCCTGATCGGCGAGTAAATAAATGTGCGAGTGACCGTGGTTACATACCTCGCTGGATACCTAATTGTAAGGGGATCTGTGATTAATATAGCTGGGGAAAAGATCCCAATGTTGATAAAAACTAGTGAAATCGTGCTCGTTGATGTGTGGCTCTCTATGAAGGAAGCAGGTGTTCAAGTGTTGCATACCATTATGCTGATATGGAGTTAGGGACCCTTGATGACCGAAATATTTGCAAGGTGTATATGAGTGGGTATCATGCTTCAAGGTGAGGCATAATAAAAATAAATAAATAAAACACAGAAGTATCGGTGAGTTGTTGAGACGCCGCCGAAATTATAGTATCACACTCTTTGCTGGCAAACGCGGCTGTGGATGCAGACCCTCAATGGATGTATTGATTCCTTTTTGCTACTTACAGTGTTGTCGTTATCGTACGAGCGACTAGTGCTCATTTGCTGTTAAGTCCAAGTAGAGGCACTGTATTCTTACTCCGTTTGGGTTTGGGTTCGGATCGGCGCGGCATGGCGAACTGATCTATAAGTGGTTAAGCCTATCCACTTTGTGTTATCACGGGCTGGTTCTATTCTACCGCTGGATGGAGTGACACGGGATGTGGGATGGCCAGGTTTTTCTCACCGTATGTCCCGGTGGTCGATGTAGCTAAACGACACCAGCGAGATAAGGGGGAAGCATTTAGACACGCCAAGCCGCAAGGCACAGTAGGGTGGAACTCGGCTTTGGAAATCGGACCACAAGAAAAACAAGAAAGCACTAGTTGAGCAAAAGCCACCAGCACCCACCGATGGCTGGCAGTGTACGCTGCACGTGACACGAAGGGATAGTCTTCATTGTTTCCAGAGACGCCATCCCGCTAGCTGTTGGGGCTTTTCATCCTTGAAGTCACCCTTTGCTTTTTCGGCCTGCGGAATGTACATGGCTTCGATTGGTTCTTCTTCGAAAGAATACCGGGTGGTGGAATACTTTTAGCCACGTTTCTGCGGATCGAATTGCACTACACTCACCTCTCTTTGAAGAATTCGAAGGCTGTGTGACCTGCACTCACAGCAGTCAAGTTTCTGCAGCCCCATTTGGATGAGTGTTCTTGTGATGTAGTGAGACTTTGTATCCCTAAGGAACAAGATTGCCTCCAGGGCGGTGGACCTTGACTTCACGACGAGACATCCATCACTAATGTCAAGAAAGTTTTGCTATAGTTGCAAGACGTCGGCGTTCCTATCAGAGAGCCAAGTAAGAGACAAGGTACCAAGGGGTAATCCGTATGAGATTTACGGTAAGGGAGTGCGATTGCGAGTGGCGGGGTTCGGATAATAAACGCACACGAGAGGTGTTCCAGGACAGAGGTGCGACTTTACTGTGGGTTAACATTGACGTGCATCAACGTCATGAAAATGGTAATACCTTTCATCCAGTTCATTGCTGTGATCTCTCTTGTCTACTAATGAGTAACCTCCCACGCCAAAAGGAAAGCATGTGCAGGGTCTAAAGCAACATGAAAAGTACAGACATAAGAAAAAGAAAAAAAGCTCGCTGAGCATCGCAGAATGGGGAAAGGGGCGCTCCATGGAGAACGTAGCAAGTCAACGATGTGTGATTTTTTGACACGAAAATGTGTGCGGTGTATGGGTGAGCAGTAGGGTGTGTCCAGCCAATTCAGTAGCTGGGGCCCGGATGCACGTAGGACCACTTATGGCTCGCTGCTACTTACGTGAAATGTGGATCCCCTCATTATGGCAGGGGCAAGGCGTTCCTTGAGTAAGGATCTGGAGTGACCTTCCGGGGACCATTAGATGTGCATGGTTCACCGTGTCTTCCCTAACTCTAACCCTCCATTCCTCCTTTTACCGTCTCCAGGGCATCTGGCACCCGTTAGTCACGAAGACTGGATACCCGGTAAAATTTCAATGTCTATGCTTCACTGCCAACGCCACACATAGGATCTTTGTCATTTGGCTAAGAAAATATCACTGAACGTAATGCCGGCAAAGAGGAAACGGCAGAATCAACGGTGAATCTCAGGACGTAGTGTGTGTAACGGGCAACAGCATCCACAGGTCCGTACGCACTAGCTTACCGTTGTTATGGAAAATATTCATACCACAGAAAACATAGAGACTTTTGATCCCCGCAGCTATACCATCCCCATGAGCGTTGTGTCCAGAATGTTTTAGATTACCTATAACCACTAATGAAAGGAAAATCGCTCTTCCTGTTTATGTGACCTGTTTCGGGGAGAAGTGTGCGTTACGCGGCCGCTGCTAAGTGGGACGCCTTCCGTGCTGCAGAGTTGACCCTCGCTCAGCGCGTAAAGTTGCGATACGTAGATATCTCGCACCTATAAGGAAAGATGGATTCCAGGCGATCGAGACACGGTACTGCGCGTGGCGGTTGAAAGGGACAACGGTGGATCAAACGTTTTCAATCATCCATCAGTTCTCTCAATGTGCCTACTTCCCATCTTAAGCGCGCCTAGGAAAGTTTCGTCATTGCTTTAGTCGGATTATCTTACAAGCAGTTCTGGCCCTATCCCACCTCCTTTCGTGAATGGCGCTAATTTTCGTCATGCGAGGAGCGTCACCAATATGAAGCAATGTGACCTCCTTTTAAGGAGATCGAAGGCCATAGTTAACCAACCGAGCACCACGGCTGATCGTGATGAATGAACCGCGCATCCCACCGGCATCAGCACGAACCAAACGTCCTTATTCAAAGGCAGACACGCTCCATTGTGGCTGTGGAGTCCAGTAGGGCACGCGGGCTTGAACCTCACCAGAAAGGGAAGCTTCTCACCACAGTCCGAAATGCCAGACACAAGGAAGGAAAACAAAAGGATATGGCGCCAGCCTCCTATGAACTCATCACCTACACCTGAATGAACTCCGGAATACCCCTTCTCCCGTTCTGGTCGAGCACAACAAGATGCGGACCTTCACCCAGTGAAAATATTGGGAGTGGAAACCAAGAAAAATAATTACCACGCTGTTTTTAGGGGAGTCCGCCAGGGAAACTACCGCACTTCCAAGTGAGATGTACGCCTGCAGTGGAAGTGCGTTCGTAGTGGGGATCAGGAAGATGAGAAGAGCAGGAACTGGAGGGGCAGTGTACACACGCTCGTACGACGGACACCTCCCTCAAGCAGCGCGTGACTCACGGTCATCGTCAGCAAAGAGGCCCGAACATTTACCAGACAGGTTTCACTGCGTATCGTCTATTCTCCGAGGTCAGGTCCCAAGTAACACTGACCGCCTGCAAGCGGTGTACGGACGCACTTGGTCCAGAAAGTGACGTTATATTTTATCGTTTCTGTTTCCCCGCCACTAAACTATTGCAAACTTAAGACGACAACAAAAGCGACTCGTGAATCGTTGGACCATGGATCCCCACACGACCTGAAAAAATCGCCCATCAAAAGCAGAGCCCTAGAGTGTGACTTTTCAGTCGAAGAAAGAAAGATAGCTTACACGACTATCCCCACAGCCAAAGAGACAAATATTTACCGTAATGGGATATATTGATAGTGCGATTTCAAACTTTCCTCCTTAAAGGAACGCGAAGAGAGGTGCGGATGGTGCCGCCGCGTCTTTTTGCTCAGAGCTTGCAATAAGAACGATTTGGTCCACGGCTTTCAGTGGTTATATTGACCTTTTCGAATGCCTCTTCACAGGAAAAAGACTGGGTAAACTGTGACCTTTCGAAAACTCACCCACGTGGCCCTTGAGACAAACCATGTGGAAAGTAGACCAAGATGCTTTTCAAACTTCCCTCTCCGCAAGTTTCAAATAACGCATAGAGAAGGAACGTCCATTGTTTTGTGGGGTTGGTTGGCTTCTGGTATGTTGGGGATTCGAATACCAAAAATATCTTTCTGCAGGTGTAGATTCCTATTTTTACGCAAGGGGAAGGACCTAGATCATTTTAGGAGGTTGGATCGGTCCGCTGTCCAGGAGCTTTTGTACGCAGTACCTTCCCCATCTTACCGCGATGGCAAAAAAAACGTGCCAAACCTTTTGGTTACGTGAGGCTTCCTTCAGGACATGACAACTGTTCTTTCACCGACTTTAACAAGAGATAATAGGAAAACAACGGATTATTTCGCTCACCCGCGGCATACTTCATGCGGAGCAACGCGCCTTCTATCAGCTGCAAAGTGAAAACTGCACGCCGACGGTGTTTGGCGTAGTATTCGCAGCATTTTCTCTCTCGGGTAAACTCTCTCCAGCTTTCGGTCTAGCGCTCATCTGTTGAAAGTGTACTATTTTACGTATTTTGGCCTCCTCCACGGTGGCGCTGCGCTGCCGCGTGGTCTATGTTATCTGCTTCGGTCACTCCTGCACCAAACCATGCGGTCCGCTGACGCTAATGCTGCCGCCCCATGCGCGAACGTGCAATCCCTGTGTCGCCGCAAACTGTGATTGCACCACTTTCGGGTCACCCATTATGATCCTCACGACTGTGTCGAATATCTGGGTTCTACTTACGACACGCGGGAAGTTGCATCAATTCAACAAGCACACCCCGGATGATTCCGCTGAAGAAGTCCGCTCTCATGCCCTCGAGGAATTCGGTCTGGCGAAAAGGGATTTTCGAGCCGAAGGGACCTTGTCGCCGTACGCTGCACTAAGACGCTGCGAAATACGTCCGAGCGATATCTCGGCTTCACAATCCTTTAATCCGTTTTTTGCTTTTCATGAAGTGGAGTATCTCCTCCGTCCGGATGCGTTCTCTTCAGTCACCGCAAAACTTTTAGCTGCTGGCAACGATGTTATACGGATCACGTCGGCCTTCCTCGCAAGTCTTGTGCCATTATCTCTCATTAACTGAAGCTCCTTCTCTCCCGACAGCGGTGCCACCAGCCGTCGAGTAAGGTGCATACCGCGTCCAATCTCGGCCGTCTCCCTTTGAGGCAATCTCTCAACCACCTCATGCATTAAGCCAAAGCGCCGACCTATTGGAGAGGCAAACACTCCTCTTCCTGTTGGTCTACCCGCGATTTTCGTGCGTGCCGCAAAAATGCCACGACTTCAAAAAAAGATAGAGCGCCCTTCTGTCACCTTCGGCCTCGCATAAACCTAAAGCAAACCGGCTCTTGACTCCATAGCCCTCGTTTTAATGATGTCAACATCATGGACTTGTTCATTTAGGAGAGCAGAGCCCCAAATAACGTACGCCTCTGCGTAGAAACTCCGAAGGACCCACGTGCTCCCCAGATAGTTTTGCCAGCACCGGCTCAACTTCCTCTCACTGCTTCACTGCCACCAGGAGAGATAACGCACCCCGGCTCACACGACATGCAATCACCATATGCGTCCACTGCAGTTACTTCACATCCTCATGACCAATCTGGTCAACACTTCCTTTAATTCCCTTCCGTTACAACAGTCCCGATACATACCCCATACCTTCCTACTACAATAATAACAATTAAAAAAGAACAAGAACTTCCCCACCATCTATAGCTAATCAAAGCACATCTTCCAATAACCATTTCCCAAATACAACATAACAAAAACACACTCACAATACCCATATAATAAAGAACCACCTAAAAACAAAAAAATTAAAAACAACCTTCCCAACAACAACACACATCCTTACACACCATCATAAATAAAAAAGCAAACACACAAAAAACAATAACACAAGTCACCGGAGGTGGCCCACGCGCCTTTTCACACACCACTGCAAGCAAAACAATGGAAACGAAAAGGTTTTGGAGGGTACAACACCCCGGGTTCCAGCGCCATCACTGATCGCCGTACTAACGAGGCCTGTGGCCGCTTAACTTCACAAATCGGACGGGATATGGTGCATTCGGCCAAGTATGGTCGTACCCAACAGCGGCCGACGGACTTCTCTGAGTCGCCACCCGGACAAGCACAAGAAACAAAAAAAAAACAATAACACAAGTCACCGGAGGTGGCCCACGCGCCTTTTCACACACCACTGCAAGCAAAACAATGGAAACGAAAAGGTTTTGGAGGGTACAACACCCCGGGTTCCAGCGCCATCACTGATCGCCGTACTAACGAGGCCTGTGGCCGCTTAACTTCACAAATCGGACGGGATATGGTGCATTCGGCCAAGTATGGTCGTACCCAACAGCGGCCGACGGACTTCTCTGAGTCGCCACCCGGACAAGCACAAGAAACAAAAAAAAAACAATAACACAAGTCACCGGAGGTGGCCCACGCGCCTTTTCACACACCACTGCAAGCAAAACAATGGAAACGAAAAGGTTTTGGAGGGTACAACACCCCGGGTTCCAGCGCCATCACTGATCGCCGTACTAACGAGGCCTGTGGCCGCTTAACTTCACAAATCGGACGGGATATGGTGCATTCGGCCAAGTATGGTCGTACCCAACAGCGGCCGACGGACTTCTCTGAGTCGCCACCCGGACAAGCACAAGAAACAAAAAAAAACAATAACACAAGTCACCGGAGGTGGCCCACGCGCCTTTTCACACACCACTGCAAGCAAAACAATGGAAACGAAAAGGTTTTGGAGGGTACAACACCCCGGGTTCCAGCGCCATCACTGATCGCCGTACTAACGAGGCCTGTGGCCGCTTAACTTCACAAATCGGACGGGATATGGTGCATTCGGCCAAGTATGGTCGTACCCAACAGCGGCCGACGGACTTCTGTGAGTCGCCACCCGGACAAGCACAAGAAACAAAAAAAAAACAATAACACAAGTCACCGGAGGTGGCCCACGCGCCTTTTCACACACCACTGCAAGCAAAACAATGGAAACGAAAAGGTTTTGGAGGGTACAACACCCCGGGTTCCAGCGCCATCACTGATCGCCGTACTAACGAGGCCTGTGGCCGCTTAACTTCACAAATCGGACGGGATATGGTGCATTCGGCCAAGTATGGTCGTACCCAACAGCGGCCGACGGACTTCTCTGAGTCGCCACCCGGACAAGCACAAGAAACAAAAAAAAAACAATAACACAAGTCACCGGAGGTGGCCCACGCGCCTTTTCACACACCACTGCAAGCAAAACAATGGAAACGAAAAGGTTTTGGAGGGTACAACACCCCGGGTTCCAGCGCCATCACTGATCGCCGTACTAACGAGGCCTGTGGCCGCTTAACTTCACAAATCGGACGGGATATGGTGCATTCGGCCAAGTATGGTCGTACCCAACAGCGGCCGACGGACTTCTCTGAGTCGCCACCCGGACAAGCACAAGAAACAAAAAAAAACAATAACACAAGTCACCGGAGGTGGCCCACGCGCCTTTTCACACACCACTGCAAGCAAAACAATGGAAACGAAAAGGTTTTGGAGGGTACAACACCCCGGGTTCCAGCGCCATCACTGATCGCCGTACTAACGAGGCCTGTGGCCGCTTAACTTCACAAATCGGACGGGATATGGTGCATTCGGCCAAGTATGGTCGTACCCAACAGCGGCCGACGGACTTCTGTGAGTCGCCACCCGGACAAGCACAAGAAACAAAAAAAAACAATAACACAAGTCACCGGAGGTGGCCCACGCGCCTTTTCACACACCACTGCAAGCAAAACAATGGAAACGAAAAGGTTTTGGAGGGTACAACACCCCGGGTTCCAGCGCCATCACTGATCGCCGTACTAACGAGGCCTGTGGCCGCTTAACTTCACAAATCGGACGGGATATGGTGCATTCGGCCAAGTATGGTCGTACCCAACAGCGGCCGACGGACTTCTCTGAGTCGCCACCCGGACAAGCACAAGAAACAAAAAAAAAACAATAACACAAGTCACCGGAGGTGGCCCACGCGCCTTTTCACACACCACTGCAAGCAAAACAATGGAAACGAAAAGGTTTTGGAGGGTACAACACCCCGGGTTCCAGCGCCATCACTGATCGCCGTACTAACGAGGCCTGTGGCCGCTTAACTTCACAAATCGGACGGGATATGGTGCATTCGGCCAAGTATGGTCGTACCCAACAGCGGCCGACGGACTTCTCTGAGTCGCCACCCGGACAAGCACAAGAAACAAAAAAAAAACAATAACACAAGTCACCGGAGGTGGCCCACGCGCCTTTTCACACACCACTGCAAGCAAAACAATGGAAACGAAAAGGTTTTGGAGGGTACAACACCCCGGGTTCCAGCGCCATCACTGATCGCCGTACTAACGAGGCCTGTGGCCGCTTAACTTCACAAATCGGACGGGATATGGTGCATTCGGCCAAGTATGGTCGTACCCAACAGCGGCCGACGGACTTCTCTGAGTCGCCACCCGGACAAGCACAAGAAACAAAAAAAAAACAATAACACAAGTCACCGGAGGTGGCCCACGCGCCTTTTCACACACCACTGCAAGCAAAACAATGGAAACGAAAAGGTTTTGGAGGGTACAACACCCCGGGTTCCAGCGCCATCACTGATCGCCGTACTAACGAGGCCTGTGGCCGCTTAACTTCACAAATCGGACGGGATATGGTGCATTCGGCCAAGTATGGTCGTACCCAACAGCGGCCGACGGACTTCTCTGAGTCGCCACCCGGACAAGCACAAGAAACAAAAAAAAAACAATAACACAAGTCACCGGAGGTGGCCCACGCGCCTTTTCACACACCACTGCAAGCAAAACAATGGAAACGAAAAGGTTTTGGAGGGTACAACACCCCGGGTTCCAGCGCCATCACTGATCGCCGTACTAACGAGGCCTGTGGCCGCTTAACTTCACAAATCGGACGGGATATGGTGCATTCGGCCAAGTATGGTCGTACCCAACAGCGGCCGACGGACTTCTCTGAGTCGCCACCCGGACAAGCACAAGAAACAAAAAAAAACAATAACACAAGTCACCGGAGGTGGCCCACGCGCCTTTTCACACACCACTGCAAGCAAAACAATGGAAACGAAAAGGTTTTGGAGGGTACAACACCCCGGGTTCCAGCGCCATCACTGATCGCCGTACTAACGAGGCCTGTGGCCGCTTAACTTCACAAATCGGACGGGATATGGTGCATTCGGCCAAGTATGGTCGTACCCAACAGCGGCCGACGGACTTCTCTGAGTCGCCACCCGGACAAGCACAAGAAACAAAAAAAAAACAATAACACAAGTCACCGGAGGTGGCCCACGCGCCTTTTCACACACCACTGCAAGCAAAACAATGGAAACGAAAAGGTTTTGGAGGGTACAACACCCCGGGTTCCAGCGCCATCACTGATCGCCGTACTAACGAGGCCTGTGGCCGCTTAACTTCACAAATCGGACGGGATATGGTGCATTCGGCCAAGTATGGTCGTACCCAACAGCGGCCGACGGACTTCTGTGAGTCGCCACCCGGACAAGCACAAGAAACAAAAAAAAAACAATAACACAAGTCACCGGAGGTGGCCCACGCGCCTTTTCACACACCACTGCAAGCAAAACAATGGAAACGAAAAGGTTTTGGAGGGTACAACACCCCGGGTTCCAGCGCCATCACTGATCGCCGTACTAACGAGGCCTGTGGCCGCTTAACTTCACAAATCGGACGGGATATGGTGCATTCGGCCAAGTATGGTCGTACCCAACAGCGGCCGACGGACTTCTCTGAGTCGCCACCCGGACAAGCACAAGAAACAAAAAAAAAACAATAACACAAGTCACCGGAGGTGGCCCACGCGCCTTTTCACACACCACTGCAAGCAAAACAATGGAAACGAAAAGGTTTTGGAGGGTACAACACCCCGGGTTCCAGCGCCATCACTGATCGCCGTACTAACGAGGCCTGTGGCCGCTTAACTTCACAAATCGGACGGGATATGGTGCATTCGGCCAAGTATGGTCGTACCCAACAGCGGCCGACGGACTTCTCTGAGTCGCCACCCGGACAAGCACAAGAAACAAAAAAAAAACAATAACACAAGTCACCGGAGGTGGCCCACGCGCCTTTTCACACACCACTGCAAGCAAAACAATGGAAACGAAAAGGTTTTGGAGGGTACAACACCCCGGGTTCCAGCGCCATCACTGATCGCCGTACTAACGAGGCCTGTGGCCGCTTAACTTCACAAATCGGACGGGATATGGTGCATTCGGCCAAGTATGGTCGTACCCAACAGCGGCCGACGGACTTCTGTGAGTCGCCACCCGGACAAGCACAAGAAACAAAAAAAAACAATAACACAAGTCACCGGAGGTGGCCCACGCGCCTTTTCACACACCACTGCAAGCAAAACAATGGAAACGAAAAGGTTTTGGAGGGTACAACACCCCGGGTTCCAGCGCCATCACTGATCGCCGTACTAACGAGGCCTGTGGCCGCTTAACTTCACAAATCGGACGGGATATGGTGCATTCGGCCAAGTATGGTCGTACCCAACAGCGGCCGACGGACTTCTCTGAGTCGCCACCCGGACAAGCACAAGAAACAAAAAAAAACAATAACACAAGTCACCGGAGGTGGCCCACGCGCCTTTTCACACACCACTGCAAGCAAAACAATGGAAACGAAAAGGTTTTGGAGGGTACAACACCCCGGGTTCCAGCGCCATCACTGATCGCCGTACTAACGAGGCCTGTGGCCGCTTAACTTCACAAATCGGACGGGATATGGTGCATTCGGCCAAGTATGGTCGTACCCAACAGCGGCCGACGGACTTCTCTGAGTCGCCACCCGGACAAGCACAAGAAACAAAAAAAAACAATAACACAAGTCACCGGAGGTGGCCCACGCGCCTTTTCACACACCACTGCAAGCAAAACAATGGAAACGAAAAGGTTTTGGAGGGTACAACACCCCGGGTTCCAGCGCCATCACTGATCGCCGTACTAACGAGGCCTGTGGCCGCTTAACTTCACAAATCGGACGGGATATGGTGCATTCGGCCAAGTATGGTCGTACCCAACAGCGGCCGACGGACTTCTCTGAGTCGCCACCCGGACAAGCACAAGAAACAAAAAAAAAACAATAACACAAGTCACCGGAGGTGGCCCACGCGCCTTTTCACACACCACTGCAAGCAAAACAATGGAAACGAAAAGGTTTTGGAGGGTACAACACCCCGGGTTCCAGCGCCATCACTGATCGCCGTACTAACGAGGCCTGTGGCCGCTTAACTTCACAAATCGGACGGGATATGGTGCATTCGGCCAAGTATGGTCGTACCCAACAGCGGCCGACGGACTTCTCTGAGTCGCCACCCGGACAAGCACAAGAAACAAAAAAAAAACAATAACACAAGTCACCGGAGGTGGCCCACGCGCCTTTTCACACACCACTGCAAGCAAAACAATGGAAACGAAAAGGTTTTGGAGGGTACAACACCCCGGGTTCCAGCGCCATCACTGATCGCCGTACTAACGAGGCCTGTGGCCGCTTAACTTCACAAATCGGACGGGATATGGTGCATTCGGCCAAGTATGGTCGTACCCAACAGCGGCCGACGGACTTCTGTGAGTCGCCACCCGGACAAGCACAAGAAACAAAAAAAAAACAATAACACAAGTCACCGGAGGTGGCCCACGCGCCTTTTCACACACCACTGCAAGCAAAACAATGGAAACGAAAAGGTTTTGGAGGGTACAACACCCCGGGTTCCAGCGCCATCACTGATCGCCGTACTAACGAGGCCTGTGGCCGCTTAACTTCACAAATCGGACGGGATATGGTGCATTCGGCCAAGTATGGTCGTACCCAACAGCGGCCGACGGACTTCTCTGAGTCGCCACCCGGACAAGCACAAGAAACAAAAAAAAAACAATAACACAAGTCACCGGAGGTGGCCCACGCGCCTTTTCACACACCACTGCAAGCAAAACAATGGAAACGAAAAGGTTTTGGAGGGTACAACACCCCGGGTTCCAGCGCCATCACTGATCGCCGTACTAACGAGGCCTGTGGCCGCTTAACTTCACAAATCGGACGGGATATGGTGCATTCGGCCAAGTATGGTCGTACCCAACAGCGGCCGACGGACTTCTGTGAGTCGCCACCCGGACAAGCACAAGAAACAAAAAAAAAACAATAACACAAGTCACCGGAGGTGGCCCACGCGCCTTTTCACACACCACTGCAAGCAAAACAATGGAAACGAAAAGGTTTTGGAGGGTACAACACCCCGGGTTCCAGCGCCATCACTGATCGCCGTACTAACGAGGCCTGTGGCCGCTTAACTTCACAAATCGGACGGGATATGGTGCATTCGGCCAAGTATGGTCGTACCCAACAGCGGCCGACGGACTTCTCTGAGTCGCCACCCGGACAAGCACAAGAAACAAAAAAAAAACAATAACACAAGTCACCGGAGGTGGCCCACGCGCCTTTTCACACACCACTGCAAGCAAAACAATGGAAACGAAAAGGTTTTGGAGGGTACAACACCCCGGGTTCCAGCGCCATCACTGATCGCCGTACTAACGAGGCCTGTGGCCGCTTAACTTCACAAATCGGACGGGATATGGTGCATTCGGCCAAGTATGGTCGTACCCAACAGCGGCCGACGGACTTCTCTGAGTCGCCACCCGGACAAGCACAAGAAACAAAAAAAAACAATAACACAAGTCACCGGAGGTGGCCCACGCGCCTTTTCACACACCACTGCAAGCAAAACAATGGAAACGAAAAGGTTTTGGAGGGTACAACACCCCGGGTTCCAGCGCCATCACTGATCGCCGTACTAACGAGGCCTGTGGCCGCTTAACTTCACAAATCGGACGGGATATGGTGCATTCGGCCAAGTATGGTCGTACCCAACAGCGGCCGACGGACTTCTGTGAGTCGCCACCCGGACAAGCACAAGAAACAAAAAAAAAACAATAACACAAGTCACCGGAGGTGGCCCACGCGCCTTTTCACACACCACTGCAAGCAAAACAATGGAAACGAAAAGGTTTTGGAGGGTACAACACCCCGGGTTCCAGCGCCATCACTGATCGCCGTACTAACGAGGCCTGTGGCCGCTTAACTTCACAAATCGGACGGGATATGGTGCATTCGGCCAAGTATGGTCGTACCCAACAGCGGCCGACGGACTTCTCTGAGTCGCCACCCGGACAAGCACAAGAAACAAAAAAAAAACAATAACACAAGTCACCGGAGGTGGCCCACGCGCCTTTTCACACACCACTGCAAGCAAAACAATGGAAACGAAAAGGTTTTGGAGGGTACAACACCCCGGGTTCCAGCGCCATCACTGATCGCCGTACTAACGAGGCCTGTGGCCGCTTAACTTCACAAATCGGACGGGATATGGTGCATTCGGCCAAGTATGGTCGTACCCAACAGCGGCCGACGGACTTCTCTGAGTCGCCACCCGGACAAGCACAAGAAACAAAAAAAAACAATAACACAAGTCACCGGAGGTGGCCCACGCGCCTTTTCACACACCACTGCAAGCAAAACAATGGAAACGAAAAGGTTTTGGAGGGTACAACACCCCGGGTTCCAGCGCCATCACTGATCGCCGTACTAACGAGGCCTGTGGCCGCTTAACTTCACAAATCGGACGGGATATGGTGCATTCGGCCAAGTATGGTCGTACCCAACAGCGGCCGACGGACTTCTGTGAGTCGCCACCCGGACAAGCACAAGAAACAAAAAAAAACAATAACACAAGTCACCGGAGGTGGCCCACGCGCCTTTTCACACACCACTGCAAGCAAAACAATGGAAACGAAAAGGTTTTGGAGGGTACAACACCCCGGGTTCCAGCGCCATCACTGATCGCCGTACTAA
Source organism: Trypanosoma congolense (assembly GCA_002287245.1). Classification (NCBI taxonomy): domain Eukaryota; phylum Euglenozoa; class Kinetoplastea; order Trypanosomatida; family Trypanosomatidae; genus Trypanosoma; species Trypanosoma congolense. The sequence goes on along the minus strand of NHOR01000219.1, from coordinate 124,122 downwards.
CGAGGCCTGTGGCCGCTTAACTTCACAAATCGGACGGGATATGGTGCATTCGGCCAAGTATGGTCGTACCCAACAGCGGCCGACGGACTTCTGTGAGTCGCCACCCGGACAAGCACAAGAAACAAAAAAAAACAATAACACAAGTCACCGGAGGTGGCCCACGCGCCTTTTCACACACCACTGCAAGCAAAACAATGGAAACGAAAAGGTTTTGGAGGGTACAACACCCCGGGTTCCAGCGCCATCACTGATCGCCGTACTAACGAGGCCTGTGGCCGCTTAACTTCACAAATCGGACGGGATATGGTGCATTCGGCCAAGTATGGTCGTACCCAACAGCGGCCGACGGACTTCTCTGAGTCGCCACCCGGACAAGCACAAGAAACAAAAAAAAAACAATAACACAAGTCACCGGAGGTGGCCCACGCGCCTTTTCACACACCACTGCAAGCAAAACAATGGAAACGAAAAGGTTTTGGAGGGTACAACACCCCGGGTTCCAGCGCCATCACTGATCGCCGTACTAACGAGGCCTGTGGCCGCTTAACTTCACAAATCGGACGGGATATGGTGCATTCGGCCAAGTATGGTCGTACCCAACAGCGGCCGACGGACTTCTCTGAGTCGCCACCCGGACAAGCACAAGAAACAAAAAAAAAACAATAACACAAGTCACCGGAGGTGGCCCACGCGCCTTTTCACACACCACTGCAAGCAAAACAATGGAAACGAAAAGGTTTTGGAGGGTACAACACCCCGGGTTCCAGCGCCATCACTGATCGCCGTACTAACGAGGCCTGTGGCCGCTTAACTTCACAAATCGGACGGGATATGGTGCATTCGGCCAAGTATGGTCGTACCCAACAGCGGCCGACGGACTTCTCTGAGTCGCCACCCGGACAAGCACAAGAAACAAAAAAAAACAATAACACAAGTCACCGGAGGTGGCCCACGCGCCTTTTCACACACCACTGCAAGCAAAACAATGGAAACGAAAAGGTTTGGAGGGTACAACACCCCGGGTTCCAGCGCCATCACTGATCGCCGTACTAACGAGGCCTGTGGCCGCTTAACTTCACAAATCGGACGGGATATGGTGCATTCGGCCAAGTATGGTCGTACCCAACAGCGGCCGACGGACTTCTGTGAGTCGCCACCCGGACAAGCACAAGAAACAAAAAAAAACAATAACACAAGTCACCGGAGGTGGCCCACGCGCCTTTTCACACACCACTGCAAGCAAAACAATGGAAACGAAAAGGTTTTGGAGGGTACAACACCCCGGGTTCCAGCGCCATCACTGATCGCCGTACTAACGAGGCCTGTGGCCGCTTAACTTCACAAATCGGACGGGATATGGTGCATTCGGCCAAGTATGGTCGTACCCAACAGCGGCCGACGGACTTCTGTGAGTCGCCACCCGGACAAGCACAAGAAACAAAAAAAAACAATAACACAAGTCACCGGAGGTGGCCCACGCGCCTTTTCACACACCACTGCAAGCAAAACAATGGAAACGAAAAGGTTTTGGAGGGTACAACACCCCGGGTTCCAGCGCCATCACTGATCGCCGTACTAACGAGGCCTGTGGCCGCTTAACTTCACAAATCGGACGGGATATGGTGCATTCGGCCAAGTATGGTCGTACCCAACAGCGGCCGACGGACTTCTCTGAGTCGCCACCCGGACAAGCACAAGAAACAAAAAAAAACAATAACACAAGTCACCGGAGGTGGCCCACGCGCCTTTTCACACACCACTGCAAGCAAAACAATGGAAACGAAAAGGTTTTGGAGGGTACAACACCCCGGGTTCCAGCGCCATCACTGATCGCCGTACTAACGAGGCCTGTGGCCGCTTAACTTCACAAATCGGACGGGATATGGTGCATTCGGCCAAGTATGGTCGTACCCAACAGCGGCCGACGGACTTCTCTGAGTCGCCACCCGGACAAGCACAAGAAACAAAAAAAAAACAATAACACAAGTCACCGGAGGTGGCCCACGCGCCTTTTCACACACCACTGCAAGCAAAACAATGGAAACGAAAAGGTTTTGGAGGGTACAACACCCCGGGTTCCAGCGCCATCACTGATCGCCGTACTAACGAGGCCTGTGGCCGCTTAACTTCACAAATCGGACGGGATATGGTGCATTCGGCCAAGTATGGTCGTACCCAACAGCGGCCGACGGACTTCTTGAGTCGCCACCCGGACAAGCACAAGAAACAAAAAAAAAACAATAACACAAGTCACCGGAGGTGGCCCACGCGCCTTTTCACACACCACTGCAAGCAAGTCTGTATTGTTATTTTTTAATCGTGTTTAATGTTTTGCCGTGCAAATGGTCTATAACTTATTATCTCACCGCACTTGCTCCTTGTGCATTACAGCCATCTGCAACATGTGTGAGGTTTAGGCATGTAAGTTCTTGGGTTATCAAAGACGCTCATGTGCGTCCTCTTGTCTGAGGTGGAGTGGTTGGGAAGTGCCAGGGCTTTAGTGTAATGTGTTTGTCTTAGTGAACGTCTGCAGTGTTTGTTTGACCTTCTTCCCCTTATTGAGTTTGAGAGTCAATTATGTTGTGGGGGTACTGTTTACGATTGTTTATGGAAACCTTACAGTTTATTTTTTTAGTGTGTACGTGTTAAATTGGTTTCGTGTCATTAAGGCAATCGGTGGTAAGTCTTACGTTGCCTTGAAACTTTGAATTTCTCAGAGCATTTGAAGAGGCAAAAGGAGCACTCCGTATGGGATGGGTGGCTTTAAAAGAGGCCACGGAATCGGCACCCCGTAACGAGTTTGAGAGTGCCTGTGTGCACAGCTCGCTTGCGAGAGTTTCAGGATGTAGCAAAATGCAAGTGAGCAGTTGAGCGTAATGCAACAGGACCTCACGTGTGTGCAAAAAACAATTTCACAGCAAGCAGCGCAACTGGAGGTGTGTGTGTGTGCCGAAACGTTTGCCACGTTACGGCAGCAGTCAGCTGCTCGGGGTGAGGGCGGTAGGGCGGAGAGGATTGTGCGAGAGGCACTGTGGAAGGCAGGAAGCAAGGGAGGCAAAGCGTGTGGACGAATGCGCTTGGATGTGTGGAGTAAGACCCGAAGACAAAATTCGTACATTTGAGGGTGCGATGGAATATCTTGAGGGCAGATCCCAACAACAACACCTGATCGCAGCGCATCAGCACCTATTTCCCGCACCGGCATCACCGGGTCCGGCTTATACGAAGGCGTGGAGAAACTTCACCTCAGAGGGCGTAAACGGAGGAGCACCTCCGATTGGGAAGGCAGTTATATAACCAACTGCGCATAATACAAACAGTCAAAGACCGCCATGGGGGGCGGATTGAGGCCATAAGGGGCGGCAATTGAGTACCCCCATAGAGAGACAACATGTGTTCATTCAAGCGGGTTGAATGCAAAAGGTACCAAACTGGTGATCCCTTCGAATAGCACGGTGCCATATGTCGTGTGGCCACTACAGCACCTGCCCGTGCGTATTCGAAGGGTCCGCAGTTTGGTGCTTTTGCCTTCAAAGCCGCTGAATGAACACATGTTGTCTCTCTATGGGGTACTCAATTGCCGCCCCTTATGGCCTCAATCCGCGCCCCCATGGCGGCCTTTGACTGTTTGTATTATGCGCAGTTGGTTATACAACTGCCTTCCCAATCGGAGGTGCTCCTCCGTGTACGCCCTCTGAGGTGAAGGAAAACATGCATTAATATGCCCAATCAGCTGTTGTTTGAGGGGGATCTGCCCTCAAGACATTCCATCACGCCCTCAAATGTGTATATTTTCTCTTCGAGACTCACTCCCAACACCCAAGCGCCTTCTTCGTAGCTCCTCTATTCTTCGAATGCCGACCCCACCTGATGAAGGTCGAGACACGTGCGGGTTGAAGACGTTTTCGGCTCCTCCAATTCGTACGTTTATTTTGAAAACAAAAACTTATTGATATAAAACTAAGATATCCGTGTAACATGAATTTGAAGTAACGCGGGGCCGTGTTCCTCCAGCAGAAGCAGTTATTTTTTCTTGAATTGTCTTTTATGAGCTGAGGGAAGATAGGACCCAAATTATTTTTGAACTTTTTTGTCTTTTTTTTACTTGTGTTTCGGGTTTTAGCTTTTTTGGTCCTCATTTTATCTCCCTTTTTGTGTTTTTTTTTGTTATTGGGTTTTCCTCGTTGAGTTGCATTTTGTGTCTTTTTATTGCTTTTTAGTGAGTTTTTGTTTGGTTTTGCTTCCTGTTTGGCTTTTAGTGTTTGCGTATGACACCGGTGATGAGTCGTCTTTTTTACTGCTTTACTTTTGTTTTTTATCGCATTTATAATTATTGGAAGGTCATTTTGTTTTTATCATTGGAGTGTTTTTATGGATTTATTTTTCTTTATGTGCTCTTTTTGTTCGGTTCTGTTGTATGGTATGTTTCTTTGTACCCTTTTCCCCTGGAGGCGTGGTTCTTGCTCTTTGCTATGGCGTGGTTTTCGTGAATTTGGTCTCGTGTATTTCATTATTTATATTTTTATTTGGAAGTGCTACATTATTTTGATTATATCTTTTGCAAATGAATGTAGTTGTTGATCTTTTGGTTTCTTTACATGTTGTTCTGCTTCTCTGGCTCGTGTTCTTTAGTATTATCTGTGGCTGCTTTGGTGCTGCACGGTTGCTCTCACTTAAGAAGTAGCCATTGTACTTTTTTTTTTTTGCTTTTGTGGTTGATTTGTGTATTTGAGAGCTTTCAAATTGATTTTTTTTTTTGAAGCGTATTCTGACTACTTCATGAGTAAACATTTGCGTGTGAGCATCACCGATTTGTTGGGGTTATTGTATTTTTCATGGTATGTTTTGTCGAAGAAATGGGATCATGTCTTTCTTTACTGCTGAAAATGTGGAGCACAAGCTTTTAGGTACATATTTATTTGTACCCGCTCCAGTATTGCCTTTCTTTAATTCTTTTACCGGGGCACTCTGAGTCCGTACCGCTTTGTGTGTACTACGGAAACTTCTTGCTGCACAGGATGTGTTGGTCGCTGTAGTCGTTGAGATATCTTGGAAAAAAGGAAACTCTCTAGATACAGTGTTGTGTTATGGTCCCGGATTTTGTGCGCGATGTCATGATGTATTAATGACGCACGGGTATTTTTACTTGAAAGGGAGAAAGGGTTTCACAACGAATTTTGTACGTGACTCCTATTAGTACCTTTCTCAGCGGTCATTCCATTTGCATATCAGCGACATACATGCATTTAGCTTTGAAAAAGAATGGATCGTTTGCACCTGTGTGTTACCCATGCCATACCGGTAATGGACAGTGTCAGGTTGTCATATGCCTAAAAAGGGCTGTGAAAGCCCACTGGTTGGTCAATTCCATGGACGAGGCATCGTTGCGATTAAATGTGTCAGGACAAACATTCCTAGTGTGTTTATAGAACAATGTTAATACTGTTCCAGACGCATTGTCCATGTTTTCTTCTCAAAGCAGGTTGGCCACAATCATTATATGAATGAATGAATGAATGGTAGAATATATCGAATATGGAAATGATCTCTTAGTTGTATATCTAAATTGCGTGTGTAGACCTAAACAGTTATGAATGGTAACTCATCCGGGTTTTCCACAGACGTTTCGCTGTTGCTTAGTTGTGTTTGTATTTTATTCCATATGAAACAATATACTTTAGAACTTGGAGAAGTGACTATGAATAACACGTTTGGGTTTATTTTAGCCATGATACGCTGTTGCATTTTTTTCACCATTAGCTGCGGAAAATGTAAGTTCGTATAATATATCCCCATGATTTGCTTTGTCCCTCGATATCATCAATGGCCACTATGTACTATTAGATGTGTATGATGTGAGGAAGTTGTGTACCTTCTGTTCGTGCGCAGTGTTCATATGGTATCAGCATTTGTGTTGATATTAAGCGATCATCCAACAGTGTGTTTCCGAAAATTGTGCCATGCGACTGCAGAGCCGTTAATTTGTGTATATAACCTAAGACGCTGCCGTGTGAAGGGGAAAGTTGTGACGCTATTTTTTCCTCGATGATGATTACTATTTCTCTAAAAGGTGAACGCTGTATTTATTTTGCCATTGATAACTATTGATCGTGTGGCGTTTGTGCTGAGAAAATCATTCGACTTGACGTCAGTATGTGCGAAGGGGGGAACTTGGTCTTTTCTCCATCTTAGAAAAGGCATTGCGTTTGGTTGGCCCAAACGATGTAATACTTCGCATCTCTGTTGTACGGTGTGCTCTATGGTATTCCTGACCTCCATTTTTCTTTGTTTCCGTGACGGCGAGGGTCGGTTTATGCTTACATTTTTGCTTCTTGCATCATTGTTTGTCCACTTAATCTGTTGACGACCTTTGTCACCATTGTGTTTACAAAGGGTTCATGTGATGTGTAGACCTTGTGTTTATTTCCTACAGTGCGATTTGTTGTTTGAAAATACTTTGAATTACGTTTCATCTACTTCATCAAGGTTTTGCGTCCCTGTGCTGTACCTGTTTTTAAAGCAGCCCCACGCACAAGGTTAAGATTCCGCATACTGCCACTGATATTTGTATTAAGCCTATAATGTGGCTTATTATTTTCTTATGGCATCAACACGTGAAATTTGAGCACATCCAGTACATATTATTTTTAGCAGTAAGACTTCAATCATTAGGACTTGCCAATTGAATTTGTGTAATTGAGCTCAGGTAACATAGTTTTATAAACACATGTGCTTACTTCACTGTGTTGCTTGCTATTTTTTTAATATATATATTTATATACCGTACAGACTGTAGTTTGCGCACTTATCCCCTTTATATATATATATATATATAACCGCACCATTAATGTGCTTGCTTTCCAGGAAGAAGTGGATTCTATTGATTTGTTTCTTCTTTTTCTCACCGCGGTATATAGTGAAAGGAGAAAAAAATCAGGGCTGTGATGGCGCGTAACAAGGCACACAAACAACGGTTTTCATCAAGTCATGCTATAGCAGCCAAGTCCAAGGGTCGCAGTGTCTCTTCAAGTAAGCGTAGTGTTAAGGCTGTACATCCTATGGACGCGAGGACGCGTCTCAGACAGTCCTCTATGGCTCTTCGAAAGAAGAAAGCGGCACTTGCTCTTCACCAAAAGAGAATAGGTAAATTTGGCGAAATACCTCGGGCAATAGGTATTATTCCTGCAAATGAGGCGGGAAATACAGATGTAGTTCTCCAAGGGTTGTGCAAGCAGATGGGTGGTGAGAAACTTGATGCGCAATTCCCGTTTACAGTAAACTCAAAAGAAATGAAAGCTTCTTTCACCTTCATGTTGGAAAACGATTGCAACCTCCAGAAATGCATAGACATAGGGAAAGTTTCTGATTTCCTTGTATTGATTCTGGATGTTTCCGAATCCGTTCAAGAAGCGGTACGTCAAATGCAAGAGGCATCCGGAGGAAACGACGACGATGTTGGGTCCGTGGTTGCTACTACCTGGTACGGAGACATTGGTCTCTGTATTACCGACTTTACGAGGGAACTTATTGCAACACTCAATGCTCAAGGGGTACCCAGCGTCGCTGTGGTGCTACAAAATCTTGATACATTTGATGAAAGGCAGCGACGTAAGGTTTTGAAGGTCCATCAGCGGTACTTCCTCTCAGTTCTCCCAGATACAACGAAGGTGTTTTCTATAATTGGTGACAGCGATTATGGCGCGGTGCTGCGTCACCTCCAGGTCACGAAGTTACGCTCCTTGTTGTGGCGTGAACAGCATCCCTACCTCATAGTGGAGCAGGGTCGTTATTGTGAGCAAACTCAAAAACTTACCATAGGCGGTTATCTTCGAGGCATGGCACTCTCAGCAAGCCAACTAGTTCACCTTACAAATTACGGAACATTTCAGGTTGAGAGCATATCTCTCGGGGACCCGAGCAATGGTGATGCTCAATTTGTTGATATCTCTGAACAAGAGCAACGAGAATCTTTGGAGCACATACAAGCGAATGCAACCCTTGATGGTGACAACGAGCCGACCGAAGATGATGTTGCCTACCATCAAGCAATCGGCTATAAGAAAGTTAGGGTTCCAGAGGGGGTGTCAGACTATCAGGCAGCATGGTATGAATGTGAAGATAGCATAATATCGGATGGGAAAGGAGAGGCAGAAGAGTCGATTATGGAGGACAATGAATGTGCCGCGGCTGATTATTTATCTAGTGGAACTGCAAGAACCAATATGGATTTTCTAAGGGTAGAGGATATTATTCGCTTGGAGCGTATGTCTGATGAAGAGCGCGCGGCGGAAATACAGCGGTTAAGAGAGGAAAGTGAAGAAAATGCGTGGAATCCTGATATGGTAAACACACCCCTGAATCTGCCGGCAAGACAAAGATTTATAAAATACCGTGGTCTGAAAAGCTTTCAAACGGGCAAGTGGGATGTCAGCGAAAACCTTCCCCCTCATTATGCCTACATCTACAAAGTGCAGGGTATTACTCGAATCCGTGAGGCTGCTCTGTCCAAGTGTGCTGAAGGACCAGTGGGCACTGATCAGTTCGTGTATATAACACTTGTCGGGGTTCCAGGTAAGGTATGGAACGGTGCGATTGAGAGCGGCTACCTTATTGCGTCGGGTCAGTTGGAACATGAGCAAAAGTGGTCTGTATTGCATTTCAGAATCCAGAGGAGCTCAGAATGTGAAGAACCCATCAAATCTAAGACGCCCATGTTTGCTCATGTAGGATTCAGGAAATTTTATGTCTCACCTATATTTAGCGATATAACTGCTACCGAAAGAACAAAGTTTGCGCGTTTTTTTCATCCGAATGAAAATTTTTGCATGGCGAGTTTTTTTGGCCCAATTTCTTATCAACCGTGCCCTATTCTCTTGTTTGAGGTCCCATCCCTTGAAGAGCAAGAAGAGGGTGATTCATTGCGTCTCGCGTGCTTTGGAGGAGCGTTACCACCAGATCCGGACCTTTTGATATTAAAGCGTGCGGTTTTGTCTGGAAGGGTGGCAGCCATCCACAAAAAGCAAATTGTAGTAAAATACATGTTTTTTAACGAGGAGGATGTGCAGTGGTTTCAATCCGTGGATCTCCGCACCCGACTGGGGAGGCGTGGGAAAATAAATAAGGCTGTAGGAACCCGAGGGTTATTCAAGGCATCTCTTAACGACCAAGTCATGCAGCATGATCTTATCTGTATGGATCTTTACAAGCGTGTCTTCCCCAAGTGGACAACTTTGCCGTTTAATGCATCTGACGTTCCGAGGATCACAAATGATGACGAGGAGGGTTAACAGAGAACATAATAATAAGCGCGTAACTTTTCCTACCGGAAATGGTAATTATACTAATAAGCAACAGGTGGTTAATAACTGGATTGTAATGTTTTTTTTCTTCGCTCTGCCTGTTGCACTTTCGTGCCGCGGGATGTTGTTCTGAGAACTCTGAAACAAGCATAATAAATACTGACTTTTAATTCGTGCGTGGTTATGTATAAGGATAGACTACACGCTTTCGTAGGGGTTGCAGTCTCCATAACGCCGATTGGAAATTTCATATCGAAGAGTAGTTTTTAAAACTTTAAGTTAACGAAGGAGAAAAGCTTTCTTCGTATCAAAGTCTCACTAAAGAGAACGAGTTGACGATGCGTCGCCTAACGCCCATGGTAGGACGTGTGACTGGTCGGAACTCCTCATCTTATGCAGCGGGGCTCTTCAATTTCAAGATTGCGCCGAAGGAAATGTTTCCGTATCCATGCCACAAGGTTGATGGAGATGAGGCAGAAAGTCTCCAGTCATTGATAAGGGACGTTCAAAAGAATAGTAGCATATTCACTAACCTTTACGGAGTCCGGATAGGTGCTGAGTATGGCGGTATGGGCGTCGGCTACACAGCCCATGCCCTTTGCTATGAAGAAATAGGTAGCAAATGCGGGCGTGATATGTTGTCGCTCTTGCGCCACAGCGGGGCATGTACCTATCTGCTTTCCACGGTCGGGGACAAACATCTGAAAGGGAAATACCTGACAGCAATGTCTGATGGGAGCATTAGAATGGAATGGGCAGTGGAGGAAGGGTTTTCGAGCGACCTTAGCATGAGCTTAACGAAGGCAACGCCTTCTGATGGTAAGTATCTTTTGACGGGGAGGAAAATTTGTCTCGATGCTGCAAGTGCTACGCATTTTTTAATATCAGCGAAGACTCTGACGCAGGTTACCACAGAGGAAGGGGTGACTACGAGCGAACGGCTATCGCTTTTCATATGTGCGAAGGACACGCCCGGGTTAAGGGTTGAAAAAAATGTCATAACCCTGGGGGATGTCCCATCTACTGACACAGTTGGCGCAATTGGGGAGGGCTTCAAGAACGTGATGATCACACTGTTTACGGGGCAATATCTATACGCAGCTGCGTTGTTGGGAGTGATGAAACGCGTTCAACAAACTCTTAATGATATATCAGCTGTAAATGAGAGTGTGCAAGAACTCGCTGCTTCCCTTGCCTGTTCTGTGTACGCCATGGAGGCTAGCATATACGCCCTAACTGCCGTAATGGACATACCAGCAGAAGACAGTTTGCTGGAGTGCGGACTCATAGGTGCATTTGTCCAGAGCACTACGGCGCGGTGGCTGAGGGAAATTGAAGTTTTGATTCCCTCGAACGGGCAACTGGAGGATTGCATTTCGTGTGCCAGAGACATCATGGGCAGTACAGAGCACGCTGACTTCCTCTACTCTGCCGCTGTTTGTTGCGGTGTTGAGGACTATGGTCTGTTTTTTCAAAATGCGTCAACTTTGCAAATGATGCAGGCGAGGTTGCTTCGATCTCTAGGCGTATACGATCGTGTTCCTGTAAAGAATGTTAGGAACGCTTCACTAATCGATGCAGCAGTTGTGAAGTTCGGAAATGCTGTTGAGGCTACTTTTGTCAGGCACGGCTCTCATGTTCAGTTTCAACAGCTGCTCCTTAACCGACTGGGGGAGGCCGCAGCACTCCTTTATGCCGCGTCGGCCGTGGCCTCGCGAGCGTCTATGTGTCTTACAAAAGATCTACCATCCGCAGCGCTGGAAGAAGGTTTGGCGTCAAGCTTCATTGTTTCTGCGGTCGGGAAAATCAACGCCCTTTGCGACGAGACTTGTAACACGGGTAAGAGAGCTGATGATATATTTAAGCGGGTCGCACTCGATCTTTGTGAAAGCGTCTTGCAGTAGCGCCTTGCTATAGCATGCAGGAAGGAAAAGAAAAGGGGGTGCTAAGCATAATACTGGAGATAAGCTAACGTGCTAACTAAATTTGGATTATTCTTTACCTACCATCTAAAGAAGATCCACTAGAGCACTTTGTTTTGCTAATAAGTTCAAAAGAAATGTGTGATTTTCACCACACTGTGGCTCCTTCCTTGTTTTCTCCTTATGTGCCGCATGAAAAAAAAACTCGGAAAGTTACGTGTATTTTAGGAAGAGATGGTGTGCACCAGCGGGGTGCTGGCCATGCGACACATTGGCCAGGACGTCCCCAAACGCCACACTCATTTTGTCCTTGAAAGCCGGCTGATGTACGAAAAATCTTTTCGTGACAGCTGGCTCTACAGTGTCTGCCGTGCCGTTTCTCAACTGGACGAACCTCTAGCAAAGAATATAGCAGAATCACATCAGCGAATCCTACAACGGAAGATAACATGCTTTCAGTACAACCAATACGGTCTGTTTAAAACGCCGTACCACCGCTTAGCCAATGTTGACAGGTACCACGCAGTTCAGGGCGTTCTGGGAACCCGTGAGTGGGTCCCGTATGCGAATCTCTCGTACTGGACGATGAACAAAATGGTACGTGGCGGTAATCTCTTGGTGCACAGAGTGCATTACACCGGCTGGGGGACGGACACACATCTCCGGAGGGGCGGATGGGAGCATCGATGGAATAAAGTGCTGCAGCGCAATGTCCTCCAGTACAATAAGATCTAAACACACCTGTCACTGACAGTAGTCGCTGGTGTTGTTTGTGGGCTATTACCGTGTCTTATACTCTCCTTATTCCAGCACTGCTGTATTTTCGCTGATGCTGCCTCATATGAGGGTATTTTTTAAAAAAATTTGGAGGTCATTTGCACTGATGCCACTCGTGTGTGTATCTCTGTTCGTTCGTAGATTAAAAAAAAAAAAGCTCCTTCCTTGTACTGAACGTCGAACATGTTAAGGATAAGACTGAAGCAAATGGGGCGTGTCATTCGCATTGGCGACTCTGCTTCCATGCGTCGGGTTATTTCACCTGACGACGTCAAGGTGTTTGGCCCGCTGGTGGGCGATGCCAACCCAATTCATGTGGATGAGACAGCGGCCAAGGCAGCTGGTTTTCAGTCCCCGGTAGTGCACGGAATGCTTGCCGGCTCCCTTTTCTCGGGTCTGTTGGGATCTGAGCTCCCTGGTCCGCAGTCCGTTTATATGAGCCAAACATTGCGTTTCGTTGCGCCTTTGTTTGTGGGGGACGAGGTGGAGGCGCGCATTGAAGTAACTCAGTTCAGGAAAACAAAATTTATGATCGCGTTTCGCACTACGGTATCCCGCATTGACAAGGAAACTGGGGCGAGGACCCTCTGTGTCGAAGGGACAGCCGTCGGGATGAACAAAACGGTTACCTTTGAAGGCGAGAGCGAATGGACGGTGACCCGCGTGGAGTAGAATATATCGACATCGGCCGAAATTGTTTTCTTTTTGTGTCCGTGTGCAGCGCACTTCAGTTCTTGTTATATTTATTAAATTTTACTGCGCGGAATAGTTTTGGGGTATACGTGAACTTTCACGGATTAGGGGAACGAAGCGACTAGCATGGAGCACGCAGCCGCAGAAGGGGGTTGTGTGATTCACATTTACCGTCAAATGTACACGAAGATTATGTCAACTTCCTTGGTGCAGCCTCACTCCAGTGCGAAGACGTATCTGCTATGACGGTTACACCAAGGCCAGCTAACGATATGTGTACGTCTACGGATATATCTCTACCCATCAAGGCCGTAGAGAAAACAAGTAAAATAAAGTCAGCAATTAGAAGAGAACTCAAAACGCCCAGACCAGAAATGAAGTGAGCTTCACTGCTGACATGTGTGGCATGACGAAAGAAAGTTAGCACTGTAACGATACCGTACCCAGGAAAGAAAAAAAGAAAATGCCCTACTTAGCAAAAGTAACGACAGGCCTAACAAAGTATAATAACTCTATTCATAATGTATTACAACATTTCCCATATCAGTGTTCGTATTCTCCACTCCTGGCCCTCTTCTGGATTGCGAAGGCTGTCCCAGGACTCCACCGAATTGTGTCGAAGCTTAAGTAAGAGCTCTCTGCTGGGGCTGTGAGAAAATCGGCTGAGGAAACGAGCCTTACGCCGTGTCGCCAGCCAAATTCATCATGGTCCGGTGGACTGTCAACCTCACTGGCATTGATGCGGAAGCAGACCTTCAGCGCGATGACCGCATGAAGACACATGTTAGCCCGGCCCCTAACCGCAGAGACGCTGGGGACGCTGCTGATGCGGCCCACGTAGAGGGAACCCCGGCGCCTTTGGGAACAGTCGCCACCCTGACGATGGGTGAGCTCATTGAGCAGCAACGCACGCGACGGGAGGCAAGCCTGGCAGAGAGCACACTCGGACAGTTTTGGATCGGCCCGGCTCCCTCTAAGGATGAACATGGGCACAGCAAGGGAAGTGAAATCCGCGTGTTTAGTACCTTCACCAACCCACAGGGAAGGCGCACCGTGTGTACGATCCAGCCGCGGCAGACTCTTTCCCGTGGGGTAGACGTGGTTAACGCTTTTCTTCAGCAAACTCTCGTGCCGGACGAGCGCCTGTCGGCCCGCTTCTCGACGAATCCACGAGTGTACAAGTTGTACATAGCCGACGAGTTCACAGGGGAGGAGGATCTGGCGTTTCAGCTAGATAGCCCCATACAGAAGCTCACATGCTTTGCAGTCCAACCTCTGCCGGCTGCCAAGCTTTTCTGTTTCCGCAAAGGACGCGATTGCTGCCGTCTGTTGCGGAGGACATTGATCTTTCCGTAGAGGTCCGGCCACTGGACTCGCAGGCCAAGGCCGTCAAGCTGCGCGTGCTTGTTCCCGCTGACATGCTTGCAGAGAGCCTGGAACGAGCCATTGTTGCCCGGCTTCCAGGCGTTTGGTTAGTACCCGGCTCGCTGCGCATTAAATACGGGCCTGTGGAGTTGAACATCAATGAATACTACAACTTCGGAACGGGGTGTGGCAACATGGATGTGCCCATAGCGGAGCGGACTGTGCTGTCCCTTCATCGGTTCGGGGTCACCGAGGTGCTCATGCAGGGGCGTGCGCCAGACGGCAATGCCGACGCGTCAGCACCCGTAGAGGACATTGTTATTAACATTGACGCTGAAAAGGCCCAGAGTCTTGAGCAGTTTGAGGTTATTCGCATCAATCGTCACGGCGCGCGGCAGCAGCGAATTCTCTATGTGGATGGGCAGAAGCTCTGCATGAAGCGCCCGTATACCTCTGGCCCAGGGGTAACGCCAGAGTGTGAGGAGAGGCTAGTGAAGGACATTGAAGAGGTGCGTGCCTCGCCAACGAGGCCGAAGTGTCTGGAAATATGCTATAGCCATGCATCCAAACACGAAAATGATCACATCGAGTGCACGACGGCGTACTACCGCGCTCTACTTGACGAGAAGCTCCGTGTTGTTCAGCGAGAGCTGCGTAAGAATATCAGCGAAGAGAAGCAAAAACTTGATGGCAGGGTCTACCACGGCTGTTCGGCTGGTTGAGGCACGGGCTTGGAAAGGGCGCTCACCAGCCAAGCAAGCGCGAGCAGTAAGTCAGCCCGCGCATGTCGGGAGCAGCAAGTAAGCAGGACATGTCTCTTTCTTCTCTTCTCGTGGCCGGTGAGGAGTGACAGACAAACGTGGAGACAAAAAAAAACGAGGGGCGGAGCACTTAGTTTTATTGCCTGCTGGCCATGTGCGTGCGGAAGGAGCATGACACCCCCACAACAGCTGGGGGGCCCCACCGATCAGCAGGAGGGAGGTGCGGCACGCCCCGTGCTCTGCGAGACTCCCCTTTTCACACTCACCCACCCGTTTCGGTGTACCTGTGGCTATTCCTTTTCCTTCTCTTGCACCGACGGCAGTAATAGGTGAGTGGTGCTGCGTTCTCTTTCACGTGGCTACGTGAAATCCGTTTTTGTCATTGGCTGTCTTCTCCCACTCCTTTTCTCCAAGACATAAGAACGAACGACAAGCGCAACAAAATATATTAACAGCTACAGGCACATTACGAGCAATGAACCGTCCAGATGCACCAGTTGGGGGAGCGAGCCAGGGCGCACTGGTAGAGAACCAGGGTTATGTTGTCGAGAAAGGCGACAGACAGGAGTCCGAGGACACCGCCAAAGGAAAAGGCCAGGGCTTCGCCATTGGGTCGTATGCACTCGGTGTTGTGATGATTCTTTGCGTGGCTGTGATATGGACCTATGCATCCGTGCTCATTCAGTACATCTTCTCGGAGCAGTCGTACGAAAAGCCCTTTTTCATGACATACTTCAACACGGCTGTGTTTGCCGTCAACAACATTGGCTTTCTCCTGCTAGAGTCGTGGAGGAGTCTTCCGTGGAAGAATGAGAAGGAGGGCGTGCCTTTGATTGTTTATGATGACGCCGTTAAGAGGGCGGGCGAGGGAAGAGTCTCAGAACCTGATAACAACGAGCGGGTGAGGAGGGGGCAGGGCATGGCTGTGAGTCAGAGGGTAAGATCCCCCCTCTAAGGCCGTACAGCAAATATCGGCTCTTCAAGTGCGCGTTTTTGTTTTGTCCAATCTGGTTTATTGCCAACTCGCTGTTTAACTTGTCCCTATCAAAGACCTCGGTTGCTTCTGTCACCGTTCTGAGCACGACATCGGGCGTTTGGACCTTCATTATTTCTCTGATCTTCTTCGGGCAGCGCTTCACCGCGCCGTGTGTTCTCGCCATACTGTTCAGTCTTGGAGGTGCCTCAATGGTTGCGTTCTCAGACGGAGCGAATAAGGAAAACGAAACCATTGAGGGCGATATCTACTCGCTGCTGTCCGCCATGTTCTATGCGGTGTACACCAGTGTGATCAAGTGGCATGCGTCTGACGATGACAGGTACAGCATCACGATGCTTTTTGGCTTCGTTGGTGCACTGAATACCATATTATTCTGGCCTTTTATTCTTATATGGCACTACACGGACTTCGAGATATTTGAGTTTCCCGACCTGACTCAGTTTGGTCTGATGCTTGTGAACGCGCTAGTTGGGACAAACCTTAGTGAGGTACTGTGGGCGCGCGCCGTCCTGCTCACCTCCCCTGTCGCGGCGACCCTGGGCCTGACCCTGACAACACCGCTGGCAATGATGTCGGATATTTTGATCAAAGGAGAAAAATTCGGCGTCATGTACATTTTTGGAGCAGTGTTTTTGACTATGGGGTTCATTCTCATCAACTTGGACGGCCAGATCACCAGGCTTTGGCGCCGCTGTGTTTCCCCCCGCAGCAAAGTCGACTGAGTGGCGCGGGCTCCGTGACAGCGGCGCCAGGCCGAAGAGGAGGAGGAAGGGGCAAATGCGTGAAGTAATATGTAATACGTAAGGGATGTGGGAAGAGGTGTCCGAGGGGTCCCCCGGTGGAGTGTCAAAGGAGGAGTGTTCGGCCGCAGCTGCTGAGTGGTAACAGTTTGAACAGCTGCGGTACGATCGTGAAAGTGGGGAAAGGTAAAAATGAAGTCCTTCGGCAAAAATTGAAGGAAGTGGTAAATGTGTTTTTGGGCCGCAGCGCCCGTTCCTTAACTTGTTTCTTCCCTCCTGATTTTGTTTTGTGATTGGCTTTCTCATCGCCCGCATGAGATTTGCGTCGTAAGAAATACATCTGGTTTTGGGTTGAGGGAAATAAAATGCAGGAAAGTAGACACGTAAAGCCAGATACTCGCTGGTCTTGTATGTTTAGGCAATTTCGTGGTAATTACTCCCCCTTCTCCGGGTAAAATTGCTTTTTTTGTCCAGCCCCTCTCTGGGTTTACCCATTTGTGTTTCTTTTCTTATATTATTATTATTATTATTATTAATTAGCTTTGTAATGATATATCCGCTCCAAAACATATTTCTTCTTATCACCCGACCCGCCCCCGGAAACCCCCACAGGTGGTAGCAGGACCGGGAGACGATCGGTCATGCGGGTTTGGGATGAACATATTTGTTGCTGTTGTTGTCTCAAGTTATTTTTGTCGTAACGCCTCCTTCATATGGATTTATCTTCTCTGCTTCTCAAGGGTAAGATATTGTGTTAGAAGATGCGCTTTTTGAAGGCACTTAGGCAACAGAACGTCATAGTGAGCACCCCTAGTGTTTGCAGAGGTTGGAAAATAAACGAGTTGTGCGTCTTGGTGTACTAACTTGGGCGAGCGGCGCAAAGGCGTTCCCTACCACCCTCATTGCTCTTTGCTGCTACTGTTTATTTAGTTTCTGCGTACCACATGGTTAACATCTGAGGTGCTATGGGCGTACGATCGCACGGTTGGGCCGAGGAAGCGCTCGCTGCCGCTTAGTTGAAATGACGCAGTGCCAACGGGTTGTCTGTACGGTTCAGTGCCCTTTCTTTTTCTGCAGTGGTGCGTGAAGCGGGAATTTTAGCGTGTTTCCAAGGGCAGATCTTAGCGCTACGAAGAGCGAGTCGCTCTGGAAGCAAAGGAAAGGAGGGGGAGAAAGAAGGAATCTCGCTGAAATTTGGGTCAAGCCATGGAATTCTGGACGAATATTTGAGTGGGTAACGAGGCAGTCACTGCTACCTCGGCCCCGCCAGCTTCTGACCGCTTATCGCGGCATACCGCCAAAAAAGGCTCTCAACATCACGACCCGAGGCACGCGACTGCACTGGATTGTTTTGTGTCATTTGGGTGCATGCGATTCGTGACGAATGTGCTCATGGAGAACGTGTTAGTCCCCGGATAGGAACCCATATTCCCAGTTATGCCTTTAACAGGAAAAGGCGGAAAAATTTGCCGGCAGGATTCGAGTGAAGAATGTCTTTCTGGGGCAGTGTGAACATCTCAGAACAAAAAAAGCAGCTTCTTCTCGCAAACGGTACTGAAAGCCAAAGGGAAGCTTACGGTTTTCAATGGAAAAAGCAAAATGATACCGGTGTGGTGCAATGGAACGTCGGAGGACGGTACGTGAGTTGGGATGGAATATACGTGCAGGTTGCGGGGGGGGCGATCATCATCCCGGAAACTACGGTTGCGGAGGTAGCTAAGGGAGAAGTAAGAATCCACGCATTGCAAAAATAATAATAACAATGACATTGGAGGCTTTTACAGAAACGGAGGGAACAATTTATCTGGGACGCATGCTGTTTGCCCTTTTCCCTTGCAAGCAAGAGTGAGCGAGCCAAAGAGAAGGGAGCAAAGACTTGAAAACAACAGCTCCCCTTAAAGGAGAAAAACAAAGCTTGAAACGGACTCACACGGTGCTTACGAAACGTAGTTATCCCGGGGGAGGAATAAGCGGCACTGAGAAGATCGCTCCCCTTCCTTCTAATCCTCGGCACTGAAAAAAAAAATAAAACGGGCAGAGCAAAGTAGAAAAGCCAACTACAGGAGACGTAGTGCAACCAATGCACTTGTACGAAGTACTCACACATGCCGTCAGACGAGGGGCGTTGGCGCGCACGACAGTGGCGCCTGTCGGGCACGGGGTTTGCCAACACCGCCTGTGGAATACGTGCGGTCATTAGGAGTTTCCACGCAGCGTGGTATGCTATTTGGGAACATTGGTCCTCAACCGTTTATGGATCAAAAGAGTTTGACATCATTTATGTGGAGGATTTGAAGACCCGAGCCATTAGGCCGTGGGTCTGTTCGAAGCCCAAGGCGGCAGGAGGAGGGAACAAATGAAGCTTTAAAAATTCCTTCCATACACGGACGAGGAGCGCGCTACCAGAGTTGTGAACCTACCAGAATACACATGAACGGTACGCATTGAGGCGCTCTTGTGGGGGAAATTCCCTCCATCGACACTACTACAGGAGAGCGTTACGTCCACACGGCACTATGTTACTTTAGCGAGAAGTCACGAGGGCGACATTTGGCGTTCAGGAGCACTGAAACAAAAGGTACCAAAAGTGCATAATGTGTGGCAGTGAATTCGGAAAGCGGGTCCGTACGCTTTCAGTAGCTCCCTCTCCGGTAAGTTGTACAGGGGCCACAGAGGGCAAAGAATTGCTACTGTCGTTACTTGTTTCCTAAATAACCGGGTGGAGACAAGTTTTTTTTTTTTTCAGTGATGGGGTACACCAAAATTCTTCCGTACATTTCGTTTCCACTTCCAATCGAGGAGAACATTTCCCATATCAGTGTTCGTATTCTCCACTCCTGGCCCTCTTCTGGATTGCGAAGGCTGTCCCAGGACTCCACCGAATTGTGTCGAAGCTTAAGTAAGAGCTCTCTGCTGGGGCTGTGAGAAAATCGGCTGAGGAAACGAACCTTACGCCGTGTCGCCAGCCAAATTCATCATGGTCCGGTGGACTGTCAACCTCACTGGCATTGATGCGGAAGCAGACCTTCAGCGCGATGACCGCATGAAGACACATGTTAGCCCGGCCCCTAACCGCAGAGACGCTGGGGACGCTGCTGATGCGGCCCACGTAGAGGGAACCCCGGCGCCTTTGGGAACAGTCGCCACCCTGACGATGGGTGAGCTCATTGAGCAGCAACGCACGCGACGGGAGGCAAGCCTGGCAGAGAGCACACTCGGACAGTTTTGGATCGGCCCGGCTCCCTCTAAGGATGAACATGGGCACAGCAAGGGAAGTGAAATCCGCGTGTTTAGTACCTTCACCAACCCACAGGGAAGGCGCACCGTGTGTACGATCCAGCCGCGGCAGACTCTTTCCCGTGGGGTGGACGTGGTTAACGCTTTTCTTCAGCAAACTCTCGTGCCGGACGAGCGCCTGTCGGCCCGCTTCTCGACGAATCCACGAGTGTACAAGTTGTGCATAGCCGACGAGTTCACAGGGGAGGAGGATCTGGCGTTTCAGCTAGATAGCCCCATACAGAAGCTCACATGCTTTGCAGTCCAACCTCTGCCGGCTGCCAAGCTTTTCCTGTTTCCGCAAAGGACGCGATTGCTGCCGTCTGTTGCGGAGGACATTGATCTTTCCGTAGAGGTCCGGCCACTGGACTCGCAGGCCAAGGCCGTCAAGCTGCGTGTGCTTGTTCCCGCTGACATGCTTGCAGAGAGCCTGGAACGAGCCATTGTTGCCCGGCTTCCAGGCGTTTGGTTAGTACCCGGCTCGCTGCGCATTAAATACGGGCCTGTGGAGTTGAACATCAATGAATACTACAACTTCGGAACGGGGTGTGGCAACATGGATGTGCCCATAGCGGAGCGGACTGTGCTGTCCCTTCATCGGTTCGGGGTCACCGAGGTGCTCATGCAGGGGCGTGCGCCAGACGGCAATGCCGACGCGTCAGCACCCGTAGAGGACATTGTTATTAACATTGACGCTGAAAAGGCCCAGAGTCTTGAGCAGTTTGAGGTTATTCGCATCAATCGTCACGGCGCGCGGCAGCAGCGAATTCTCTATGTGGATGGGCAGAAGCTCTGCATGAAGCGCCCGTATACCTCTGGCCCAGGGGTAACGCCAGAGTGTGAGGAGAGGCTAGTGAAGGACATTGAAGAGGTGCGTGCCTCGCCAACGAGGCCGAAGTGTCTGGAAATATGCTATAGCCATGCATCCAAACACGAAAATGATCACATCGAGTGCACGACGGCGTACTACCGCGCTCTACTTGACGAGAAGCTCCGTGTTGTTCAGCGAGAGCTGCGTAAGAATATCAGCGAAGAGAAGCAAAAACTTGATGGCAGGGTTCTACCACGGCTGCTCGGCTGGTTGAGGCACGGGCTTGGAAAGGGCGCTCACCAGCCAAGCAAGCGCGAGCAGTAAGTCAGCCCGCGCATGTCGGGAGCAGCAAGTAAGCAGGACATGTCTCTTTCTTCTCTTCTCGTGGCCGGTGAGGAGTGACAGACAAACGTGGAGACAAAAAAAAACGAGGGGCGGAGCACTTAGTTTTATTGCCTGCTGGCCATGTGCGTGCGGAAGGAGCATGACACCCCCACAACAGCTGGGGGGCCCCACCGATCAGCAGGAGGGAGGTGCGGCACGCCCCGTGCTCTGCGAGACTCCCCTTTTCACACTCACCCACCCGTTTCGGTGTACCTGTGGCTATTCCTTTTCCTTCTCTTGCACCGACGGCAGTAATAGGTGAGTGGTGCTGCGTTCTCTTTCACGTGGCTACGTGAAATCCGTTTTTGTCATTGGCTGTCTTCTCCCACTCCTTTTCTCCAAGACATAAGAACGAACGACAAGCGCAACAAAATATATTAACAGCTACAGGCACATTACGAGCAATGAACCGTCCAGATGCACCAGTTGGGGGAGCGAGCCAGGGCGCACTGGTAGAGAACCAGGGTTATGTTGTCGAGAGAGGCGACAGACAGGAGTCCGAGGACACCGCCAAAGGAAAAGGCCGGTGCTGCGCCATTGGGTCGTATGCACTCGGTGTTGTGATGATTCTTTGCGTGGCTGTGATATGGACCTATGCATCCGTGCTCATTCAGTACATCTTCTCGGGGCAGTCGTACGAAAAGCCCTTTTTCATGACATACTTCAACACGGCTGTGTTTGCCGTCAACAACATTGGCTTTCTCCTGCTAGAGTCGTGGAGGAGTCTTCCGTGGAAGAATGAGAAGGAGGGCGTGCCTTTGATTGTTTATGATGACGCCGTTAAGAAGGTGTATGAGGGAAGAGTCTCAGAACCTGATAACAACGAGGCGAGTGAGGAGGGGGCAGGGCATGGCTGTGAGTCAGAGGGTAAGATCCCCCCTCTAAGGCCGTACAGCAAATATCGGCTCTTCAAGTGCGCGTTTTTGTTTTGTCCAATCTGGTTTGTTGCCAACTCGCTGTTTAACTTGTCCCTATCAAAGACCTCGGTTGCTTCTGTCACCGTTCTGAGCACGACATCGGGCGTTTGGACCTTCATTATTTCTCTGATCTTCTTCGGGCAGCGCTTCACCGCGCCGTGTGTTCTCGCCATACTGTTCAGCGTCGGAGGTGCCGCGATGGTTGCGTTCTCAGACGCAGCGAATAAGGAAAACGAAACCATTGAGGGCGATATCTACTCGCTGCTGTCCGCCATGTCCTATGCGGTGTACACCAGTGTGATCAAGTGGCATGCGTCTGACGATGACAGGTACAGCATCATCATGCTCTTTGCTTTCGTTGGTGCACTGAATACCATATTATTCTGGCCATTTGTTGTTACGTGGCACTACACGGACTTCGAGAGATTTGAGTTGCCCAACCCGACTCAGTTTGGTCTGATGCTTGTGAACGCGCTAGTTGGGACAAACCTTAGTGAGGTACTGTGGGCGCGCGCCGTCCTGCTCACCTCCCCTGTCGTGGCGACCCTGGGCCTGACCCTGACAACACCGCTGGCAATGACGTCGGATATTTTGATCAAAGGAAAAGGATTCAACGTCATGTACATTTTTGGAGCAGTGTTTTTGACTATGGGGTTCATTCTCATCAACTTGGACGGCCAGATCACCAGGCTTTGGCGCCGCTGTGTTTCCCCCCGCAGCAAAGTCGACTGAGTGGCGCGGGCTCCGTGACAGCGGCGCCAGGCCGAAGAGGAGGAGGAAGGGGCAAATGCGTGAAGTAATATGTAATACGTAAGGGATGTGGGAAGAGGTGTCCGAGGGGTCCCCCGGTGGAGTGTCAAAGGAGGAGTGTTCGGCCGCAGCTGCTGAGTGGTAACAGTTTGAACAGCTGCGGTACGATCGTGAAAGTGGGGAAAGGTAAAAATGAAGTCCTTCGGCAAAAATTGAAGGAAGTGGTAAATGTGTTTTTGGGCCGCAGCGCCCGTTCCTTAACTTGTTTCTTCCCTCCTGATTTTGTTTTGTGATTGGCTTTCTCATCGCCCGCATGAGATTTGCGTCGTAAGAAATACATCTGGTTTTGGGTTGAGGGAAATAAAATGCAGGAAAGTAGACACGTAAAGCCAGATACTCGCTGGTGCTGCATGTTTAGGCAATTTCGTGGTAATTACTCCCCCTTCTCCGGGTAAAATTGCTTTTTTTGTCCAGCCCCTCTCTGGGTTTACCCATTTGTGTTTCTTATATTATTATTATTATTATTAATTAGCTTTGTAATGATATATCCGCTCCAAAACATATTTCTTCTTATCACCCGACCCGCCCCCGGAAACCCCCACGGGTGGTAGCAGGACCGGGAGACGATCGGTCATGCGGGTTTGGGATGAACATATTTGTTGCTGCTGTTGTCTCAAGTTATTTTTGTATGATTAATATGTTATCGAAGGCCTATGAGTAAGGGGTGAAGGAAATTATTAGTAGTGTTACCGCATTTCTTAATGAACATATATTTCTTTCTTTTTTTGTTATTTCATTACCCTTTCATCTCCTGCAGGAACCCCACGCTCACTGATTTTCTATTTTTATTTTTTGAGGATTCGTTATGTGTGTTGATTGGTTATATTTCGCCCACTAGTTTTATCTTTTCGTCAGTGTTTGCTTTCACGCCTCTATGTGATGAATATGTTTATATACTCTCCTTCGAAACATGATCCAAAGGAAGGGGAATCCAAAAAAGGCGGTGCACAGACAAAGTGACGCGTACGAATACACGCAATAGAGGTTTGACATACGAGCAGGGTAGCAGACACAACATCGACCCACTGGCGGGACATGTTGCTTGTGGATCGCAGGGTCGAGGGTCTGCACTGCGGAGCGGTCCTCGCACCTCGGGGGTGGTCGCTACGCACCCACCACGACGTACTGGACAGCTGTTCCATGAGCGTGGCGCAGTTTGTGTGCCCCGATTCGCCATCAGCCTTCCTTTACGTGGCAGAGCAGTTCATTAAGCGGATTGCCACCGGGTCCGAAGCCCCGGGCGACTTGGCCGACTTCCTCACCGGGTCGACGGGTGCGGCAAAATCCGCGCTATGTTCGACGTGGGAGGTATGCCCGCCACCTCACGGCGGGGTCCGTAACGTCCTGGCGGCACTATTGAAGCGACATGCGCTGTTGATTAGTGTCGTGTTCAGCTCTGCTGGGGAGGAAAAGGAGGCCTCCCGTGTGGCAGCATGCTTCGATGAGATCATTTGCAGCCTCAAGAAACGTTATGCTGCGTTAGTGGAAGAAGAGGAGGAGGGAGCAGACCGTCTCGATTGGACTTGGGGCGGACATGCCATTGTCACGGAACGTGGCGGGTGTGTCGTCCGAATTTCCTCACGTCTGGCACTTGGCACGATGTGGCGGCCACTCCCAAGGACCTGCAATGCTGTAGCGCTCTTTAAGGCTGCGACAGAGCTGGGATTTTTATCGGAAAACTTGCACATTACCACACAAACGGCTCATGGTGATGATGTGGAAGTCGCTGCGGTACTTCTCCCACTTAGACCCGGTGTTTCTCTGATGAAGCGCAGTGCAGTGCGTAGGGTTTTTGAAAAGCACATTCGGAGCGGTGGTTGGCGCTTCAAGCAACTAATGACCCCAGAGCATGACCCGGGGCGGGGCGCAGTGTTAGTGTGCAGCACTGTCTATCTCTTAGTTGACGAGAGGGATAGCACCCCGTGCCGTATTGTGGCGCAGCTGGTGGAACCGCGTGTCGGAAGTGACAGCTGCGTCGTTCTGTTGACCATTCCCCCTAAAACTATTGTTGACCCAACTGATGATTCCACTCCCGTAACTGACGCGGGCGTTACTGAGAGCGTCACGAAGGCAACAAGTCACTGCCAGGCGTACTGTCAGTGGCTCCTCTCGGCGTTTAACATGTCAATTGCAACCACAACCTCTTGGTCCACACTGTGCGTGGGAAAGGGTTCGGGTTTTTTGTTCCGGCAAAGGAATCTTGTAGTCCAGCTCCCCGCAGCATCGGCACGGTACGTAAATGCCAGCGTTGAGGCAACGGCTTCCGTAATTGGAGGCGGGAGTGAATCAACCTCACTGGGCTCTGTCACCGTGGAGGCTGACGACACCGAAGGCAATACTAGGCGGCGAGTTATTGTCACGCTGCTGCGGGAATTCCGCTGTGTTGAGGATTACGTGGACTTTATCATCACAGAATATGCGTACGAAACCCCCTTGGAACGTAAATCCGCTGTCACTCGCCGCCGCGAAAGTCCAGTGAGTACGCTCCTCGCTCCAAAGGAAACGGCTCAAAGAAGCTCCAGTGCCCACACGTTTTGGATTCGCCTCGGGGAACACGGGGCTGTGCACTACGCTGTGCGTGAGTGTGGCGTGGGGCGTCTTTTGTTGATGCAGGCGCTTGTGATGGGTCTCGGGAATGCTGACGACGTGGCTGTGCAGCGGTGGGAATCGTGGGTGGCTGGCGTGGGGGTCGCTACCGTTGAATCTGAATGAAGGGAAGCGAGAAAAAGGAACTGAGGCACTGTTGTCAATGAGTTTTGTGCGTGGGCAAGGTGTCCCTTATCTTTTTCTGCGACACTTCGGAGTTCGACGGGCTCCCCGGCGCAGGCACTCCATGCCTGGCTCGAGTCCCTGCCGCGCCGCTGTTGCGTAAGTTCCAGTGCGCCACTGCTACGCGGAAAGTGCGTACCGGATTGTGTAAACCTCCTTTTGAATGCGCATTTTTTTGAGTATCCACACCCTTCCAAAACATCTTTCTCCTCCTTCTCGCTTTCACTTCTTTGGGCGCGTGCCTGTGACACCCACCACACTGGCGTAAGAGCATACATCCACACAAAGAAATACGTAGCTGTATGTGTATAGCGTGCAGTATTTAAACTCCTCTATAAAGGTCCTGATCAATTTGCTTGCTTCGTCGTGAACTGCATACTTCTGTTACCGAATTTTCGTGAGATCATGGTATTTGGTGGCGTTCTCTTCCCTCGCGCTGCTGTTGCATTTCCCACGCCTCGGCTCCAACGGGGAGTTGTGGACTGCAATGATCGCGGGGCGCCAACTGCTCGTGTTGTGCGACAAAAACCTCTGTGCAAGCGGGCCACTCCCGGTGCCGGGGACGAGGATAAGCGCGAAAATGGCGGGGTGAGTCCGTCCAGGACCTCCGATGGGGCGACATCCCTCGCTGTTTGTCGCATTCGATACAGCGACACGAACGGCGACGTTCGCATCGTAGTTGTTGCATCAGGAAAAGTGACTGTTGTCTGCCTTGAGAGGCTCCACATGCAGTTGCACTACCATCCCGTCTGTGTAAGCGCTGCCGAAGATGTAAGACGGGGTGCATTCTCAGCTGCTGCTTCCGATGTGCAGATGCCGACGTATTTGGCGTGGTGGCGCCCCACCACGGCTCAAAAAACTGCTAGGAATGTACTGGACGCGGAGTTTGTGACAGACAGTGCCATTGTGGTTCTTTACCTCGATGAGGTGGTGCTGATTGAACTACAGGAGCACAAGCGCAGAGGAGAAACTTGTGAGTGGAGTGGAGAGACGCGGCTAAGCTGGCGCATGTGCATGTCGTACATCAAGCTAGCCGTATGTCGCGTGGGGTTGTACCTGGCCGTTTCCACTCAATCCTCTATTGTGGAAATTTTCCCACTGCGCACGAGGCTACGCAGCAAGCGAGGGCCCTCAAAGCAGTGCGTCGCCGCGGCTCCCCAACCGATCCTTCAGACCCCCCAGCAAACAGACGCGGGAGGGCAGGAATTAACCTCCTCTCGCCCATACGCCCCCTCCCAGCTGGAGGCTGCAGACATCGATGCGTTTGTGTGGCGGGGTGCATCTACGAGGTTAGGTGGTGACGAAATTGTAGCGTTAGAGTGGCACCGCGTATCCGCCGCAGTTTTTTGTGCGTCACGTGCCGAGACAAAGACAGTGGACAGCTGTACCTATCATTCTTTAGGGTATGGCCATACACGGTGATGGAGGCACCGCGGACATGGGCCAAAGTGGGGGATCTGCAGTTGAACGTCGTGGTCAACTCGGAGTCCTCCACCAGTTACGGTATTGAACTAATGCTTGTACCTGCTGGGAAAGTTTTACTAAGCTCCGTATCACCCGGGGTCTTCTCATCGTTTCACGTTACTCCCAGCCAAATGCATTCGCGTTGCGATGATCCAGAAAACAGTGTACTGGAACTTCTCTGCATTGAGGACGATGGCACTATGGTGCGCACAAACTTTCATTTTGACCAGCAGGGTTGTGCTTGTCTTGTCCGGCGTTCCAATAGGAATAGCAGAGTGGTGGAGCTGCTTGGTCCGATCCAAAAAGACTTCGGTAAGATTGTAGAGACCAAACTACTGCCGTCGTGTAGTCCACGTGGCGTACTGTTCGGGACGTTGACACCTTACGCAGAGCGCCTGGCGGAAGCCCGGCTCTACCGCCTGGTGTTGCACTTTCAGAATGGAATGATTGCGAAGGTCGTGGTGGACCCCACCAGGGCAGCTGTCCGCGTGGAGGCGTTTCTAACGCTTGGCGTGGACGTGCACCCCCCACTTATTACCGCAGTCACGGTTGATGCTGTGACCGGGCCGCAGCAACTTTTTCTAGGGTTCACACGAAAGAGAGTGTTTGTGATCAAACACGTGCTCCGTTCCGGTGGGATGGCTGAGGCATCGGTTCCGGCCGTAGCACCAGTCCCTGAAGAATGCTTCCAGAGGTTTGTTGGCGAATTTGAAGAGGTGGGGAGCAATGGCACTCATACGGAAACGAAGAACGGGGGCAGTGTGGACGATGTAGAAGCCGTGAAACTTTTCATGGAGGCAAGGTGTCCAGAGAAGCTGCGCATGATGCCAGCACTTTTGAAGGCGTGCAATGGTGACGCAACAAAACTGTTGAAGCAGTTGAGAACGAAATACGCCCTTGTAGAGTCGCCGGTACTGCGCGGCGGCACCACAGGTCACGAGGAGAAAAATGATGCGGTCTGCCAAATGCAACGCAACCAATTTGATCCAACAAACCCGCGATTGCTGATGACAGCCTTACAGATTAGTGGGCTTAAGGTAGCTTCCGAGGGTATTTATTGCCGTGTTGAACTTTCCGTAAGTGATCCAGGACGTGGACAGTGCCAGCAGCACTGGTACATCCCCATCCTCATGACGGAGAGCCCCACAACCGGGGAGATCGACGTCACCGCACGTGACGTGTTTCTTCCAGCAATGGCTCCAGTGAAGTGTCTGGACGTTGCCCCATTGTATGACACGCCACCCTGTGGGCGACTTACCGACGTAGATGTAATGCGTGTTAACTGGGACGCGTCCACGAACGCGCTTACCATGCACTCCACCGTGCTGCCGCACGATCCTCCGTTGCAGCTGCAGCCACTGGAGGGCATGCGACACCCCTACAACCCAGTAAAGTTTGACTGGGCCTGGCTAGTAAGTGGGGATTTGATCGTGTGCGTCATGGGGGCGACGAACTGCACACCGCCTGAAACCGTGCTGGTGGTGTACGTGCTGGACACATTACGCAACATCGCGTCGCAGGCGACTTTTGAGAGGGAGTTGGTGATCCATGATGTGGCAGCTTTTTTTATTAGTGACTACACAGGGCTGTTTGTGCTTCAACACGATACGAAGTCTATCGTACGTTGGAGACGTGTCACCACAAACATCGATGACACCAACAGCTCCCAGTGGAAGAAATTTGTCATAAGAGATGGAAGCGAGCCGTGTGAAGCAGTAGTGGCGGCGGCTCCACTATGGGGGGAGAGCGGCTCCATAGGCGGTGTTGAGAACAGTCGTGCGTCTTTTACAAGGCTCGTGTGTGTTTCACCAGAAGATGGTGTGATCAAAATATGCGAGACATCACCGGCACAGAACGCACAGGTGGAGAAAAGGAATAAGGAGCAAGCAGAAGACACTGATGTTGTGCATGCACCTGGGGGTGCCACGGAGATGGAAAACTACCACCCCACAGTTATGTCCCTGCTGCTGGCAATGAGAAGAACCCGCATGGTACAGTACGGGCTTCGGTGTATTTTAGGGCTTCCCAATGGATCAGCGGGGGACACAACGAACTCAGAAAGCGAAGAGCCGCGACGAATCGCCGAGGCACTTTGCCGCAACCCGGTAAACACAGCGGCTGGCGACTTTCCGGACCCCGTGTCGACTGAAGGTATGCACACCGCCGACGCTGTCGTCCGCGACTCGTCGTTTCTCTGTGACCATGCAACACTGAGAGCGCAGCTGGAGGAGGAAGAGGGCCAGTGCGACTACACTGCCGCGTTCGGTGCGGGGATTCCACCGGAGCTGCTCGATGGTGTCCTGAGCCCCCTCATGCAGGTGTCGCAACCAGGCCTGAGTAGCCAGGATCAGCTCGCGCTTCTGTGCACAGTGGAGGCCCTGCGGGCTACTCGCCTGTCTGACGTTGCCGCAGACCCTAGCGCTTCCCGTTACCTCTTTTCCCACAAACTGGATCAGCTTCGACGGCGGCAACGCGTTTCCGTCCCAAACATGGGGAGCTTCCCCATGGGACACGCGAGTTTCATGTGGGCTGCGCTCTCCGATGTACAACAACAGCTGCTTGGTGCCCTATTTGCTTCCGACAACAGCGCTCTGCCTTGGGCGGATGTGGAGTTGTCTGGTGTGTCGTTTTGGGTGCGTTCCCTTCATAGCTTGCGCGGGATTGCCGAGCGCGTGGCCAGGGAGAAGTTTCAGCAGAACCGTGACGTTCGGGAGTGTGCGCTCATGTACTGCCTTGCACGAAGAGCCGGTGTGATCGCAGCGCTGTGCAGGACGACTGGAAATCCCAAACTGGAGGCATTCTTCTCCCGCGACTTTAGTGACCCAAAGAATCGTGCAGCTGCCTCAACCAACGCATATGCCGCTGTCAGCAAAAACCTACTCGAGTACAGTGCCGCTTTCTTCGTACTTGCCGGCGAAGCGCGTAACGCGGCGCAGGTCTTGTTACAGCGTCAGGGTAACGTTCCTCTCGCGCTTTTCGTTATGCGCCTCGCGTGTGACGACGATCCTAGCGACATGGTGTGGTTCATGGAGCAACGCAGACGTGAAGCGGAACACTGCGGTGCCATGAGTTTTTGGGAAGAGGCATGCCTCCTGTGGCGTTGTGGACAAAGACGCGAGTCTTTGATGACTCTGGCGAGGCAGCCGCCGCTGTGCGCTGTGGAGGCCGCCGATAGGTTTGCGCTGCTAACGTTTGCTGGGCGACGCGGTGCTGCAGAAAAACTGCCACTGCAAGAAACAGTGCCCTTACTCATGCGCACGGCGCGGCTTTCCTGTGCAACGGGAATGAAACTGGCGGCACTGGCGTGCTGTCGCGAAGTGGAGTCCTGGCTACAGCAGCTGCTGAAGGAAAGTGAGGGCAGTGGGAAGTCGGAGAAGTTTGACACCTCCGCAAGCACGTGTTCGAAGGCCCCGCCCCGGATAGTTGCTGATCTCAACACGGGAACACTAACATTTGGTGGGTTTGGTATGGACGACGATGAAGGTGTGCCGGAAACTTCGCCAAAGCTGGACGTGGTGGAATCAGAAACCTGCACGTCGGGTGTGGCCGGGAAGCCGGTAACAAAAAAGGACTTTCCTGTAGATCACACTGCCGTATTAACACTGTCGCGTGAGTTAGAATTTCTTAAGAAGAAATTTTGCTCTCCATCGGGCCCTCCAGTGGTGCAGGAGCACCAGAAAGCTGAATGCAGCGCCGCGGCTAACGCTGTTCTCATATGCACAGCGCACTTACTCATCGCTGATGGAAGCAGCTCTCCACTTGTGGGTGTAGAGACTCACTTGAGGAAGTTATTGGAATGTCTGCCGTCAATTCGGCAGGATCATAGCGACCCTGAGAACTACAGCTGTGAGAGTGGCGGGGCGGGGCTGCGTCTTGTCATCGTTGCGTTGGGCCTTGTGTTGATGTCTGCGGCGGCGCGCAATGGTGACTACGCATTGGCGAGTGCACTACTCGGTCTTTCAACCATTGATGATGTTCTGATGGAGGAAAGGGCCGAAACAGTAACAGTGCACACAGTTGCTGTGTACATGCGCACGGTGTACGGCGTGCTGGACGACGTGAGGGTGCTGACGGGTCAGTGGTGCCAGCGTGCCGAGCTGAAGAAGGAGGAGAAAGTAGAAGAAAATCAAAACTTTGATGGGCCGGAGACGGGGGGAAATGAAACTTTCAGTTTTTTATTCTCTAATCCGTTCGAGGACGATATTAACCGGGGGTTCAACTTCTACCAGGAAGCAGACAAGGCGGGAAGGGAAGAAGAAGAAGAGGATAATGAGGCAGCACACCGAGATACACTGCGTACAGCGCTATTTTCGTGGTGTGCCGCGCATTTGCACTTGTGTGCGTTAAAAGAGTTGCACCGGGAGACAGCTCGCCTTCGCGCAGTGTTGCATGGACCGACCTCCACTCACACACTCCTGCAGATGTGGCTACTAAGCTACCTGCTGTGCCGCGTCACGCTCAGGTTCAACTCAGCTGCGGACGGACTTATGGGTGCCGTTTTCCTGATTCAGAAAACAAATGAAACTGGGCAAGCGTGTCCCAACGGCATCTTTATGGAAGTGTTGCTGCAGCTGCGGCACATGATTGAGGTTCTTGAGCGTGATGTTCCCAGCATCAGCTGCCCGCCACTCAACCCAGATGGGACGAAAACTTTGGAGCAACAGCATGCAAGGTACTCAATGTTGCTGAGTTTGTGTGTCACGAACTCAGACGCCCTCTGGCAGCTGCCGGTGTGCAACACGAACCTTTCCGTCACTGTAGAAGCGGCGCTGATGCTGCTGAGTGATGCAACGTCCCCGCACACTGCAGAGCACCTTCTATGTGGCCGGCTTACTCAATCCACAACGTCGGCACTGCGGCTCGTGGAAGCCACATGGCTACAACGCTACCACACATCCAGAAGCTACCGCGAGCAGTTCTTAGTTTTTCCTCCAGGAGGCAGGACTTCGGCGGTGGTGTCGACCAATCGTCTCATACTGCAGCAGTCCGACCGCCCCGTCTGCGCCGTGGATTACGACCGGTACTCCTGCGACGCGATTGTATGGTCCACAGCGGCCCGCGTTGTGGTACGAAACGGGTGTACCAGTGTCTTATTGAAAGGTGCGGAAAGTCCCCCCGAGGAGCAAATTCAAGGCGCCACGCCGCAGCTCCATCCCTCAGCCAGTGCTGTCCAACGTGCAAATCCCTCATTCGTGGAAATGATGTTTGGACCTGTGAGTGGGGAAGGAAAGCCTGAATCGAACAACCGCAAGATGTTGTCAAACCGACCAAGCCTGCCCCTTCTGGACGGCAGCGACGTGACGGCACATCCCCATCTGCCCTTCTTCAGCGCGCCGCATGAAGACGGCTGCATCGACTTGTACTCCTTCACCGGGACGAGATGTGTGAAGACGTTTGACTGTGGAAGCAGTCGGGCGGCGACGAGCGTCGCCTACTCGGTGGAGGGGAATATGTTCGTGGCCGGCCTTATGGATGGCAGGGTGGCCGGTTGGCGTTTTGATGTCACACCTGCGGAACGCGCCGCACCGCCCCTCTTCGTGTATCACGTGCTGCCTGCAGGCGGTATCCGGACTGTGACGTTTTGCGGGGACTCGCAGTCGATGGTTGCAGTTGCTGGTTTTCGTATGACACGGGTCTATCGGACGGATGCGGCGCTCAGGAAAAGGAAGGCAGCGCCAGCCCTCTGGGAGAAGAAGGAATCGAGGACATAAGACGTCCGGAAGCGCAGAAAACTGTAAGGGCAGGGTTGTTTGGGTTTCGAAAGGCGGCATTTTGTGAGCGTAGTGCCACGGGGTGCTTGTTGATTTTGGACCTCGTCCTCCGCCCTGGCACGTACGCCTGCCGGGAGTTGCCCTTCATTCCAAAACATGCAGTGTACTTGGAAAGGTTGGAGAGCGTTGTGTGTGTAGCTGCTGACGGGGCAGTGGCCCTGTACGACATCTGGAAGTCACGCCTGCACACCTTCGCACCTTCACCAGACAAAACCATCACATGCGCAGCGGTCAGTTCCTACGACGACATCATCGCGCTCGGTACCGCGGATGGCTGTGTGCTTCTTCTGCACTCGCACGGCGTTCGTGAAGCGGCGTCCGCGTGTCACGAGGAGTTTCAGTGTGCATTTGCAGAGGGTGATGCTCAGCAGGTGCTCTCATCGGAAAAGTGTCTTCTGTCAAAAGCGTCCACATTACGGCTGGTGTCAGAGGGTGCGCCGCTGTGTGACGTGCAGAGCGTCGTCTTTTCGCCATCTGCCCTGCTTGCTGGCCTTGCTGATGGGAAAATTATCGCGGCATCGCTCATGCTGGACAGCACCGCTGTCAACATTTGTTAACCAAATGCAAAGAGATCGGTTTTCGCTACGCCTTTGTGCATTGCTGTTGACCTATACCTCACACTGCTCTCATCGCAATAACTTATTTTTGTATCGCATAGGCATCTTACATTTTTGCTCCTTCCTCGTCCCGTTGCTGTGCCACGAAGGAAACTGAGGAAGAGCTTGCTTGCTTTGTGGCTCGACTCTATCCTTTTGCCGACCACTGATACACGTTATTGGTAACTTTACATACGCCCCTAACCCTAACCCCACGCACACAGACATATATATATATATATTGTCCTTCCAACATTAACCCTTTCAGACTAGGCGATAGCTATTGCTGTCAGGCGGGTGTGTTGACAAGAGCAGCAATACTTCAACGCGCGCTTGCACACGGCGGGGAGGCCACACATCACCGTGGACCGCATCCCCGGATTTATTAGAAACCTGCAACGCTCCTATAGGCAGCAGCGTAAGTTGGGCAGGGGCGGCCACGATGCGTCACTCCTTGCGTCTACTCATCGGGGCCGAGGGTAACATTTTCATGTCGTCAGTGCGTGACAAGCAGTACCTTCAGCACCGGCTCGCCACCCTCGGTAAAGCCGAGCAGCAGCAGCCGCTGTCGGAAGAAACGATCCAGCGACTGACAACGTCGGCCGGCAGCGCGGAGTTCCTCTTCAACAAAGCAGCGGGCCTGCAGCCGACCAACATTGTGGACGAGGCGACAGGCGTCCAGGTGGGAAGCGCGCAGCCCGATCCCGTGCGGTACGGGGATTGGGAAGGGAACGGCCGGTGCCACGACTTCTAAGCGGCGCAGGAGGGGAGGCGTAGTGAGCACGCGGCGCGGCTCGTGGTAATGCGTCCCGGGTCACCCTGAAAGCGGTGCTGTTTTTTTTTTTCTTATTTGTTTACTTATTTATGCAGGGTTTACCCGTGTAGGATGGAAAGGGGTGTATCGGTTTCAGTGAGCGATTCGAGTTTATGTGTAGTTACGTGCACGAACAGACGGAGAGGTACCAAATGTTCTCCTTTAATTTCGTATTGCCATGGCCCCTCAGGGAGTCCCCCGGGGGCGCCTGGATGCACGTTTAGTGTTGTGTAGGCATACGGGCCACCTTGCAGGGTTTACCTCTATTTAACTCCCTGTCACCCTCATGTGCTTCTTTTCTCACTCCTTCCTCTCTCTCTTTTTTTTTTCGTCTTTTCCCATAAACCGTTGTGGCGTACCGTCGGCATCGCTATTTATATCGTGCGTGGCAGTTCTCAGTACACAAAACAACAAAAAGTAACAGTTTTTTACGCCTGTTAAAAGGGCGGGAAGAAGAGGGGAGGTGGGAAAACGTTGGTTAATTGCAATAGTTAATAGGAGGGACGAAAGCTTAAGGGGCGGAAAAGGAGGAGTCGGAGTGGTTTTGTTTCATCGCACAGTCACCATACGCAAGCGGGGGGAGAGCTGAGTGTGCTGAAGACGTCTGACAAGACCCAAGATAAATAAATAAAAAATAAGCCAAGAGAGGAGAGAAAGGTTTATAAAAGAAGGAAAAGGAATAAGGAGAGGTTCAATCATTGTGTTTACGGTCCTATCGTCGCCGTCAATTCATGTCGATGAATTTATTTAACTTTGGTCACCCCTGTGAGCATCAGCTGCGCCGCACGTGCATCGGTGGCACGAGTTGCCCGCTGAACGGCTACCCTGACAGCTGGTGCTGCAGTTATATCAAAGGTAAGATCAACTTTAAGCGCGATAAGCCGTGCGAGGGTTTACGATGCCGATGGGGATTCCTGCACCCACCGATAGCGCAGTTTGAGATCGTCACGCAGGTGCTCAACGAGAGCCGTCCCATCGCGCAGAAGATTGAAGAGGGAAAGGAGGAAATTCTCACATTTAGCATAGAGAACAACCATATCGTGGACACAGTGCAGTGTGCATTGAGGATGTTGCACAACCCTCCCAGCACCTTCACAGCACCCATTGGACAGCTCCTCGCCTACGCAGCACTGCGGGCGCGGGACACGAAGGTGTTTATGCAGCTCCTCAAAACAGTAAAGAAGCCCGTGGATGGGTATTTGTTAGGCGCGTATGACTACCTCATGCGTGGCGCCCTCCCGCCTCCCATTGGCAGCACCGGCAGTGGTAGCAACAG
Source organism: Trypanosoma congolense (assembly GCA_002287245.1). NCBI lineage: Eukaryota > Euglenozoa > Kinetoplastea > Trypanosomatida > Trypanosomatidae > Trypanosoma > Trypanosoma congolense. Next base: position 88,680 of record NHOR01000219.1, on the reverse strand, counting down.
CAGCAACGGAGCCAGCGGCAATGCGGGGCAGGGAAAGGCTGCAGGAAAGAAATCCGGGGGTGGAAACAATAGCAGCAGCAACGCTAACAGCAATCCTGCTGACAAAAAGGAAGACATCTCTGATGAGCTAAAAAATGATATGGTAGATCTTATGAATGCCGCCCTTAGCTCCGGTGGGCAGCTGGTCAATAGGGAGGACCAGCACACGTTGCAGGCAGTCTTCATTCAAGCCCTTCGCAGTTTCCCAAAGAGTAACAAAAAGCGCCAGGAAATGTTGGAGCTGGCCGTTGCAAAGTTTGGCACCAAACCAGGGCCGAAGGGTACAGTGGTGCAGACACCAGCAAACACCACTGTGGCAACAGCGACAGTTGCATCCACGGCCGTTAGTAACAATGCGGCCCCGGCGAAAGTGACCGCAGCGGCCGTTGTCCAAGGCGGAACCGCGCCTGCCTTGAAGCCAGTGGTGCGAGCGGCAGAGTCAGCGCCAGAGGATGGGATCATCGTCCAGCAGCAGCAGCAGCAGCAGCACTCCAGGACACAAAGCGGCATGAACACTAGCAGCGGTGGCGGGAGTAACGGTAATTATGCCAGTGTTAGCAACAGCAATGGCAGTGGAACAACTGCTGCTGCGGTAGTCGCCGCGGGTAATAGTTCCACGCGGCGCACGCATCCCACCAGTGGTACCGTATCACCTAGCGCACCAGCAGCCGCACGCGCCAAGGAATCTGTGGCTGTGATGCCGCCCTCCCGGCAACAGCACTTAGCGCCGATAGCTGGTATCAGTCAGCTCGTGCAGCCGTCGAAGCAGGCTGTGCAGGGCCGCTACGACCCGATCCGTACCGATCTGCCGCTGCCTAACATCACGGTGTTCGGTGGTCTCTTTGGTCTTACGCCTCAGTCCGCCACCTGGGCGCCGCTCGGTTCTGCGTTATCGCGGAAGGCGCCGCTAGCAACCCAGTCCAGCGTTGTGGTGGGTGCCGCAGGGGTTCCGGCTAATGCCGTCGGCGAGGTGGACGAGAAAACGTTCCGGTTCTTGTCACCCACCACGTCCGGGGTCAACTTTTTCGGTGGGATCGACACGCTGGCACCGGAGCACCAGCTTCTGAAGAGGATCTGCGACGACTGAAAAATGAGGGGAGCGAAGGGGTCGAGAGGTATGAGGATTAGTTGCCAATAAGGACTTGTTAGGAAGAAATCGGAAGAGAAAGGAGGAAGGAAGTTAAGAGGGGGGAGGGTGCAGGGAGGTAAAAAAGTAGGTAAGGTGACAACAACAACGACAAGGAGAGAAAAAAATGGTTTCTGGCTCCGTAACGCGGCGTGCCGTACACATACACATACACGTACACTCAGTCGGTTGGTCATGTTGGAGGCTGTCTGCGAAGTGTTTTATTTTCGTATTAATATTCCTCCTACCAGCCCTTTACAGCGGGGGGAGGCAAAGGAAGAAGCAGAAAAAAGGGAGTAGCCCAACTAAGGGAATACTCCCCGCGCCTGCTGTATTTGGTTGGTGTCTGTTTAGCTTTCCAATATGACTTAGTTTGTGTCAATCCGTCGCTACCACTTACGACCACCATCGCTTGCATCCCTCCTGTCAGTTGTGTCCTATCCACCGACACCATATGCGTGTGTGTGCTTATGATTTTTATTTATTTCTTCTTTTGAGAAGAAGAAGAAGAAAGTGCTGAAAAATGTATCTTCAATCAAAACGTCCTTTCCGCTCTCTCTCTCCCCCTGTTTTCTTTTCCACTGCCGTGCCTCGGAAGAGTGATGCCAGGAGTCATTACAACGCAGTAAAAGCTTGCGCGCCTGCCTAGCACTAAAGCGGTTAGCACAATGAAGCCTCGCCGTGCCGAATAAACGGAAGAAAACATCAAATGGGGGGATCATTTGCTGTTTCTTCTTTGGTAGTAGCGTTAATGATAAAGTCAGGTGAGTATCAAAAGGGAAGAAGGAGGCAGCGTGTGAGTGTGGGGAGGGAGAAGTGGTCGAATCAGAGCTAAAAGTGGAGGAGGAGGAAAAGGAAAATAAAATAAAAGGACGCAAGACCAATCACGACAAAGCAGTCGAGAAGTAAAAGTAAACCTCCTGAACGGCAGTTGGTGCGAGCGGCGGGACCGGTGTGACTTTTGAAAAGTCAAGGAGAGAAAAAAGGTGAGTCGTCGACTTTCATAGGCAGGCGGCAAGCCGATATACAAAAGGGGAGAGATGCAAAAAGTCGGTGAAAGAAAGTGGGAAGGGGAGCTCCTTCCAACAGTGGTGCAGGAAGACAGGCTAACAAAAGCGATTGATGGCAACCGAGCAGGGAAAAGCTGCCCTCACATCTTGAAACGGTTTTCTTCTTTTCATTTTTTTTTTGCTTCTTTTCTTTTCCTAAGCCGCTGAGCGCTGGTTAGAATTACGTCGAAGAGAAGCAACAGAGTATATTTCAAGAGAGAAAGCCTGAAGAGCTATTAAACAAAAAAAAACTCTGAAAGTAAACAAATAATAGTGGTAGTCGTAACAAATTAACAATAATAAAAGAACGCATAAGTAAGCGCACGGTAAAGGAAGGGAGCCAAGCATCATGTACGGCGGTACGAATGGTGGTGGAGGCTACCGAAGCGATCGTATGGGTGCTCTTGGCGCCAACCTGCAGGACGTAAAGTGGGACACGGTGAATGTGGTCCCATCGGAGTGGAATTACTACAAACCCCAGCAACAGCGCACGGATGCAGAGGTGGAGCAGTGGATGCGTGAAAACCATATCACCATCTATGGGGAGCGCGTGCCACAACCAATGCTCCTCTTCACCGACCTCGTGGCACCAGACACCATCCACCAAGGCTTCATGGACCTTGGTTACACGGCACCGACGCCCATTCAGTCCATCGCGTGGCCGATTCTTCTCAATTCGCGCGACCTCGTAGGTGTGGCAAAGACGGGCTCCGGTAAAACGATGGGATTTATGGTCCCAGCGGCCCTTCACATCATGGCCCAGCAGCCTATTCGTGCGGGTGAGGGCCCCATCGCGCTGGTTCTCGCCCCGACGAGGGAACTCGCGGTGCAAATCGAAGAGGAAACTCGCAAGGTCCTGCGCCGGTTGCCGCATATCACGACAGTGTGTTTGTATGGTGGCACACCGAAGGGGCCTCAAATTCGCGCCCTTCGTGCTGGGGTCCACGTGTGCATTGCGACGCCCGGCCGACTCATCGACTTGCTGGAGATCCGCGCCGCAAATCTGCTCCGCGTGACGTACCTTGTGCTTGACGAAGCGGACCGCATGTTGGACATGGGCTTTGAGATTCAGATCCGAAAGATCTGCCAGCAAATCCGCACGGATCGCCAGACGCTCATGTTCTCGGCAACATGGCCGCAGGAAATCAGGAATTTGGCTGCCAGCTTCCAACGCGACTTCGTTCGTGTGCATGTTGGTTCCGAAGATCTCGTTGCCAATAATGACGTAACCCAGCATGTGTCTGTGGTGGAGGAATATGACAAGCAAAGGCGGCTGGAGGAGATACTGCAAAAAGTGGGGAAGCAGCGAGTCCTCATCTTTGTGAAAACAAAGCGTACCGCTGACTCCCTGCACCACTCGCTCCAGCGCATGATTGGCAGCTCTGCGATGGTCATTCATGGCGACAAGGAGCAGTCGCAAAGAGATTACGTGCTTGACCGCTTCCGCCGTGACGAGAAGTCGGTGCTTGTCGCGACTGATGTTGCTGCCCGCGGGCTCGACATTAAGAATTTAGATGTGGTTATCAACTTTGATATGCCCTCCAACATTGAAGATTATGTGCATCGTATTGGTATGTGAAACACTTTCCGGTTGAGTAAAACTAATCACACACACCCCTCTTCTCACAGGTGTACATTACATGTTCCCCCCTCCCCTTCTCCTTCCCTGCGGCGCAAATGATAAGGATCAAAAAAGTACGAGGCATGATCGCATTTCACCACGACGAGCACACACACACGCACACGCACGAACATAAATAACTATCCATAGATACACATTCACCCAAGCTCCCCCCTTTTCTTGTTGCTTCCTCCCCATCCTCTCTATCTTTCTTCGGTATATGTTTTAGTCTGGACGCACTTCGAAGTATCGTCCATTTGATTTACCTTTTCGCTACTTGTAGGTGCAGTAGGTAACGGTATGCATGGAATTGCATGCCTAAAGATCTCCTCCAGTGCTTGTGCTTGTGCTTGTGTGTGTGTGCGTGGAATGTGTATCTGCCATTGTGCTCGCGTCCGCATCTCTTCCCCTCTCGCCACCTCTCTCGGTGTCAGTCCACCGGCAACAGTTGTCTCACTCTTTTACTTTTGGTGCGATCATGCGGGGGACGAGCCGCAGGCCCCGTTTTTTTCTCTCTCCGTCCCTCGGGAAAGAAAGCAGGTGCTGCGCGGCTCCACATAAAACTGTGTTTCACCGGGTCATGCCCCGGTCGTATGCACGGGAACAATGTTCTGATGTGCCGTGCGTGGACATGGCTTTAATGGCTGCGGACTGTAGCGGTGTGTTGCAGCCAGTTGTAAGGGAGTCGGAGTGTTCGCATGCGTTTCCGCTGGTGAAGGAATAAAGCGGGCGAAAAGAGGTGGACGCAACAGCAGGGAAATTTTGAAGTGAAATCAGCGAAGTGGTCCCGGGGCACGAGCCGCTGTATCCATGGGTATGATCCACGCACATGCGCACCTCCCCGCCAATGCAAACAGCCACACATAACAAAAATCGACATCCACCCCTTTCAGAACGACCCGCGCATCTGAGTTGACCTCCAGGGCACCAATAAAGTGAGTATCTTCTTTGTCGGTGATGGCTGTCACTAACTCCTACCCCTCTTGCTTGCTGAAGTCACATGACAAACCTAAACCCTTTTTCTCTTCTCACCCCTTATCTCCTTGCACGTATCACTGCTACTACCGACGCTGTTGCGCGGCGTGCTTTGCTTCTTTTTTGCATGACCACTGTGACTTTTACCATTTCCAAAAGGTCGTACTGGACGTGCTGGGAAACGAGGCGATGCCTATACATTTGTTAGCAGCATGGACCCATCCAAGACCGTTCGTGACTTAATGGACATTCTTCGCCGAGTCAATCAGGAGATTCCGCCGGAGCTGTACGCACTCGCCAACCGTCCTGGCGGTGGTGGCAATAGCGGCCGCCGGGGCGGCTATGGCGGGCGGCGCGGCGGCGGTGGATTCGGCCGTCCCGTCATGCATTACGGTGCCCCGGGCAGGATGTCCGCGCCGGCCTACGGCCATGACCCGCGGGGTGTGTCACCGCGCTTTCAGCCGCACATGGACGCCGGCGGAGTGGCTGGGGCCTCAGGCGGGTGCTGGATGGGAGGAGCCACAAACCCGCAAAGTCGGCCACCGTACCACCCGGTGTATGGCGGAAACAAGCGCACTCGCGAGTCTCCCGGCGGCCTCTACTCAGATCCTCACCGCCGCCCGCCGGAGGGTGGTCACCATTGAGGAGAAAAAAGGGAAAAGAAAAACGGCCCTGTTGCCGGGCTGGAGGTCTCCAATGAAAGCGATGGAAAAAGTAGATGCGACTCACAAATATGCGGAAGGTCGGATTCTGTAACCGCAAACACCTGTGAATGTGGTGAAGGGCCCCCACCAGAAGAAAGGCACCCATGAAGGCAAACAAATATGAAGGAAAGGGGTGAAGTGATTTTTTTTCAAAAAAAAAAAAAGAGAGGCGTGGGAGTACACAGCACTCTGTGGTGGTGGGGATGTGCCTGGAGTGAAAGTGAAAATGGAAGCGGAAGGGGGAAATACAACTAAGTGGAGAAAAATTGCATGTGGTGTGAATAATTTTTTTTCTTTTCTTTAAAAAAAAAAAGTTGACGCGCTCATATGTTTACTTTTTTTCATTTCTCATTACCATTGTTTCATTCAACGAAGTGCATGTGTATATCTTCTTTTTTCTTTTGGTTGTGCTTTGACTCTCTGATACACGGCTCATCAGCTTTTTTCCACTCGCGTGAAGGAGAAAATGAAGCGTCAGACGGTGCAGGTGCTTCGGATATTACCGGAGGGGAGAGCAGGAGGGAAGGAAAAATAAATAAATAAATAAATAAAAACGATGTGTATTCTTTTCTTTATATATATATATATATATTTTTCTTCCCTTCTGCCTTCCTTTTGTGTGTATGTTCGACCTGCTTAGCGTCCTTCTCCACGCGACTCGGGAAGTGGTGTCTGCCGGTCCACAACACGACTCTTTTTTTCTTCACACACGTCGTTCACTTGCTTCTTCTCCATCGCGGACGATGCTTTCGTTTTGTTTTGTTTTGCTGTGCTTTATTGCTCGTGCGGTCGTCTAACTACCTTTTGGGTCTATTTTCTGCGCGTCCCCTACCTTTCCTTGAAAATCCTCTCCAACAAGCCCCCTTTTGTTGCAGCCACATGCGGTTATTCGGCGGTCGAGCGTAACAGCGACCGAAAACAACACAAAGTTGGATGGACGGGGGAGGAAGGGATCGTTGTGTGAGTGCGTCGTGTGGAAGAAGAAGAAGACGGGAAAAGAGAGGAAAAAAGGGCGATGAGAAGAAAGAACACGAGGAAGTTGATGTGGGCAGGGCGGGGAGGGTCGTCGTACACATGTCAGGTATTTTTTTCTCTTTTTCTTCTGCCGTGTTTCTTCACTGGTGTGTGGGTTACGGTGGAGGAGCAACGGAGAAGCCGGGGGGGGGGTCAAAAAAAAAAAAAAGTGGGGGGAAACTTATATTAGCGGTTGTTGTTTTTTCTTTTTTTTTTGCGGGGGGTGTGCGTGACTAAGTGAAACGGGACAAGTAAAATAAGGGAGACGGGGTACAAAGGGAGGGGAAAAAAATGGTGTGGGGAAGTTGATTTGGCTTTTTTAACAGACGGGGGGAAAGTGGGGGGGAAATACATTTATTCATATTTCTTTGATCTCGGCGCATCGTGGATTCGTATTTCTTCGTTGTTGTTGTTGTCTTCTGAAGCTGTTTTTTCCCTGCGTTACGCACGAAGTGCCCCTTTGGATATCGTTAAGTGACAATTAGTGGGCTCTGTTAGCTGTTAGATGAGGAAAGGGAAGAACGAACAAAAGATTTTAAAGTAAACAACAAAGTGGGGGAAAAAAAAAGAGTGGAGAAAGTAAAATGGAATTAGGGGGGAATTACTGCTTGTTCATTTATGTCTCGTTGCTGTTGTTTTGCTTCTCTTCTTTAACGCCCCTCCAGCTGCTCTCTTTCTGTTATGTGGCGCTTCACGGAACTGATCGTTATTGTTCTTTATCTCCTTTCCCGACATCTTTTTCTTTGTTTTGTTTTTAACCCGTAGGCTTAAGAGGTGTCGAGATCTAATTACCAATACATTTTTTCTTCTTTTTTTTTCCTCTCTCTCTCGCATACAAAGTTCTTGGCATGCACATAAGTTATACGCCAGGCGACGCAACTGTCACATGCGAGTGGGGAGATACATAAACACACACTGCGTGCAGTGCAGTGCATGTAGTTTCTGCCTACCCTCATTTATCACGTAGAACTCCCTTTTTTTTTCGCTCGAGTTTTGGTGAGTGTGACGGGTTTGTGTGGAGGTCTCCCCCCTGCGCCTGCATGTGCGCCAGTTGCGATTGCTATTGGTAGTGCTCGTTATCATATTTTTGTCCTTGTTCGTTGATGTGTGCGTGTGATACCTTGTGCTGTTGTTAATGTAATCCTGCTCCCGTGTCTATACCTTTTTTTTCCACGTACGCACAGGCAAACAAACAAAAAAAAACTATTACGGGTGCAATTACTCTGCATGAAGTCGTACAAGCGTTCTCATCTCTTCTCGCCATCTCCGTGTGAACCTCAGTGCACCTCGTCCCTCCTCCTCCTCCCCGAGGCCGGCGCGAACTACGGCGCTGCTCACAAATAACGTGCCGCTGGGTGGGTGACATTTGGCGGCGGGGGACTGACTTGTGAGGGTGGCAGGACAACGAGAGGGGAATATACATACATATTAGGTCGGGAGTGATGGCTCTTCCAGCCGCGGACGTCAGGCTCCTGGCGAACATCTCCCGCAGGCTACAAGGGCGCACGCTACACACGTACGTACCGGGTGAGGCGCGCACGTCCGTTGCCATTATCCTGCGCTTTGGCGATGAGCACCATCAGCTCATAGCCCGTCGGTTGCTCACTGGCGCGACCGCGACCGACGTCCCCCGAGTGCTGCAGCAGCACCTGTCTGCCGGTGCCGGAGGAAACGTACCGTCCTCGCTAACCGTGTTGTTTGTAAAACGCGCAGATTTATCAGGGGACCGGTGGAGTGGGAGCGTAACGTTTCCCGGTGGCCGTCGCGACTTGGGCGATGTGGACGATTACAATGCGCTGTGTTGCAGAGTGGACGAAATGCTGGGGATCCCATTGCGCTCACCGGAGTTCCTCCTTCTTGGTCGGCTCCGCGACTATCCCATCCGCAGCCGCAAGCTGCAGATGATGGGTGCGGTGCAGGCTCGCTTTGTGTTCCTGCACACTGGCCAACTCACACCGGCGTTGCGCTTCGCCGCGCCTCTCGTGGAGGCCGTGCGGTGGGTTCCTGTGAATATCTTTGCGGTGGAGCAACCCCACACGAGGTGCCGTGTGTGCCATCCCGTGGCAAGTTTTGTCCGACCCACTGATGCTGACACACGACTGCTTCTAACAGAGGTGTTTCCCAATGCGCATCTGTCGTTCCCCGCCGTGCAGTTGCCGGGAGCGTGGCGCGTGTGGGGACTGGCACTACGCTCTACCTACGAGCTGATGGCCCTTGACGACCGCCTGACTGCCGACTGGCCGCTGCTGACGTCGAACAGTGCACTTCTGCAGCACTTCATTATTGACCCACTTCACGGGTACTACGAGGCTTTGTTTACTTATTACTGGTTGGTGGCACAGTGGAGGCAGGAGGGTAAGGGAACAACACCGGCTCTGTCAAGACACGATGTCATCCCACACACTGCTCATCCGATTCTGTGGGCCGTGCCGGAAGCAGTTAACCCACGACACATAACCTTTCTGGCGGTGGATGTGGCCCTGGTGCTGCTGGTTGTGTACAGCGTCGCTGCCGCTATTCACGTTGCGTACACCATACTGCACATGGCCCTGGGTAGGGATGAAAATGAAAAAACGCGGTAGGGCTGGAGGCAGTTCTCGAGCCTGTGTTGGGTGGGAAAAGGGCTGTTATTGCAAGCGGCTGGCGTGGTCTCTCCTCTTTCTTTATCTTTCTTCTCCATGGTAACGCAAGGATGCGTGCGGGTGTTAGGCGTGCCGTTTGTCTCCTATTCGTGTTTGCTCTGTTGTGAATAGCACGTCCCCGTTTTATTCGTTTCCATGTCATTGACCCGTTTATCACTTTCTTTCTCTTTTTTTTCTTTTAACTCACCCTAAATAATGGTTTTATTACCGCATGCCCTGAACCTTTGCGGAACTCTCATCACCGATGCATAGGTTTATAATAGCAAAGGCGCAGGCGGGTGTGAGTTTCATCCATTTTTAGCGCGCCTTTCTCCTCACACCCGCAACAATGCTGCTGAAACTTGGTGCACCGCTCCTGCTTCTTTGGTTGTACCACATCGGGTCACTCTTCAGTCGTCTAGTCTTTGTGCACACCATTGAGCAAGGTTCCAGGAAGATATGCTTCTGCCTTGTTTTCGCCCTATCGACGTATACGTTCATCCTCTTACTGGCAGACGCGACCAGGTTTAGTGAGCGCGTCAGGAGCAATTTCAGCACTCAAGTGTTCGGCGTCGCCCTAGTGGTTAACATCATCCTCGTTACTGTGTTCTGTCCACTTTTAATCGCTCGCTCACTCTTCTCAAACCTGCAGCTCCACCATTTCCTCCTCATGGTGGCAGTACTCTGCGTGGTGACGAAAGTTGCCTTTGGCGCCTCAGTGATTCCCCTTCGCTGGACCTTCACAACTTTTCAGGATGCCTTGACGGTGGTCGTTTCCATCTGCGGTGTCATTGCGGTGGGACTTCTTTCGGGCTATGCGGCCATCACGACACCCCTGGCGTTTCTGAAGCCGCTGATCGATCGGCAAAGCGGGGAGCATGCCCGCTTAGCGCTCAGTACGCTTGCAAAGCGCCAGCGTCACCTGCTTGGTCTGTGGATTTCGAAGCGACGGCAAATCGCACAGGCCTACAGCGCGGCATCGAGGACAATTGGGGGAAGCGGCAGCGAGGGTGTTAGGGTCACAGACACCGGGCGGCGGGTATGGAACTGGATCACAAGATCCATCCGCTCTACAATCAACGCAGGCAGTGCCGATATCGCCACGTTGGAGGCGGAGAGCAATGGGATTCAGGCCGTCAGCATGGCGGTATTCCTGCAGACGAGTGAATTGGACTCACTCGTACGATCGGCAGATAGCGGTTCCACATGGCGTGGGTGGACCAATGCGTTGCTAGGGTTGGTGTTAATGGTGCACACACTTTTGAAACTTTCTTTCACTATCATCAGCCTTCTCCGATGGTGTGTGTTTGCGTCAGACAGCCACAAAGCGGGACGGGAAGATGCCGCCACGAAAGTAATGAACTTCTTGGAATCATATGGACTTGCCACTGCTCACGATGATGGTGCGGAACAGCGAGTGGTGTGGGTGTCTGTTGCTCTGAACGCGTGGATGATCACAACTTCCATTCGCGGTTTTTTTCTCACAGTGTTTCGCCTCATGACCCGTACGGCATTCCTGAGCCTCGACACGACCGTCATAATCCTCACAACTGGAATGGGTGCCTTCTTTATTGGGCAAATGGTGTTGCTGCGTCTCACTCCTACACTCGAGAGGGAGGGCATACTTTACGGAACCCTCCGCGAGCACCTGCCGCAGCACACGGAGTATTGCCACCTCAATGATTTGGTGTTCGTCGGGACGAGTTTCCTCGTGGCCGCGGCACAGTGGTGCATTATGACCCCAGCTGCGGCCGTGCTGTCCTCCACCGCAGACTAATGATCGGTCTGCCGCTTCACGGAATACTGGATTTTCTTTTCATGTTTATCTGAAGTTGTCGAGTCAAACAGGTGGCCGTTTCTTCTGCCACTTCTTTTTGTGTGTGTGTGCGTGTGTCTGTTGTTGTTGTCACATTTCGTCGCCGCTTTTACGGGAGTCTGCAAGTGGCAGCGTGTGGGTGGTGAGGGGAGGGATGCCGCTACGTGCGGTAGAGGCGACCTGAGCAGTGCGTTGGCGGTGGCATTTGAACCGCTGTGGTGGGTGTCTTGTGGTCCCTTTCGCCCGGATGAAGGAAAGTGCTGGTGGCTTCCACGCACATCTTATTTGTTGATTGTTTTCTCTTTTCTTCTATTCACCTTCCCGCTCTGTGAGCACTCCTTCTTCACCTGTTGATGGGGTCTTAACTTTGAGTACTGTCGGTGTGTGGTGGCGTCCGTCATCGTCGCTGCGTGCCATTACTTCAAGGAAAAAGAAGAAAAAAAAGAGTATCCCCCTTTTGAATTGACCTCATATAAATTGCCCTGAGGTGATGGGAGTGTCGCATACGCACACAGTTTCTCGGGACCATTTGGCTTTATTGTTCTATTGTGGTGGCTGTTGGACAAATTTGCACATGACTATCACACTTCATTATTGATTGATGTGTTCTTATTTTAGTCATTCCTTCCGCTCTTTCTTTCCTTACTCGCTGTACATCACTGCTGGCGCGACACTTGAATGAACTCATGTGCACACCCCCTGCCACAAGCAAGCATAGAAACAATCTTAAAAAAAAAAAAATATATTTGTGCTTGTACATATACACATACAAAGGGAAATAAAGAAGGAACGATAGAAAGAAGAGGAAGAAGCCTTTATACGAGGCAGCTGCATACGCCCCAATGATCGTGTCGACGCGGTTGGACCAGCCGGAAGAGGACCGTGACCCCCTCCAGCCGCCGGATGGAATGCGGCGTGAGTGGAATTTCTCCCTCACTTTCGCCCACCAGGCCGCCCGCGTGACCCTGCAGCTCTCGCCCCACTGGGAGACCACGTTCATTGACCCCCGTGACATTGAGCAGCTGAACCGTCTTGACCGTGACGTGAAGCACTGCCCAATGATGCCCGCCCTCGGCTACGACGATCTCGGGGTCGCCCAGCGTCGTAAGGACGACCTGTGGTCGGAGAAGCCCAAGAAGGTGACTATCCTCTACTCGCACATCCCGCCTGACATGACGCTGGTGGCGTACTGCGTTCGCAGTGTCCAACACGTCCTGTCCAGCAATCATGTCATTGAACTGGACGGCTGCGTAGATCTTTTGCGACTTACCATCGGTAAGAAGCTTCGGTGTCCCCACAGGCTTGGTGGGCAGCGTAGCTTTCACTTTCACTATACCACGGCTGTGCAATCAAAGGTAAAGAGCACTGTGTACGCCATTGGGACGATTATCAATCAACGAGGTTACTTGTGCACGGTAGAGTGTGCTGGTAGGGACGACTTGGACTGGTACGTAAGCAAAGTTTTCCTGCCCCATTACACTAGCACTGATAAGTTTATGATAGACCAAAACGTAACGTACCACGAGGTTTCCAACGTGATCCTCAAGGAGCAGCAAGAACTCTTCGGCGAGCTGTGTTACTCGGACACAAATGCGGCCGTATCCTTCTCTCTGCCAATGCACCCCATGCGCATTCGACCAGACTACTCGCCGACGCAAACAGTTGGAGTGGGGTCTATTGCGTGTATGACGCTCGACCTCAACATTTACCAGAGACCCCTCGAACGCGCGGAGGAGGACAGCATTTCGGGGGCGATTCCCTACAAAATCAACCAGGCCGTTCTCTTCTTGGATGTGGAGGATGTTGTGCGCATGGGATATCCACGCATCATGTCCACTGAGCAGTACAGCAACATGAAGATAAGTCGGCTCCTCGATATATTCAAGGATGCCAAAGTCGTTGGGACTCCCGGCATAAGTTATCTCGGCGTTCGAACAGGTCGCAGTCGCACTTTGACGCTCACATACGAGCCCTTCAACGCGGTTGCGAAGGTTATGATGACCTCCACGATTGTTTGTGGTCTTGGCGTTACGGCGGTGTTTATCACAAAACTAGGCGGTGGTGTATTTGATGCACACTTGTATCTGTACCAGCAGTTACTCAAAGGAATTAACTTCCTAAACTCAGACATACCGAAGGGTTCCCTGAGCCGCTTCGACACAACAAGCGTACGCCTGGTGGAGCAGAACCTCTTTCGCTTTTATCTATCTGCACCATCGGATGAGCAGCAGATGATGGAGACACATTTAAAATTCCTACGGGAATCCTGCGATGCTCGTGTAGAAAGTGGCGTTGCTGTGAACGTCCCCGTGGAGGAGGGCGGCTTAGCGACGAAACCGCTGGGCGTCAAGCACCACTCGACGTCCTCCAGCACGACAATGTCCGCTGGCCCGCACTTTGAGCGCGTGCCCAGCGGAGTGGAGGACGCTGAGCATGCAAGCCAGGGGGACCGCGACTCGCCTGCTCTGCCGTCATCCTCGTTTGCTGGTGACTCGTACAGCTCGTTCCACAGCCAGCTCGGCATCAGCGTCGGCGGCATACTGATCGTGGAGGGGCCGTTGAGGGTGAAGAGGGTGGCGATGGAGGCAAAACCCCGTGCAACCTGGATACGCCAGTCGTGTCCACGCTGGACGTAGTGGAGGGCACCGCCGAGAACGTCCCACCATCCTCCGTGACGGTAATAGTGCCGACGACATCAGCTGCAGCAGCAGCAGCTCCAGCGGCAACAGCTGCGGGAGGCGCGAGCCGGGATGGTACCGAGCCGGCATCAGCAGCACTGGACGGGGGTCATCAACCCTCCGATGCAGTAACGGTGCAGAGCAGCATGGAAAGCCCCGATCGAAACCCCTCCCCAAAAAGTTCATTGGATGCCGTGGATGTGAGTGCCGTAGAGCCCCACAGTACCGTCAGGAAGCAACAACCCGCAGAAGAGGATTGGGAGGAGCAAAACCGTAAGATTCAGGAGCTTTTGAGTGCGGAGGAGACGGATAAGCGCCTTGGGGTTTCCATATATGATGCCTACGTGCGCAGCTGCGAGGTGCAGCGATGCAAACCCAACAGCCACCTCCTCAAGAAGCTGCCCACCGATCCGCGTTTCACCGATTCCATTCACGAGTTGGACTTGACATCCAACTACCTCGGCCACAGCGGCTTTGTGGCGCTGTTAAACACCATTGGGAACTTCCCAAATGTTCACACCCTCCACTTTAACGACATGTCGCTTGACAATCAGGACGTTGAGTACCTGTGCGATGTGCTAAAGGATAACAAAAGTGTGCGTGAGGTGCACCTGAGAAACAACAACCAAATTACGCTCCCCTCGTCACGCTCCTTTACACAGCTACTGCGGCAAAACAAAGGCATCGTAGCGTTGTCGCTTGAGGGCACGGGTTTAACAGACACTGTTATCCAGAGGCTTCAGGAGCAGATTGGGAAGAACAAAGTAGCCGAGCGTCAGGATCCCGCACCCGCAGGATGAGTTCACACGGGCGGGCTCCCCGCGTATCATTGAACGCTCACTTGCATGATAACCATGAGCCCAATATATATATATATATTGTTTATTTCTACACCAAACTCTCTTTTTTTCCACATTTAGAGTGTATATTGTGTAACCTTTTTCGTTCTGTTTTCACACACTCTCCTTACGCGCGGGCACATGCATGGCGTGGCTTACTCTTTTTTTTTTTGCTTATCTCCTTCTTGCGTGAGGGCCTATTGGTTTTGCGGAGGTGCAGGGAGTGGGAAAAGATTTCTGTGTATGTGCCTAGCGCATCTGCGGTTAACTTGATGGGCGTTGCTCGTAGTTGTGTTGTTGTGGCTTCGCCTCCGCATTGACAATCAGACACGGGACGCATCTTTTCCCTCCTCCAAGTCCACGTTTTTTGCCTCCCGTGGGGCTATCGCAGTGGGGGGATTATGTAAACATATGCACACGTGTGAGTGGGAATGTGCGATGGTTTGTGTGTTGGCGGTGGTGGGCCGCAGCGACCGGTCCCGTTTTCCTCAGCCGTTCCCTTAGGAGCAAAGGAAGTGAGGTTGAGGCGTTGCGGTGCTTTGGAGGGCGGCATGTGGCTTGCACGTGCGTGAGTGGTGCTGAGTCCGTTCCGTTTTTTGGTATCCACAAGAAGCGGTGTCCATGTAAAGGAAAAGAAAACGAAGGAAAAGCTGTGTTGTGTGCTGTTGTTGTTGTTTGGCAGGATGCACATATCTTACGGGGTACACACGTAACAGTTAGTCGCACAATGTCTGGTGCGGCCTGTACGCACACACACAAAGCACTTGTCTCTTCCATGAACTCTCCTCCCCCAACACATCTTATTATTTCTTGAACAAAGCTCAACGCACATTATTGTGATTATTATTGCAGTTGCGTTTGTTTTGTTTTCTCACTTAAACATAGGCATACACACCAGGACGGGAGCGCATATTTGGTTTCTTCTCGAGCAAGGAGGGATTAAGCGAGTTACGCGCTTTAACTGCATTGAAAGCGAAAGTAATCCCTGTCCCTACAAGAGGGCCCGTTAGAGTTGGTTCACGGGGCATACCGCAGTTGCTGTGTCAGTTTTCTCCCTTTTAAAACAAAAGAGAAAAACTATGGCAGAGGGGTATCCCGAGAGGAGGCCATATGCAACTGCGCTGCCGCACAGCGGCTACCTCTCCAAGCCCGCGCTGCCCCCGGTCGAGGCGCTGCGCATCCTCAGCAGTAGCGTTGGTATTGATCTGCCGCGTAGCGTGCGCCATGATGTGAAAACACTGCTGCGACAAGCCTCCACGCCTCGCAAGGGGTCGGCGAAGGGGGCCGTGCCACTTTTCAAGCCCCCCACGCTCGAGAGCGCCAACCCTTTTGAGTTCCAGGAGAAGGACTACCACACGTCTCAACAGTCGGTGCTCAATGTCCAGCTGAACAACGCAGTGGAGCAACTCTTCAAGGCGTGGCGCGGGAAGCTGCGGGACGTGTTAACCTACCTTGACACCTTCCCGAAGCAGGCGGGGGTGTGCTTCGCTCAAACCAGCGATGCGTTGAGCTCGTTCTTCGCCGGCTACCGCAGTACCGATGTGAGCCCGATGACACTGGACCAGCTGGTGAAAGACTTCAAGCTCGCTACCAATGTACAGTTGCTTGATGCGATCGATAGCAACCCGGAGGTTAACGCGGAACAAATTCGCCGCATCCTCGATGCTCTTCTCTACACGTCGCACATTCTTGCGCCGCTTGAGAGCTACGTGGAGTCGCTCGAGCCAGTTGCAGCTTTTGCGCTGCCGGACGAGTGTCAAGAGACGGCAGACGGGACACGTGGCCCTGTGTGGCCGAGTAAGGCCGCTGCCGCTCTGCATGAAAAGTTCCACTACGACCCGTCGGAGTATGTTTTGGGCGAACTTCGGAAGAGCGACAAGCCGATTGAGCGGCTGGAAAGCAGCGTACTCACGGTAAAAGAGAAGAAGGAATATGCCATCGACAGCGAGCTCCCCGGGGAAGCGCTTAACTTCCTCACAACACAAATTGACCTCAGCAATGATCTCCTGTTGATGAACAAGGCCCGCATGGATTTGGTCTACCTCCACGGAAGGGATGTGCAGGAGATGAAGAAGGTTATCGAGAGCCTCATTGTGGATGCACGCCGATGCGTGGGGCTGCTAAAGGGACGCATAGAGCGCGACCAGCCGCTGCTGAAGAAGGACATCGACGGCGTCGTTCAAGACGTGGAGAACACCCGTAACCACATCAAAGAGCTGGAGGAAAAAGATAAGGAGGCGAACAAAGCCGCTCATGATGCGTACTCCGCATTGAACGATGAGGAGACGGAGCTGTGGTCCATCCTCCTGGGAACGATGCGCAAGTTAGTGGACGTCTCTGACGAGAAGGAGTGTTTCCTGCGCCAGGAAATGCGGCACCGTGAGATGCGGGCCAGGAATATTGCCGTCGCCGAAGAGCTGCTCGCTGCACAGCGGACGTACCTCACCAGGTTACGTAAGGGTGAAGAAATTCTCAAACGATGGGACCAGGCGGCAGAGACGTATGAAGCCTACGTGGAGGCATACGTCCCGACCCTGCTGAAGAAGATCCACGACGCTGAGGAGGCCGATAAGGACTTGTACAACCGGGAAGCGCAGAACTACGTGCGACGGTACGAAATGTTTGAGTATGCGGTAGAGGAAGGACGTGCGACGCGCAGTGTCCATGTGGATCGTCTGCAAGTTGTGCAACGCGCGAAACAGCTGGATGTTGAACGGGCGCGGGCAACACTTGATCCCTTCGAGGAGAAGTACCGGAAGGAGCTGGAAGAGGCGCAGGGAAGATTGGATGAAGGTCGCGCCTTCATTGAACTTGTCGAGGGCCTTGCCAAGGAGAGGCGCTCGGAGGTTGAACCCATCTTGCAGCATGTCATCTCCTACAACCGCACGCTGCACGTTAAAGTGCTCGAGATGGAGGCCGAAGCCGAAGTAAAGGCACTGCTACTCGATGACCGGCAGCCGTCGGTGGACACCGTGCCAAAATCGGCTGGGTGCAGCACTGCAGCGGACATGAGTCGCCTTCAGAGTCGATACGGAGTCGGCACTACGTCAGCTGGTACGACACTGTCGACGGAGGCGATGGGCTTCTCGAACGCCCCACCGACGTCTGGTGCGCTGCGGCTTCGCAACGTTGTGGATGAGAACGCAATGATCGCCACCGTTTCCCACCCGCACGTGATGGCACGCACGGTCGGAATCAACCACGAGGAGGCATTCCTTGAGAAGTACCGTCGCTTCACTGAAGAGGAAAACGTGGCGGTGGAGGGTGCTGCCGGACGCGTTCGGCAGGAAAAGGTCAAACTGGGGAAGCTGGACGAAAAATATGCCAACGCGGACTACATCAAAATGATTCTCGAATCACCGCCGGTGAACAATGGCGACGACGCGATTGTCGCCGAAGCGTAGGAAACCGCAACGGCAACAGTGTTTAGGGAATGGGGAAAGCTGGTATTAATGAAAATAATAAAAATGATTACTTTGACGGCCGCATGTCCTGCGGCAACAAGAGGCGGTAAATGGGGAATAATAAGAAATAATAATAATAACAGTAATAGTAACGGAAGGAAGTGAAGAAAATTATTTGGCGTTGGAAAATATTTCGAGCTGGACGTCACCGTCACACTGCTTTACGTGCGCATCATGTAGATTTATCACAACTGTTTCACTTTGAGCACCGTTTTTCACTATTATTATTATTATTATTACTATTATTTCTCAACAGTTGTGTGTATCTTCTCCCCCGCCCCCGTCCCCTTCTGAGTGTGTTGCCTCTGCTTTACGAACCCCACACCAGCACCACCGGGATTCGACTTCACAGAGTTTCCTCCATTGGGAATCGAAGCCGCTGGGGTTTCCTTTTCTTCTTTTCTTCCTGACCGTAACATTTGACTCATTTGAGGCAAATTTTGCGGTTAAGAGGGGGAAATGAGCCTCAATGAAATGCGGTGCGCACCGTAGAGGTTCGAGAGGGTAACAAATAAGCAGCTCACTCGGGCGAGCGGGGTTTGAAAACTGATGAGTAAGCGGGCGGGGTCAAAAGGAAAGGGGGGAGGAAATAAAATAAAATAAATGGAAGGACGACGACGAGAAGAAGTAGAAGAAGGGGAAAACACACACCGACAGCAACGAGAGAAGGAGAAGAAGGAGGAGAGTGTTTGAGACTCGAGTGCGTGTCTCTCACGTCAGGGAAGGAAGGAGACAGTGCGGTGACACACACACACACACCTCCTCCGGGGAAATGCACAAAGAAGGGCGGTTATGAACAACAGTGACTGGATAACCCTCTCGCCTTTTTCATTTCCCCCCTTTTTTTCCTAAAAACAAAGAAGCAAAAAGAAATTTAGAATAAACATATTTTTTTTTATCTGTTTATTTCGTATTCGCCTTCTCCGCTCACTCGCGCGACATATCTCCCTGGTCTCCCTGCGTGAGTACTCGTCTTTTGTTTCATTCATTGCAGCCGTGTTGTGGTGATGGTGGTGGAGAGGAGGAGGAGGAGGTGAGGTGAGGAAGGAAAGATGTGCCGTGTGTGCAATCAGAAAAGGGTGTGCAAGGTACACAGTCTCCTCCACGCGTGTGCGTGTGTTTGTATTTTTGCGATTTGCCTTTTCGTGTGTGTCTTGCGCGTCTGTACCTTTTGTTGTTGTTGTTGTTGCCTGTATGATTAAATTTACACCGCCGTATGTATCTTTACCACGAGCATCGATCGTGTGTGTTAGTGTATGTTTTGCCCCATAGTTGTTTTGAGTAGACAGAGCTGAATAGCCGATTTTTTTTTGTGTGTGTGCCCGAGTGTTATTTATTTCTTTTATTTTACCTTTTTATTATTTATATATTTATATGTATATATTTTTTTTCTCTTTTCTTTTCACACACACACACGCAATCACGCACACGCACACAATGCTGTGCTTCTGGCACTTTCCCCTCCCCTTCTTCGTTGGGGTTGCGCTGCTGTAGCTGCTGACACCACGTTTCTTCCTTTTCGTTTTTTTCCCCTTCAAAGCGCGCACGTAAATGCAAATGGGCAAAACATATACGATTAGACGCACGCAAGTGCCGGCTCCTTTCCCTCATATGGAGAGGAGGGGGAGGAGTTTGTTGCTGTCACGGGATTTTACGGTCTTTCGTTGCTTTTTCTTTTCTTTTTGGTTTGTTGTTGTTTTTCGTTCTTCTTCACTCCCTTCCCCTTTCCTGCACACTCGCACACATTATGTAACAATCACATGTATATGCGTCCATGTAAAAAGAAAAAAGGAAAAGAAAAGAAAATCACCTGAAAGTGTCTCTCTGGGAGCACCACGTGTCGTTGGCACGTGATGCTCGTGGAACAGAACGAGTAATCCGCACTTAGTATTACCAAAGCAGACAAACCGAGAAGGAAATATGCATATATATACATATACCTAAAGAGGAGGGAAGAATGAAAAGAAGAGAGGAAGACACTCACCTTGCCCACTACATAACTGGTTCCGTGCAGTGCAGTGTTACGGAATGAGAGGGCAAAAGGCGGGCTCCTTCTGTTTCTTTTTCCCCTTACGTTTCTGTACGTCTGCGCCATGTTGCGGCATCTGTAGACACACACCCCTTGAGGTCGCTTGTGTGGCTGCGCAGTTGGCACAAATTTCCATTTGTGATTCATTTCCTCATTTCTTTGCTCTCCTGTTTTGTTTTGTTTTACTTTCCTCTCTGTCTCATTCATTCCTTCTTTTATCTTTAGGGCTAAGGCGCAGCAGCAGCAGCAGCTGCAGGCGGTGAAGAGAAGAAACAACCGGCTCTCTTCCCAGCGCAGTTCGTCCCTCCCGCGGAAGCATCCGATAGTTGCGCGCCTGTCTACCGATGGAAGCCCTGGTTTTGAGGGGAAGCAGGGGCAGCACGAAATAAAATAAGAAAAGAAACGGGAAGGTGTCAGAGGGAATGGTCCATTGCGTTCCTACTCTCCCAACCCGAGTTTCAGATCGAAACATGCCCGCGTACGCAGAGCTCTATTCGGTTCGTGCCGTTTTCTCATGCTTTCACCATTTATTGGTTGTTGGATCTGTTGTTGTTTCCTTCTTACTCCACTTTCTTTTGTTCTCTCTCCGCATATCAAGAGATCATTTACAAAATAGAAGAGGAAAAGAAAAGAAGAAGAAAAGAACAGGGAGAACAAATAACGGCCGCGTGATCATAAAGACCAGCACAGTGTTCACGACTACACGTGTGCACAGCACCTTTAACAGTGGCGTTTCCAGCGTGGTCCCACCGGTGCCATGGAGTTTGAGCAGCTGGAGATTGGCAAAAAGACAATCACAAATGCCATTTCACGGCAGGAGGTAACTAATTATTACGACCTTTTGCACCCAAACGTCCTACTCGTCTCCCACTTCCGCTACCCGCCGATGCCTACCACGATATCAGACACCATACCGGTGCTGGACCATGTGCTGCGCAGGGAAAACAAATCTCTGCCGAGGCTAACGCGGGGCCGCAACCCATGGAAGGCACCGGAGCACCTCCAGGCCACCCCGGCGAACAAAGTGCTGTCAGCGTCAGCCTCGCCCATGACGCCAGCCATGGGGACGCCGTGTCTTGCAACGGTACCGGGGGTATCGCGGGGTACACCGCCATTAACTCACGCCAAGACAGCCCAGGTGCAAGCCGTCGCTGATCGCGATCGGCGCCTGTCGAAGTCCACGAAGCCTGCCATCGTTACCGGCGCCCCTGCGGCGGGGCATGGGAGGCGGGAGGAACCAAACAAGAAGTTGCTCCAACCCGTGCACCCGGGTCCGTACGAAGTGGACATTGTCGAGGGGCCCCTCCTCACCACGGCGCGCTTCTACATGATCCTGCAGTGGATGAACCAGGGAAGCAGCATCGCCGAGACACTGTTTGAGATGGAGGCACGGAAGGTCGCACTGCAGGAGTCGGATGTACTCCCGCAGCCGGTGGCGCCAAAGACAGAGGCAGAGTGGTACAGCCAGCTGGGGCGGCAACATACAGAGCGCAACCAGCGTCTCAGTCGGCTTACTGTAACATACGGTCGTGACCTCCTGCTGTTCCGTGACGAGTGCTACTTCGAGGACGGGCTTATTGTTACAGTGCACCGCTTCATGCTGACACAGAAGGAAATGCTAGACTTGTCCTCACTCGTTGAGTATCATCAGCAGGCGCAGATTCAGCGCCGCATAGAGGCCATGAAGATCGAGCGCGAAAAGTTTTATGCCGCCGAGAAAAAACGCATCAACACATCTCACAGCGCTGCCGAGCCGCTGTTAGACTTCACATTTTGTGACGTGAGTGAGCCGATTTCGCTTCTCTCAGTCGAGCCCGTATCGGGGAAGCGCCACGTATTTAGAGGAATGCGGCAAAGCAACCCATCGCCGCTTGCGCATGCGGGTTATATAAACTCGCAAAACGACCCGCACCGCCATGCAAAGGAGCACCGCATCATGGTGAAAGCACGTAACAAGGCTGGTGATGAGGAAGTGTACGAATTTGTAGACAACTCAAGACCGCGCTACGACTTCCTTTACGACCCCAAATCACACGCGGAGAGCGCGCTACAGACACTTGCAGACAAGATGAAGTCGATGTTCTCCACCTCAAGCGTACGCATTAGTGCATGTGGCATGAGGTCAACGGAGAACCTCGTGCCAGTGCTGTGCCGTCTCGTCGCCAACGCCATCCTCACAATACGCTCGTTAGACCTGAGTGACAACGAAATCAGCACGTTGCCAGACTTATCGCTCCTCCCAATCCAGCGGCTGCTGCTTCACAAAAACAAGATCTCGGAGTGGGCGCAGGTGGAGGATCGCGTATGTGTCCTGCCGCTGCTGCAGGTGCTGACGCTGCACGGGAACCCCATTTCGGAAAACAACGAGCAGTACCGGCAGGAGGTGCTGGCGCGGCTGCTCAGGCACCCGCGTCGCGCGGTGCGGATGCGGCAACTTGATTTTGTCACGCTCACAGCGCAGGACTTCAACATCGCGGGGGCGTTTGAAATGTTTGCTACGGGAAACACCAGCGTTCTAGAGAAGGCCCGCAGGTTTAGTGTTAGTGATATAAAAAAGAAGAGGCAAACGAGTTTATGTGGAGGGGGCGCTTTGTATCGGTAACGCTCGCAATGTACGTTCATGGGCACGTGTGTGTATGTTTATCTGCATGTTGCTTATTTGTTTTTAGATGTATCGGGGCTTCAATTGTGTGTGGTCGCTTAGTGGCTCTGTCATTTTCTTTTCCTACTTTTCTATTTTTCTTCCTTCATTTCCTTCACTTTTTGGTTGAGTTGCTGCTCTGACTAGCACAGTACCCCCGGTGGTTGAATGGATCGATGTACACAAAACTTTTCGTGGAAAAGTGCTAAGCAGTTGTCCTTTAGTTGTTGTTGTTGTTGGTTGGTTGGTAGGCATTTTCAACTTTAGTGCTGAAGGAGCACCATGTTCTCCCCACGCACACACCGCCTAATCTTTCGCATGTGGTGGCTTTTTGCTGCCGTGGGTGTATTTCAGCTCCTACTCAATTAAAACCCAAGCAGATTCTTCCTCACCCCCATCCATTTGTTTGCCTGCTTTATTATTCTCCTAACTCATACACGGAAAGCACATTGAAGGCAACGAAAACCAAGGCAAAGGAGAAAAAAGGAAGGACAATGACCTAACAAGGGCAGAGAGAGAGAGAAAGGGAGGGAGGGAAATTACTGTCTGCTTGTTTGTTTGTTTGTTTCGAAGGCCTGCGATGCCTCAATGACCCCACCTCGCACTCTCCAGTAGAGAAAACCCCCGCTCGAGCCGGTGAAAAGGGGGGACGCTTGCCCGACTGGCTGGGCGTCTCATCTCCACCCACCACCGCCACCCGCTCTGCGCAGTCGCTGGTAGTGCAGGAAGTCCCCCAATGTGGACGGGAGAAGGCGATCCCGTCGAAAATGCCTTCCCCATTGCCAAGCAGGCCGTTTCACAATTACGCTGTGAAGGAAGCGAGGGCCGGACCGGCGTTGCGAACAGCGTTCCCAGCTGGTTTGAGGAGTGCAGGAAGTGGCCGAGCATCTGGCGGGGCACGTGCAGGGTCAGTGCACAATGAACAGGGAAAAAAAAGAAGGCTGCCGTGCAAATGGTCTATAACTTATTATCTCATCGCACTTGCTCCTTGTCCATTACAGCCATCTGCAACATGTGTGAGTTTAGGTATGTAAGTTCTTGGGTTATCAAAGACGCTCATGTGCGTCCTCTTCTCTGAGGTGGAGTGGTTGGGAAGTGCCAGGGCTTTAGTGTAATGTGTTTGTCTTAGTGAACGTCTGCAGTGTTTGTTTGACCTTCTGCCCCTTATTGAGTTTGAGAGTCAATTATGTTGTGGGGGTCTGTTTACGATTGATTGTGGAAACCTTATGGTTTATTTTTTTAGTGTGTGCGTGTTAATGGTTTCGTGTCATTGAGGCAATCGGTGGTAAGTCTTACGTTGCCTTGAAACTTTGAATTTCCAGAGCATTTGAAGAGGCAAGAGGAGCACTCCGTATGAGATGGGCGGCTTTAAAAGAGGCCACGGAGTCGGCACTCCGTAACGAGTTTGAGAGTGCCTGTGTGCACAGCTGGCTTGCGAGAGTTTCAGGATGTAGCAAGATGCAAGTGAGCAGTTGAGCGTAATGCAACAGGACCTCACGTGTGTGCAAAAAACAATTTCACAGCAAGCAGCACAACTGGAGGTGTGTGTGTGTGCCGAAACGTTTGCCACGTTACGGCAGCAGTCAGCTGCTCGGGTGAGAGCGGTAGCCGGAGAGGATTGTGCGAGAGGCACTGTGGAAGACAGGACGCAAGGGAGGCAAAGCGTGTGGACGAATGCGCTTGGATGTGTGGAGTGAGACCTGGAGAGAAAATTCGTACATTTGAGGGTGCGATGGAATATCTTGAGGGCAGATCCCAACAACAACACCTGATCGCAGCGCATCAGCACCTATTTCCCGCACCGGCATCACCGGGTCCGGCTTATACGAAGGCGTGGAGAAACTTCACCTCAGAGGGCGTACACGGAGGAGCGCCTCCGATTGGGAAGGCAGTTATATAACCAACTGCGCGTAATACAAACAGTCAAAGACCGCCATGGGGGCGGGATTGAGGCCATAAGGGGCGGCAATTGAGTACCCCCATAGAGAGACAACATGTGTTCATTCAAGCGGCTTTGAAGGCAAGCAAGCAGCAACAAACTGCGGACCCTTCTTGAATACGCGACGGGCGAGGTGCTGTAGTGGCCCACACGGACATATGTGAAACACCGTGCTCAATTCGAAGGGATCACCAGTTTGGTACCTTTTTGCATTCAGACCCGCTGAATGAACACATGTTGTCTCTCTATGGGGTACTCAATTGCCGCCCCTTATGGCCTCAATCCGCGCCCCCATGGCGGCCTTTGACTGTTTGTATTATGCGCAGTTGGTTATATAACTGCCTTCCCAATCGGAGGTGCTCCTCCGTGTACGCCCATGAGGTGAGGGAAAACACGCATTAATATGCCTCAATCAGCTGTTGTTTGAGGGGGATCTGCCCTCAAGACATTCCATCACGCCCTCAAATGTGTATATTTTCTCTTCGAGACTCACTCCCAACACCCAAGCGCATTATTCGTAGCTCCTCTATTCTTCGAATGCCGACCCCACCTGATGAAGGTCGAGACACGTGCGGGTTGAAGACGTTTTCGGCTCCTCCAATTCGTACGTTTATTTTGAAAACAAAAACTTATTGATATAAAACTAAGATATCCGTGTAACATGAATTTGAAGTAACGTGTGGCCGTGTTCCTCCAGCAGAAGCAGTTATTTTTTCTTGAATTGTCTTTTATGAGTGAGGGAAGATAAGACCCAAATTATTTTTGAACTTTTTCTCCTCCGCTTCTCTCTTGCACCCCCTCCCTTGAAGTTTAGGATTGCCCATTACACGTAGCGCTACCACCGCAGCAGAAAAGCCTCACCTCACGCGCAAAGCCGACGTCCGTACTTTAGCAGCGCCACGCCAAACTCTTCTCGTTTTTATCGGTTGCTGAGAAGAATAGGAAAAAATATATAAAGTTTGTGTGGGTGGGTGTGGGCGTGCTCAATTGATTGCTTGTTTTCACCGCCACCGAATCAATAGGCGTAACATACCGGTAGGAATCACATGTCCCCGCAGGGCGCTTCCACCTCGCCGCCACCGGTCACCTCCTCCATTGAGGCCTACGTGAAGGCTTTGCTTCACTGCCAAAAGTACCCCACTCAGGCGGTGGCGGGGTTTCTCATCGGCAAGCGCATCAGCGCCGGTGGAAACAGCAGCGGTGCTTCCAATCTCAGCACCCCCACAGGAGGTTCAGGCGCCAATGTCAGCATCAGCGGTAGCGTCGCAAACACGAACAGCGCAGGTATCAACAACCTCAACAGCACCAGCACTGGCAGCGATGGCGCCGAGTGCGTGTTTGTGGCCGACTCGGTACCGCTCTTTCATACCATCATGATGACAAACCCACACCCGATGATGACGGTCGCTTACGCGCAGGTGAGCAGCTACGCCCGTACGAAGGGGCTTGTACTGTTGGGGTATTACATTGCGAATGAGCGTGCAGGGGACACCGCCGTCTCCCCCTTCACAGAAAAAGTGTTGCGTATGCTTCACAGCAGGAGGTCTGGTGTCCACGAGCCTCTGCTGTGGAAAATTGTTAGCACGCGGTCGAGTGATGTCATGGACGTACAAGGCGCCTATTATAACAGCAGTAGTGGCTCCTTCACCGATGCCCCGCCGCTTACATTCGGTCGCTGGAACTCCGACACACTCTCGTGTGAGACGACCGAGTCCAAGGCAACAGCACTTGAGGCGTTTGAAAATTCAATGGATGCCCTAAAGCAGTTTCAGCTCGTCGACTTTGAGGATCACTTAGAAAGCGTGCAGTTGGACTACCTCGATCAACCGATCCCCACATGAACATATCGTCTCGCTCCCATGGCGGGATGAGGCTGATGGAGGAGGACGGGGAGAAAAAAACAAAAACAAAAAAGCAAAAGGAAGGTGTCGTATGGTGTGATCCCATGCGGCAAGCGCATGAGCTTAATATGTTGTCGTCGTTGTTTGTTTGTTTTTTGAGTGTGCTTTGTACACTAGCTGGATGGTGTGTTCCCTCCTTCCGTTTACGTGCAGTTGGCGGCGTCATCCCCCGGTTTCAGCTCATATATGGCCCATGAAGGGGCGAGGAGAATAAATTGAGCAACTCTCAGGGCGACGAGCGAGTCGCACTGAAGTGAGGTCGGAGGTGGACTCGTTTTATTCCTTCGCTCTTTTTGTTGTTGTTGTTGTTGTTGTTGTTGTTGTTAAATTTATTTTATTCTTTCTCTCTTTCTTTTAATTGTTTTGCTCCTTGCGTGGGCATATCTTTGATTGTGTCTGTTTGGTCCGCGTGCCTCCCACCCGCGCCAACCCTAACGAGCTGGCAGGAAAAGTGTGGGAAGGGGGCAAGAAGGGGGAAGGGAAAGTTAGGAGGGCGCAGCGGGTGACTTGTCCCTTTGCTGCTAACGTGTTGGGTGGCAAGATGGGGGCTTAAAGACAAGCTCCATTGGCAGGGCACATGAGCAGCAGCAACAACAACAACAAGGAAAGAAAAAGAAATGAAACGGCGAGGAATTACGGGGACGGTAGAGGGGAAAAAAGAAAAGAAATGAAATGAGATGTTAAGCAGCGGGGGCGGGGCTCAGCAGGGAGGAGGGGAGCGTTGCTGTTGTTGCCACCTTTCATCACCGCGGAGAAGCCCTTTGCGAGAAAGGGAAGAAAAAAAAAGAAAAAAGTAATGCCGCTAAGTAAGCAAGTCGAATGAAAGAAAGGAAAAAAAAACAGGGCGAGGTCAGCCTGAGTGCGAGACATGCAAAGAAGCTTGAACATAAATGTCACACTTCATCGAGCGTAGTACGCGAGGTTAGCCCCACGAATGACTGTGGTGGTGGGTTGGTCCCGCACATTACACCGGTGTCTCCCCACTTCTTTCCGTGTGCTTGTGTTCTTAGATTGTCTCATTTCTCCCCTGTTGCTTACTGAGCAAATTAGGTTTAGTGTTCCTGGCCGGCTTGGCCTTGCACAGCTCGAGGTAGGAGCGGAAGAAAAAAGAAAAGAAAAGAAAAGAAAAAAGAAAGCGTGGGAGAACCGAAGGACATCGTCGGGAGTTCCTTCACATCGCAGTGGGACCACACCGAAACAACACCTTCGCAGATGTGTCACGATGTATTACTTTTGCTGCATCCTCCCTGGTTCCTTTCGGTTGCCTATCAATGCCACAATCAAGTAATAACATTTCTCCGCTCAACACCACCACTGTACATGTTTTAGGGTGGTCCCCTTCAGCAACTCATCATATTTTCTCGTTGACGTTTTACGTTTACACAATCTCTTTTGCCTTTTTTTGGCGTTTCCATGTCTCCCCTTTCTTCGCTGCGGATTGCCCCGCGTCGCAGATGCTCTCCAACTGACAGCCGGGTGGGCGAGGTGCCACCGCTGCGGAGCAAAAACAAGAAAGAAAGAGGGCGACTACGCGTCCCTGCAGAAGCACCATAACAACGGTGAGACCACTCCGTGGTAGCGGAGACAAGCGTTGAGGAACTGTCCTGCTTCAGGTTCCCGGCCCCCCACCACTGCAGTCGTCCCTGCCGGGCAGCAGGAGGCCGAACTTTTGCTTGTCATCCGATGCGTCGGGTTCTGTGGAGGGACAATCGCACCCCAATGGTATGTGGCCAGTTGGGGATATGGCTGGGATGTTGCAAGCGAGGAAGCAAGTGTTGATTGGGCCCCTTCCAGTATCCGCACAAAACGAATGAGATGTGGAGGGAGCCATGCCGATGAAAATGTTCGAAAGCACCTCACCATCCGCCCGCCTGCTGCACCAGTGCTGCCTCCGGTGAGGAGGCAATGCGCCCATCAGAACCGCTGTTGAGTGCAGGGAAGAACGCTGGGGGAGGAGGGCTGCAAGTTTGCATAGCTCAAGCACTGTCCCTAAGGCTGGCATAGTGCTGAGGAAAGGGGAAAACCTAAACAGCGGGTCCGAAACGGTAATGGCGGCGGCAGGCGCAGAAAAATTTATGGGTTTCCCCGCCTTCTGGCAACAGCGATACGAGGCAGTCGTCAGTCACTTCGGTGCCGCGTGTGGGGATGCGCACAATACGTGCTGACTGCAGTCCACGGGCGGCGTGTCGGTTTGCTGTGATGGCCCGCTGATATGTTCAGGCAACAGGAGGACGAGTGAATGAAACCTGTTGGAATGATGGGAGCAAAAAAGGTTGCAGGAGTTATTGAAATGACGGAAAGCCGCCGGACAATCACGTGGTGCGTTTTGAGGGTCGACTTCAATAAGTGTTTACCGTTGGCTTCTGAACGTGTTTGCTGTCTGCGCGAGCGCCGTCAAATCCAGCAGGGTATTGTAGTCGATGGTCAAGTGCAACAGTTATGCGACTACATAGGTGTGGTGAATTACATCTTTTTTTTTTCTTGGCTTTATGCTTCCTTATTGATGTGTATGTCGTTGTTGTCACCGTTGTTAGGCGCAGCCATCATTTGGCTGGTGAAGTGGTGGAGCCTGTTGGCAGCGTCATGAACACAAGCATTCGTGTGCAAATGTGTTGTCGTGCATTGGTTTGTGCACATGTGGCTGTGAGCGGTGCCCTGCTCTCCGGATTATTATTATTTTCACGCTGTATATCAAACGCACATATTAATACTGTTTTGTTTTTGCCACCGAACGCGCTCGCGGTTTGCTAAGTGTGTGGGTTTTTAGGGTGCTGTAAACCAACTGTTGACATCCGGCTCGTCGCGCGCGCATCCTCGCAGCACAGCAGCGCGAGCGCGTCCGGCAAGGAAGGGCTGCCAGTTTGGTTTTGACTGGATTTGGAAGGGAAACGCGTTGCATGCGCGTGATTTGCCTCACGATGGTACCCGGCGGCGGAGCCGTCACGACAGGCTTGCGGCGACTGGGCTACACGCCGTATACGCTCCGAAGCGTGTTTCTCCAGGGCCGTGCCACCCGCCATCCGGCTGTGTGGACCGCTGCCATGCAGGGCGATGAGGCAGCGGACCTACGAAAGTTGATGTGCGACTTCGACTCCGCTGTGGGCCCTCCAGCGACGGCGTTATACTCCAAACTCCTGCGGGACTGCCCAAACTACACGAAGGTGATATTAGTCGAGGAGCCCAACAAGCAGGAGTGGGCGCGCAGTTATGATAAGTGCATCACGCCCCTTTTGCAAAGCCCAGCGCGCAGGGGGCGGAACCATGTCTCCAAGGCGTTTTACACGCTAATTAGAAAAATGATCCCACACCAGGAGAAGTTGGCGGAGCTTCCCGATGAGGGCGAGCGGGTGGCGGGCCGTGTGGCTGCAGTTGAACAGTACGAGGCGGAGGTTCGCCGTAGCGTCCCCGCCGGTCGGTTGCTCGTGTTCCGCCACAGCGACGGCTGGGGCCCCCTGTGCGAGTTCCTGGGGAAAACAGTCCCTGGCGAACCATTTCCACCGTATGACGACGGACTTCATATAATCCGAAATATTCATGAGCGCGTGGAACGCACTGAGCGCATAACTTTTCTGTTGCTGTTTGTTTTCGGTTGGGGCGTGCTGTATGCCTTTTATCCAGTGGTGGTGGCTGTGAAAAAGTATTTTAGCCAGATGTACCGTGACTACCTGACAGTGTACCGGAGCGAGTGATATGATCGCCACTCCGTTGCGGGGCCCGCAAGTAATTCAAACCACTCGCAAATACAGCAGAGAGGAGTCCCCTGCACTGAATGAGTACAGGGTGGAAAAGCAAATAAAATAAAGTTGTTGTTATTTATTTCCTTCTTTTTTTCCTTTATTTTACATCACAGATATGTGCGACCAGTCCACACATTTGCGTACATTTGTTGTTACTCCGTCGGTTGAGCGATGTCTCTGTGGATGGCTTTACTGCTCGGGCTCACGGCAAGAAATTTTCTTCTCTTTTTCTGTCGTTGGTTATCCTCCCAGTGGTTAAGTCGGCATGTTGCTAAACCGTGCCTGTGGGTTTGTTTGTTTGTTTTTTAAATATATATACATATATACATACTCAAACAGTTCCCATGTGGAAGTGGGGGGAAGCTTTAAAGCCGCCTTATCCCCATACCTGTCGCGTCCCTAATCATATGCGTCTCACATGTTTTCATTCCATTTATCCCTCGCAGTGAACCACATATTGTACACATTGTGCTGTAGCAGCGCTGTGCTCAATAACAAAGGGTGAGTGCGAAGAAGGCAGACAAGAAAACAAAGAGAGTGAGTGTGTGTGTGTGTGAGTGAATACGAGAAAAAGACAATAAAACACAAGTGAAAAGGAGCAAGCCACTTCTCCGAAGGCCCACTAGGGAGGAAAAGGAAGGTGAGCTAAAGTACAAGAAAAATAAAGGAGGAGAGAGAAAAGAGAAGGAGAACTTTGACCCCAGTTGGGTGATTGCCACGTGGGGAGATATAAAAAGGTAACAGGGGTCCAGGTGGTTGCGAGAAAAAGTGCGGGATCTTGAAAGGTTGGTTTTGCTGGATATCTGTTGGAAAGGGGAGGAAAGGGAGCAGCAGAGGTGGTACCCGGTTCGAATTGAAAGACGTCGGTGCCAATATATTGCGTGGAGTTGTATACGCAGCCATCTCCCACTCCACACATCTCCCTTCCTGAGCGTGCGTGCGTGCGTGTGCGTGTTTTGTTTGAGCCCACAGTTCCAGGGGGCCAGACACAAAGTAAAGAGGGAAGGCAGACACCATTGGAGGGGAAGAGAGGGGGAAAAAGTTAAAGGCTGCACTTGCAGGGTGAGGCGAGGCGCAAACTCGTGTGGAACTACTTTTGAGGACTGACACTCTGCTGGAAGGAGGAGCGTTGTTTCGTTGAACTGGAGAACAGCTCGTGTAGGAGCGACAGCAAACGGTAAAAGACAAGCCATAATTAGTTGGGAGGCGGCAAGGAAAGAAGGAAACGGAAAAGAAGGGTGTGCGGCGAGAGCAGGACGCTGCTTTGCCATTTGCTCTTATTTCTTTTGTCACATCTGGTGAGAGGTCACAATGCAAGGACGAGTTGGGCATTTGCGTAACCAGGGGTCAATGATGTTCCATTGTGGTGAAACTCATGTGACTCAAAGCTTGGAGCTCATGCCTCCAATGCTGCGGTACTTTGTGGGGCGCCTGAGGGCCTGCTCGGTCGCGCACCAGCAGGCACCGGACGTGTTCAGGGAAATACTTTATAGTGAAGAGTTCTTCCGCCAGTTGGATGGGTTCTTCAACAACAAATTCGCTGAACTTCTCAAAGCAGCTGCCGGTGGGTGGTGGACTGCGTGCATGAGGGACGTCCTCCAAAAGAGCAACAGGAGCGCCGAAAGGGGCGATCTAACCGATGCCACCCGCAGTACTGCCGGTGCTTTGAATGAGGAGGCGCCACTGACACGGGACCAGACATCGACTAGCAGAGGTGGTGCGAACGAGTTCGATGGTCAAAATGCGGGCGTTGCGGCATTAAGCAGCGAAGAGTGTAAGGACTTGAGATCCATCTTGCAGCTTGTAGTAATAATGTGCGCTCCTTACCGAGTGGTACGAGAGGTCGGAGCTCCGGCCATTACGTGTACTACACGAGTAATGCTTTGTCGCGACCCATCCATTATTTATCTTGGGCTCCTCATGAATGTTGTGCAGTCAAACCAGCTGGAGAAGTCAATTGACAGCACAATGGTGCATCGCGTCCTCGCCCATGGGTGGGGGTCAACTCCCACCTTTGAGGATGTCGTGAAGTGCTGCATGCGTGCGCGACGCCGCCAGCAACGTCGCAAGGGGTCTGCGACTTGGGGAAGCGGTGAGACAGCAGAAGGTGAGGAAGGAAATGGGGACAAGGCAGAGGCGGAGGCAGATGTCGCCCTCCTCCAAATGCCTGATTTGCCCACAGACCCACTTCAGACAGTGCACGAGCGCGCCCGAGGCGCTCCAGTGGCCGGTGAAAGTAGGTACTCAGCAGATTCATTGAGCATCGGTGTGTGCGTGCTGCGGAGCATCGCCGACGCCGCGGGGAACCCGGAACGACTTCTGTGGTGGTGTCGCTGTCGGTTGCTCTCCCTGCAGCTCCTACCGGCTGTGGACCGTGAGGAGATTCTAGCAGGAACGGCTTGCGAATTCTTTCGTAGCGCGTGGAAAGTAGAACGATTGTTCGCCGACATGTTGGACGCTGCAAACTGTGACGACGAGGATGAGGAAATGGTTGCGTGTGGCAGCAGTAGCGCTGGATATGACGTGTCCATGGTGCCGAGCGGGGCGACGCTCGTGGGGACCATCGCCGACATTGTGCGCGCGTGGCATAACGCAGATAGCTGTGGTGGGGCTATGGGAAATCTTATTGTGAACCACACAGCCCAAAACCCACTCGAGACGGTAAATCGCATGGTCCCAGGACATCGCAAATTTCAGCAGGATGGCCACCGTTGCCTCGCGCAGAGTTGGCAGTACAAGCTTCTCATGGACTACCACAGCACGTATCTAGCCGTCTTCCCGCATAATAGTTCCCCGTACTCCACAATGCATTCAGCAATGGTGTCGCAGTTGACGGAAGTGTTGCATCGATACCCGAAGTACTGCCCAATTCAGATCATGCGTACATTGGTATTCACGCGCGAAGATACAAACACATCAGTCGCGCTCAATTCTGGCCTTGTGGATGCTATAGTAACGGTAACGCGAACCTACCTGGACGAAAAGAAACCGCATCAAGACCATGGTGGCAATGAAGCTGATGAGGAGCATAGGTACGGATGGTCCTACCGAGGTGCCATCGCACTCCACTGGTGTTTCACAGTGCTAGAGCGGCTCTCCATGGTTTCAACACATGAGACCGTGAACCCTATAGTGTTTCTGCTGTCGCCCCGCGAGGATGGCTACGAGCTGTGTCGCGACATACTCGAAAAAGTTTTCTACCCAGGCGGTCATCCCATTTTGCTCATTGCCGCCTTCCGCTTCTTTGCCGCGTGTATCCATCACAACGTACGGGATGTCGTCCCGGCACTTCAACAGCGAGGTGTGATGGACAAGTTGGTGGAGATCGCAAATCACAGGAATCTTATTGAGTTGTATAATCGTTTCCCGAAGGAGGAAGATGAAGAAGAGCCAGGAAGAGAGCCTGAAGCACCGGCAGTGACGGAGGCAACGTTAGAAACCAACCAGGCATCTCCTGCTGAAGCCACGGCGATCAGCAAAACAACATTCGGTGACTACGTGGCGTACTACGAGCAAGCTTTGCCAATAGCGTGCATGGGCATCCTGTTGCAGGCCTTCGGTGTGCACAACAGCACACATACGACTCTCGACAACCCCACAATCATGCGCTACCTCGTTTGGAGCCTCGCTGTGCCTAACTTCGATAAGGAAGATGCGAAGTCAAGTGCTGTGGAGCTGTACTCGGAGAAGGTGCAGCCGCAACGGGTGACCACAAGTATCGCTTCTGCCGCAGGTGGAGATATCCTTTCGCTGATGCGCACACTGCCAGAACTCCAGAACCATTTCTTTGACGTTTTGAGAGAAACACTCTCAACTCTCGAGGCCGAGGCGGCGGGACGAAGTACGCATTTGAGAAATGTAGCGCTGTCCCTGTGGAACATCTTCGCATGTCTGGCCGGTATTGAATTTAGGCAGCTCTCTCAGCGAAGCTCACATCGACGGCAGCGAAGCAGGCAGTCGAACTACAGCTCCGATGTGAACGATCCCATTGTTCGCAAATTCGCGGGGTGTACGACGGAGGTGGCGAATGCCCTGGAGACCCTTTTAAAGTTGGCGTCTGCAGTTCCACCATCAGACCCGGAATCTCTAATGAGTAACAGTGCCGTGCTGTGCACTTTTCTCTTCGACCTTCCGTCAACGATGTTCGATGCGGTATCGAGTAGGGTGATCAGTTTTACCAATAGCGTTGCAGCATTAGCAGTTTGTAAAGGAAGCGAAGGGGCAACGCCGGATGAACATGCCTCCACGCTTTGGTCGCTTGTAGCAACGTTCTTTATGAAAAGTAATGGCGTGTCGACAACGGTCACCGCTCTTAAGTTCTGTCGTGAGTTGGCTAATGCAATATTCGATGCGTATATTGCTCTTAAAATGGCGAAGGATCCTAACACATCGCAGGAAGACAACCTCGCAGGCTCAGCGCATGCGCCTGCCGATGTTCCTTTGCCTTTGCTTGCACTCCCGTCTTCAGAAGCTGCCGTCACAGTGGTAGACGATGTCCCTTATGGCTTGGAGGAATTTCACGCGTGGGACACCGAAAGCGGAATAACTGATTGGTCCCTCCCGTTGATGGAGTTTCTTGCAGGCACGAGTGGGTTTATTCGTTCCTTTTCAACTACGGTTGAGGGAGTCACATCCACGAACACGGTACTTGGTGCTAGGCGGGCCAGCGCCAGTCCAACTGAGAACGACCCTGCGGTCAGCGGAGCATGCAACAGTGTAGATACGTTCCTCAGGAACACGGGAGTGCTCCTGGCAACGTCACAGGATTATTTTCGCGGCTACATCCTGGAGCGCTCACAACACCATAGCGGCGGAGTATTGCTAGGAAGTCACATGTCTGGTTCACCCCCCGTGATACTCGTGACCCCGGTCCATGTGATTCGGCACGTGGATTCCCTGCTCACCGGCATTGCTAAGTCCGTTGAGGAGGCGGTAGTTCGTAGGCTTGGCGATGAAGTGCTCAAGAGGGAGGGTAGTCATGGAGAAGGCGACTCGCAGCGTCAGGCGAAGTCGTTGCGGGAGTTGCGGTCATCGGTGGCGCTCGAGGCTGTTGACTTGATGTCCTTACAGAAGGCGGAGCTGTGCATGCGCGCAGCCGAGGCGTCCTTATCCACGTCATGGAAGCTTGGCAGTGGAAGCAGTGAACCACTGCAACACCTGTGTTCCGTCATAGCAAGCCTTTGGAAAATTGTGAAGCTGGTGTTGTCACAGAGGGATCAACAGTCAATTCAGTCGCCGCCACATGCCGATAGTGTGGCCAGGGATGCGTCCGTCGCTGAAGCAGGCGAAAACGCTGACTCGTCCAACGAAAATTGTGAGCCACAGAATGCAGGCAAACTAAAGGTTGTAATTGGGTGCATGACCAACATTCTCCAGGGTTTGCTGAGGTGTTCCCCCGATTACAGGCCCGTGTTTGACCCATGGCTTCGGCGGTTGATATACTTGACAATAGTACTGTGGCGATCACTCAGACTTCCAATAAGCCCGGCCATGACACTTAGTGCGCTCACACGTTTGTTAGAGCTCAATAACGATATCTTCAAGAAGGACAGGGATGCGGCGCACGGCGCATCCACCACGGGCATCACCAGGAGTGAAATTGGGGATCGATCACCGCCTCCCTTGGAACCATCGACACAAGCGGATCCCGAAAACTACGGCCAACCTGAGGAGGGTGACGAGGTAGCACAGAGCGCAAACGCGATGCCTTCTGAGCCCGACGGACTGGATCTGATATCGCTCGGCTATTTTCAAGATCGATCCTCTCCGCAGGAGCTGGAGCCCGCAGCGCGAGCGAGTGCTTCACTCGCCGAGTGCGCTATACAGTGGGTTCTCGAGGTTGCAGCGACAATGGGTTCCTCGGTCGAGTCTGGACGAAATTTATGGACGCGAATACGTAGGTTTTGCTGTAAGCTATGCTGGATATACCACGTACACTCCATTTCTGTCTCTGATAACGCGAGTAAGGGCGATAAGGAGGGAAACCAGGGGAGCGATGACTCGGCAGGAAGGGTGGGTGATCATGAACTTTTACTCGTGAAAATGATCCGTCTCATCCTTGAGAATCCAGCAAGAAATTACACCTTGCTGGAGTTTCTTGCTGTGCTCTTGTCCCAGGGTGGTTCGAGAGCAGAACGCGAGGCCCTCATCACACAGACACAACTTCCCAG
This sequence comes from Trypanosoma congolense, assembly GCA_002287245.1. Lineage (NCBI taxonomy): Eukaryota > Euglenozoa > Kinetoplastea > Trypanosomatida > Trypanosomatidae > Trypanosoma > Trypanosoma congolense. The sequence continues at coordinate 52,317 of NHOR01000219.1, read as the reverse complement.
GGCACTAACGGACCGTATACTCATGGAGGCTAAGCGAATTGAAAATGAGACATCTGAGGGCGTATTTCAGGGGCAACAAAAATGGGCCACTCGAAAGGCAATGTTGGGCCAACTCTTCTGCTTCCTCTCGGCATGCACGGCGGGCACCCTTCCGGAACGTGAGGCTCGGCCGTGCGTGCATTACAGCAACAACACCGAAGGTTTCTGCTGGATGGGACACCTTTGCCGCATGCCTCACATTAGGGATGAATCTGATGTAAGACCGAGTAGGGCGAGAAGGGTGCGGCGCTGTGTGGAGCGGCTCCTCGCAGAGTTTGGCTACGAGGGCCGCATCACCGACGATAAAGAAGGAGAGGGTGTGGTGAAAGGCTCACGGGGTGACGCAAGCGAGCAGGGAAACGACGCTAGTGGGGACTCCGCCGCCAGGAAGAAATTTGTGGATGTCAAGTTGGATCTCTCGTCTGTTGTAGGCGGCACCTCCTTGCTCCCAACGGAATGCTTCACGAGTGCGTGGTGCTTGCTTTGGAATACCTTGGAGATGACGATAATAATAATAATAATAATGGCAACGACGATGGAAATGTGAGTGGCACCCGGCATCAAGAAGCGCGGGGCAGAGAGAAGTTTGATAACAGCATCTCCCCTCATGTCGGTCACCCCACAGGGCGACTCACTGTTAAGGAAAGTCGCGACCACAAAGTTCTGGAGACACCTGTAACCCACATAGCGACAACGCTTCTTGCACAGTTGCTAAATACAGACGACTGCACGGTCATATCGCATATTTATCGCCTTAACGAGACAACAAAAAAGGGGTTTGTTACACGTGCTATCTCCCGGCTGCTACGAGACGACATGGCAACTGCGACTTGGGGAGCCACAGTGCTGAAGGCTCTTATCGACCAATCGGAGCACACGGAGTGGGTCGTATATTTGGCTATGGTAAGTGCAGTACAAAATTGCTTGCAAGCCGGGACAACGAGCCCGCTTAGTGAGTCGGATGTTCAGGAAATGTGCGCACATAATGCGGGCACGAGTGGCCGCAAGAATACAATCCCACGCACTGGCGGAGAAGTATACAGGCAGTCTATCCCATTGGACGAATTTATCGTCTCGCTTCGAACTGTCATCGACAAGCATCCAAAAGCCTTCTGCGCTGTTTTCAATAGTTCCTGTGTTGTGCATATCCTCTCGGAAACCACAACCAGGCCAGCCCCAAAACCCTCTGTGTGGCTTGCCCCGCGTAAGTCACCACGGACACAAACAGCTAGTGGTGCATCCACAGCTCGCCGTGCTGCCGCCGAGCGCCTGTTGAACACACTCCTTTACCGCTTCTCGCGGCGTCACCTGTCATTAGCCTTTGTCGCGAAGGTACTGGATTGCATCACCACCCTCCCCAGCGTAGCCTCGCTCGTGATAACATATCACGTTAATGTGACCATCCCGGTATGCGCCAAGGGCGTGCGTGTGGACCGTAACACCGAAAGGGCATACGGCGAGGTCTTGCAAGGACGGGAAACCAGTGAGAGTCCTGCAACTGTGGGGGAAAGGCCCCGCACGTTCACGGCGTTCGTGGCTGCACTGCTTATGATGGAAGGCAGCCCGATAGAAGGTTTTGAGCCGTTCCTCTTTAATGTTGCTCAAAAGGCCCCATCACGTCTCGTGCAGGTCATACTTCAGGCGCTTGATGCAGCGGTTACGATGCTGGCCGCCGGCAAAGGTAGTGGGGACAAGCCCGACGTGGCTGAGAATGAGGAAGTTGAGGGCAAAACAAATGCAGTCGACACAAACCTGGCAAAGTTCATGGCGCGTAGCCTCTTGCGTACTCTGCGCTTACTGCTTGCAATGCCGTCAAGCTCGCTCGTGTGGCGCCTGTGCGAGGAACTGTGCCAGCGTGGCGCCCTCGACTTACTCTGCCGGTTAGCTCAGGAGAATTACTGCGCCACCGACAAAGACGCCGCAACGCTTATTCTTGTCATCCGACGATTGCATCTGGCTCACAGCAAGTGCGCAAAGTTATACCAACAGTCTGAACAAAATAACGCCATCAGTAGCCATTTCAGCACGAGGGTGGTGGCTGAGCAACACGAAGAGCAGCAGCGCCAACAGCGCGAAGATGACGTACGTAACCCTCCGACACAGCCGGGAGGAGATGAACCCGCCATAAGCGAAGGCAATGCAAGCTCAACTCAGACGACGGGTCGCCAGGGGCAGCTTCAACAAACTCAGAGTGTGGATGACTCGTTTTACGTTAGTGCTTTGGTCAGTGGAGGTGATCATGAGAGGGAGACAAGCGGCGCCCACAACAGGCACCGGCGCGGGCGTCAAGAGGAACCCTTCGCCGGGTTCTTGTTGGGTTTAGGTGAGCTGCTACGCCCAAACCAAAGTGTGACTGTGTTTGACAGCCACGACTCCGAAGGCACACGCAGGGGGGATGAGACCATTGTTGCACCCAGTAGCGAACTTAACACTGAGCCGCCAATGTCCTCAGAACGCCTCCAGCTGCTGGAGGGAATCAGCGAAATGATGCTCCGCCACGAAGGCGATGACCCTGACGACGATATTGATGCTGAAGACATCGAGAGAAGCAATCATGTTAGGAATGATAGCGAGGATGGATATAACACGAGTGATGTCGATGACGAGAACTCGGTCAACAGAGACAACGGCCGGGATCATGAGGAAGAAGAGGATGATACCGATGATGACAGCGACGGTGATGGTGATGACGAAGACGATGACGACGACGACGACGATGACGATGACGACGACGATGGCGACAGTGATGGAGACGCAAACATCCTTAGCCTCAACGGCGGGTTCTTTGATAACGATATAGATCACAGTCTGCTCCAGTACACAGGCAATCAACTCCTACCGACCGGGCTCCTGAGGGAACTGGGGATGAGTTCAGCCACCAATCCCTCTGCGATGCGCATCGGGATCAATATGGGCAACAGGATGCCACCAGTAGGTTTGTGGGAGATTGCTTCATCAAGACGAGACGCGGGGTTGCGTGCTGGAGCGGGTGGTGTGGTGGTCGATGATTCCTGGATGCCCCATGATATTTCCACCTACCACAGCGAGCTTTTTACAGCCCTCAGCCAGCCCCGTTCGGGCCCAGTAGGGCGTCTACACCACTCGTTTGGGGGCACTAGCAGCCGAAGCAGTACCTCAAGGCTTTTGAATATTTGCGCGGTGGTAAATGCAGCGGTGGCAAACCAATATGACACTGTGCAATCCGTTCGCCCATTGTTGCCAGTTTTACGCGAGACAAGTGTGGCGCCCCCCAGGGAAGAAGCCGCACCACCATCAGCGATTGCAACAGACACAGCGATTAGTGCCATAAACGAAGAGGGCGATGGTCGCGCTGAAGACAACGGCGGTGGTGGGTCGCAAGAAGCGCATCCCAATCCGACAATATCCGCCTTAGCCCAGGTTCTTAACGACGATATGCAGTTTTTTCATCTGATGGGGATCGCAGTTCCTGAGGAAATGGCAGAAGCTTACGTGGGTCAACCGCCCGAAGAGAACAGCGGTGACGGGGGTGACACATCGGTGGTGGCGGCCAGAGACCCAACGGACGTCGTCGAACAAGCGACGACTATTCCCGAAAACTCCACCGAAGCAGTGGAGGTGGAAGTCGGTAGCCTGTCGCAAGTCCCTGACGGTGACGCCAGCTACCTGGACGTCAACGAAACAGACCCCGCCCCGCACGGACCCAGGTCGCGGGCAGTGTCGCCCACACGAAACGCAGTTGCAGCAACGACAGCCACACCAACAGCAGCAGCAACGGAGCCGCAGATGGAACAACAGCCGTGGTTTGATGTGATCGCACCACACTTTTTAGTGGAGCTTCCTGAGTCATTGCGCCGCGAGTTGTTGTTTGACCACATGAATCTACTGTTGGGAGGAGAAGAACGGGAGCTGAACGGCCAACGGACGCGAATCTTTGCTGCGTTTTTCATGCAGTTGCCGCCAGACGTTCAGAGGGAAGCGGTAGAGGTGGAACTGCGGTGGCGGCGAGTCACTGGAGATGTACCAAGCGGGAACGAGTCTCGCTCCAGTGCTCGTTCCATGTTGACAGATGTGTTCGCCACTCTCGATAGAGAGTGCGGCAAGAGATATTGCTAACGTGCGATCTGCGGGAACTGGAGGGCGATGATGATCTTCTCCGGGAGGCCACACAGCTGCGGGAGGCCCGGGAGATGGAAGCTGGAGTCGAGGAAGGCAACCTTGCGTCACACCTGCGACAGCGCCGGGAGGGAGCAGGAGCAACTCCGCGTGGGCGGCGCAACGCCGATGCGACTCAACCCAATGCAGCAGTAGCACAGGCACTCGCAGTAGGGTCGCTTGATTTATCCACGTCCACGCCTAGCTCACCCACTGTGGCTCAAGAGCCCCCTGTCCGTAGGGATAACTTGAGGTCATCGCTGTTTAATCGGAGGGGCAACTTCCTATTTTGGCGTTCTTTGAGCGTCACCAGTAGCTATAATAATAACAACACAGCCAGCGGCAACGACCGTGGGACTGGTAGCCGTGATCACCACGACAGCGATGACGATGGGAACACCAACTCGTGGGGTATCTTACCACGCAGCTTTCCACATATTAGTGAAAATCAACTCATGACACGTGTTCGCGACCAGCAGAGTCGTTCTGTGCGCGATGAAAACATCCTCCCACCGCCGGTTCGAGAGAAGGGAGCTGCTGGTGTTGAGAACAGTGTTCTTGCTCTACCAGACGCGGTGCTCAAGCAACTTGTAGAACTCATATGGTTCAGTGAAAGTACATATCCTGAGATTGATCATCAGATGTTATTGTCGCCAGGCCTTTCTGTCGCACCTCAGCTGCTGCACCTGCTCGCGACGGCTTGCCGGAACATCCCGGCCGCAACTAAGGCAATGACCTATCTCATGGACACAGTGTTGGAAAAAATTCCCACCCCCACGGCACACCCACCGCAGCCTGATGCCTTTGGCATCGTACGTGACATGAGCAGCTGTGGACGTGTAGCGCTGCAAGTCTTATACGTCATAAGTCAGTTGATTAAGCGATGTCGTGCCGCTGGGCTGGCCTTCACAACGCTCCCCGACAGCGTGTACGCGAAAGGTATCCCGATGTCCCCCGATGAGCCTATCGAAGTGGAAGGAGGGGTTGTCGGTGCGCGTCTCTTTCAGAAGCTTGTTGAGCTCGTCTTGCGCGTCTCGTCACCGCGTATGGAGGACGCCTTCACACGCATAGTGCAGCGGCTCAACGCCCAGCTACAGCAACTGGAGGAACCCAGCACAGCGAAGAGTCAAAGCCCTCGAGAAAGGGAGCACCCGCCCGGGAGCGATAATATAATTTATTATCCACGTCACGCACACCCCTTGAGGTGGCAAAGCCTCAATCGATATCCTTACGACAACGGTGGTTACATCTGCAACCGATGCAACACAAGCTACCACACGGAGGGGGTTGCCTTCCACTGCGAGCGGTGCCGGTACGATATTTGCCCACTATGTAGCTTTGTGTTTCTAACGCCGGAGGAAGAGGCGTCACGCGCGCGGTGCTGGGGCTACGCCTTTGTTTCATCTAAGGGAACCATAGAAGCCGCTCTACAACTGTTACGTCACCCAAACTGCACAGCTGAGACAGCGCGTGCAGTGATGAAGTTGTTCTCCCGCGGTATCAAGGAAAGCGCGCAGCGAGACAAGGGATTCCCGGCTGGCGACGCTGGTTCCGCTATTGTGGTAGTCGAGGGTGTCGTCATTGAGCTCGCCAAGGAGATTACGGCAGAAATCCATGCCTGCGTCAAAAAACTGCGTGCTGCCTATCCACGCAAAGCTATGAGGTCGTCCTTCCTTGGAGCCACTCCGCCCATTGGAAGCCCCCGCGGCCATGGCAACAGTGACGACGACGACAGTGGCGTGGGTGGTGGCAGCGGCAATTTGGCGACGGACGGGTCAGAGGGTCCACAGTGGACTTTGCAGGAAGCGAGCGAGGCACTTTCGTATATGAAATTGAACAGCACATCCAACCAGACGCATGCCTTCTTTTTTCCGTACGCCGAGTCCCACCGACCGGAGCCACGTGAGGTGTCGTTGATGTGGCACGCCGCACAAATGTATCTTGCTGAGGTAGCACACATACTCCAACACACAAAGAACCGCTCGTCCATCCTGCTTCCACCCGCTGTGCTCCTCCTGCTGAATACCTTCTGCAAGTTTCACATGGCAGGGCCGCGGAGGGATGCGTCTATAAGCGTGGCCTCGGAAAGCACTGGCAGCACTACGCTAGAGAAGACAGAAACAGAGCGTTTCATGCTGGACACCACGCTCACACCGTCGACCGTCTCCGACGCCGCAAGCAGCGCCGTAGCTAAGGCTAACAAGAGGCAGCATCAAAATGAGTCCAGTGGAACCACAGGGAGTAGCAGTAGCCGCACTGAGGGAAGTGATCCCGACGAGCGCCCCACGCTGCCCCGCGTCGTGCGGCAGTTTGTGGAGCACAACAAATTGACCATCAACACGCTCATCCAGTACGATCCAAAGCTTTTGGAAGGCAACTTCAAGTTTCTCAAGATTGAGCCGGGTTTTGTGGACTTCAACGTACGCTTGCTTGACTTCCAGCGGCAGATTGGTTACGCCTCTCGAGGTCCCCGCATCAGCCTAAGCATTACCCGGGACCAGTGCCTGCGAGATAGCTTCGCGCAGCTATCGAAGTTAGAAAACTTCCACGGGACGATAAGTGTTCGATTCCGCGGTGAAGAAGGAGCAGATGCAGGAGGACTCACACGTGAGTGGTTCCAGCTACTTGCGGAGGAAATGGTGAACGATAATTATGCCCTTTTCATCCACTCCCGTGAAGGTATGACTTACCAGCCGAATCCGTTCTCCGATGTGAATCCCAACCACTTACAGTACTTCAAGTTCGCTGGAACTGTTGTTGGCATGGCAGTTGCCCATCGAGTGGCCATTGACGTACATTTCACACGCGCCATGTACCGACACATGACCGGCGTGCAGCCCATTTTCAGTGACCTCAAGAGCGTTGACCCGGAGTTGCACGAAAACCTCAACTGGCTATTGGCAAACGATGTGAGTGAATTAGGCCTCTTCTTCACGGTGAGCTGTGAACGCTTCGGTGTTGTCCAGGAAACAGAACTCATGCCCAATGGATCTCAGGTGGCCGTAACGAACGCGAACAAGTCACAGTACGTACGCCTGCGCTGTGAGTTCCACATGACGCAGCAAATTGAGCAGCAGTTGCAAGAGTTCCTCAAGGGGTTCTACACCGTAATCCCGCGGAACGAAATTCGAAACTTCTCCGCGCAGGAGCTGGAGCTTGTCATTTGTGGCATGCCCGACATCGACGTGGAGGACCTTCGTATCCACAGCGTGTACGAGGGCTACTCTTCCACATCGCCGCAGATCCGATGGTTCTGGGAGGTTGTGGCGGCGATGAGTAAAGAGGACCGTGCGAACCTGCTGCAGTTTGCGACAGGCGCGTCGAAGGTACCGCACGGAGGGTTTAGCAACTTGGAGTCTGCCAGTGGCTTACCGCAACGTTTCACGATTACGCGGTGGGAGGACAGTGCAGACCTTCTGCCGCAGGCTCACACATGTTTCAACAAGATTGTACTACCGGAGTACGGCAGTCGCGAGGAGCTCCGCAAGAAGTTAATGCTCGCCATCACATTCGGAAGTCGTGGGTTCACCATGCTGTAATGGAGTGTGGGGGGGTTAGTGGCGTAGGCGAAATAATGATAGCAATCGGTCGGGGAAGGGGAACAAATAAAGTGGTTTTCTTTTTTTTTTAATATTAAAAGAAAGGTGGGAAAGTTGGGAAAAAAAAAGCGAATCCGCGTGGCGCGTTTAGGAAGGATGATAAGAAAAGTGACAATTGAGTAGATAGCCGTGTATGTGAGTCGCATGCAGGTGGCGTAATGCAATAACACACGGAAGCGGAAGGTGGGTGAAAACGAGAATAAAAAAAATAACCAAATAAATATTTGTCATATGCGAGAGAAGTGCAAAATATTTCCCCTCTTCGCGAGTGTTTGAGCGTGGTGGTAGCGTAAAACGGTACTAAAGAGGGCGGTGTTGTAATTATTTCTTCTCTTATCACGGTTTGCCAGTGGGGGGGCTGGAGGCGTGAAAGTGGTAGGTATTGTTCGTTTACTGTTGATTTGGGGGTGTTTGCCTCACGTGTTTGTGCTTATTGGTGCTTATAACCGTCCCCCGCCCCTCCTCCTCAGCTGCTTGCTGCTCTTCTGCACAACACAAAAAACGCACATGTAAAGGGGACGCATGAGTTAAAATATCGTAAGTTACTGGTCCTACGTGCGTGCGCTGGAACGGTGGCCCCCTTTAAGAGGAAATTGTGTTGGAGGAAGTGCCAGCAGCCGTCTCTGGAAATTCTTCCTTTTGATCGGTTTTTCTTTCCCCCCCTCCCCACTTGGGTTTTTGTTTTGTTTTGTTTTCCTCTTTTTTCTTTCTATTTTAAAGATGGTGAGCGCGTCCGCCTCCCCCACCAATGTGATCGCCATCCTCAGTTTTAGCAACGATCTCTGTCTCTCTCTTTTTTTTTTCTTTCCCCCCTTATGACTTCCTTATTATTTTCATTTGGTGCCTGTCTTGTTTAATATTTATATTAATATGTTTGAGTGTGTACTCCTCGAGTTTGTGATTCCGTTACATGACTAATTCAGCCCCCCTAAATCCGTTAAACAGTAGGGAGAGGGGGAGAAAGTGCATGTTGTTTCTGATGTTCGGACTCACCCGTGTCCCACGTTGCTGTTCTTTTCTGTTCGCGGTGTGTCTGCTTCACATGAAGAAAAGAAGAAGAAGGGGAAAAGAAAACGTTAAATAAAGTGTTGACGCCGTTGAGGAGAGGGAGTATTGAAAAAAAAGAAAAAGAAAAAGAAAAAGAAAAGAAACTCAAAAGGGATGGAGCCGCAGTTAAGGTCACAGCCATCCACGCTGCTCACTTTCCCACACACACACACATACACACCATTCCCTTCTTATATGAACATATACGCATATATAAATGTGTGTGTGCTTGTGTGTGTTCTCCTTTTATGCCAAGAGGCGCAGATATATCGGTGCTGTTGTTTCGTTTCATGTTTATTGCTGTTTGTTTGGTGTTGTTGTTTTTCTTTAAGAGTGGAGAAAATAAAAATAAAAATAAATAAATAAATATATTATTATTATTATTGAGAGGAAGTTGTTGTTGTTGTGTTGGACCTTCGGCCGGGTTCGAGGCCGGGAAGCGAGAGACGAGAAGTAGTAGTAATGATCAGCGGAAAGGAAATGGAGCGGAGGGGGAGCTCTTGAAAAGTGAGTTTGATTTGAAGGCAGGCAGCGATTCACACAAACAAACAAATAAATAAATAAAAGGAAAAGGAAAAACTATACGCGTGTGTGCTAAGGCTTCTCCGTTTTTTGTGCGAGTTGTCGCAGGTATGTCATTACCGCATTTCCATGTCTTCTTTGCCTCTCAACCGGGTGGCGGCTTTGAGGGGCTTGAGGTGAAGAAAATGGGTCCCCGCCTGCTGCGGACCACTATGCTGCTGCTGCTGCTGCTCGCATACACGCGTCTGTTCGTACATCCTTTTCAACGCACGTCCTCTCTTTGGGCTATAAACAACCAAACAAAAAAAAGAGAGTTCGTTTTTGCTTTCTTCTCCTTCTTAGGATATTTAAAAAAAAAAGGAGAAAAAGAAAAAGAAAAAAGGGGTTTTAAGTATTGTTGAGGAAGCTTCCGTTGGTATCTTACCTGTGGTTTGTCTAATACGGAAGGCGCGCAAACACAAATAAATATGTCCTCCCCTGAGGAACTCCGAGCCCAAATTGACGCCCTTGCGTCGGAGATCTCCGAAGCTAAGAAACAGCACGGCACCACCAGTGAGGTGTACAAATCCCTCGTAGCCCGAATGGCGAGCCTCCGCAAACAGCTCCCGCAGGAAAAAAAGGCAGGGAAAGCGCCGGAGCTAAGTTACTATGACACACGGATCGCCATGGTGAAGGAGATGGGTCCTCTCGGTGCCGCCTACCCGCACAAGTTTCACCGCGACCATACCATCCCTGCCTTTCGCGAGCTGTTCAAGCCTATGCTGAAGGATAAGGGGCAGCGCCTCGACAAGGTGGTGACGATCGCTGGTCGCATTGTTGTGAAGAGGAGCTCTGGTTCCAAGCTGCACTTCCTCGCGCTTCAGGGCGATGGGGAGGTGTTGCAAGTCATCTCCTCGTCCGGTGACTATGTCGGCGATGGCTTCACCGATATCCACAGCAAAATCAAGCGTGGCGATATCATCGGTGTGCGTGGTGTCCCGTGCTTGTCAAACACGGGTGAGTTCTCCATGAGTGCCCAGGAGATTACGTTGCTCTCCACGTGCTATCACATGCTGCCAGATGAGCACTACGGACTTGCAAGTGTTGAGCAACGTTTCCGTCAGCGGTACCTTGACCTGATTGTGAACCGAGAGAACGCCAAGACCTTCATGACGCGCTCAAAGATTATAAGCTACATCCGAAGCTTCTTTGATAACAGGGATTTCCTCGAAGTAGAGACGCCTGTGTTAAACCAAATCGCAGGTGGGGCTGCTGCGCGGCCGTTCATTACCCACCACAACGAGCTTAACCAAAAGATGTATCTTAGGATCGCACCAGAGCTGTACCTGAAGGAGCTTGTGGTCGGTGGGCTGGATCGGGTATATGAAATCGGCAAGCAGTTCCGCAATGAGGGGATCGACCTCACTCACAACCCCGAGTTTACCAGCGTAGAGAGTTACTGGGCATACGCCGATTACAACGACTGGATGGAGACGACGGAGGAGCTGCTTCATGGACTTGTCATGCACCTTTACGGAACGCCCTTTGTGAAGTACGCCCCAAAGGACTCTGAGGGGCAACAAGTGCCAGAGGTGACGTTCAATTTCACCAGGCCGTTCAAGCGTATACAAATCGTCCCACGTCTAGAAGAGATTTTGGGGCTTAAGTTCCCGGATGAATTTGAGTCCGTCGAGGCGAATGCTTTTTTTCTGGACACCTGCAAGAAGAACAAAGTGGAGTGCAACCCACCCCACACGACAACGCGCCTGTTGGACGCCCTTATCTCGCACTACCTCGAGCCAGAGTGTCACGACCCGACGTTCCTGTGCGACCATCCGCGTGTGATGTCTCCTTTGGCAAAGTGGCACCGTAAGGACCTCCGTCTGAGTGAGCGTTTCGAGCTGTTCATCAACAAGAAGGAGATCTGCAACGCGTATACGGAGCTGAACAGCCCCTTGGTGCAGCGTGAGGAGTTTGAAAAGCAGCTGCGCGATCGCGAGAAGGGCGATGACGAGGCCATGAGCATCGATGAGGGTTATGTTCAGGCGCTGGAGTATGCCCTGCCACCTACGGGTGGCTGGGGTTTGGGTATCGACCGCCTAGTTATGTACCTCACCAGCCAGAACAACATCAAGGAAGTGCTGCTGTTTCCGGCCATGAAGCCAGAGGGCATGACGTCAGTGAGCTACCCACCAGGAACCATGCTCAACGGGCAGGGTGTGCCGCTCCTTTGAGTGGCTGGGAGTCTGAAGAGGAGGGAGTTAAAGTGGATGTTGACCTAAATATGATTCGTTAAGGTTGTTGTGTTTATTAACTGTTAATGGTTGACTGGCCCCACACCCCGTGCTTAGTGGTGGCGGTGGCGGTGGCTGCAGCGCTGGATTAGTCACGCGGCGCACGCGTAATGATTGTAGTCGCAACAAACACAAGTTGCAATGCCGCATTGTTGGTTGGGGTTCGCTTTTTGTTTGTTTTTTCTTCTCTTCCCCTTTCTTACTTTGCTGTATTTTGATTTTGTGTAGAGTTTGCTTACGCATATATCTGGGCATCTGCGACCCACCGGTAATGCCTGGAGCCAAACAGGACGATGCCTGTGAGGACAGCGGTGTGAGAAAAGTACCCACTGTTTAGGCGGGTCCCAACACGGGAACTGCGAGGAGAAACATGGGTAGACCGGACGCTTGTGATCGAGCGAGTGACACTGTCCGTAGTGCACACCAACCCGGTTAGGTGTGCTCCTCCTCATCCACAATGATGGGCTTCGACAGGGCGAGGAGAAGCACGAGGGAAGTGAGGGCGGCCGGGCACTCTACGGGTATGCGTGTGTCCCGCGTTACGAGCTTGTTTCACATGGTACCCACCTCATGTCGTATCACTCGATGCGTACCATTATGATGCCTTTTCCCTGCCCTTGCTTCTGATGCTCATCCTTTACCCCAACACTCGCCTCCTTCCACAAACACACGCTGAGCAAATAAAATGAAAGCAATAATAATATTAATAAAACACTTGCGTGAATGCAAGCACGAACAAGACACACGGCGGATGCAAAAGCCCTGCTGAGCGGTGCTCCGGCCCTTTGATGATTGTGGCGACTCTCCATGGAGATGAAATGACAATATTCGCCTTCGAACCTATTACCAAGGCTGAGGGCCACCAAACCGCCTCCTACAACACTCGCCGCGCATGATGTTTACGACTTTGAACAACTCGTCTGAGCTCCGTCCTTGACGATTTTACAAATTTTGCTTCCTCACTGACGCGGCGGCTAACCACGTGAAACAGGCAATCCCTCCTCTTATCTTTCCTGACTCGCCTTGGCATACGCACACTCCCGCGTAGCTGCGGCTGGCAGCCCTGCAGGGATGTTTTATACAGTCACTGATGTAATGAATCCGACAAAACACATGCGGATAACGTACGTGCTGAGCAAAGTGTGCCGCCAGCCACACCCCACACAGCAACAACCCGCCGCCGCATGTGATGAATAGCAAAGGAAGGGAATCTCTTGTCGAGCATGCGGGTCTGTGGCCCGCCGCGGTGACATGAAAAACCTTGACGCAGTAATCCATTCTATTCGAACGCTGATGCGGCAGGCCTTTTGACCTCGCAACGTAGCTCCCCCGCCTCCCTCCATTCCCTCCCCAAGCACATGCATACACAAATGCAAGCACCAACAAGACACACGGCGGACGCAAAAGCCCTGCGAGCGGTGCTCCGGCCCTTTGATGATTGTGGCGACTCTCCACGGAGATGAAATGACAATATTCGCCTTCGAACCTATTACCAAGGCTGAGGGCCACCAAACCGCCTCCTACAACACTCGCCGCGCATGATGTTTACGACTTTGAACAACTCGTCTGAGCTCCGTCCTTGACGATTTTACAAATTTTGCTTCCTCACTGACGCGTCGGCTAACCACGTGAAACAGGCAATCCCTCCTCTTATCTTTCCTGACTCGCCTTGGCATACGCACACTCCCGCGTAACTGCGGCTGCGGCTGGCGGCCTGCAGGGATGTTTATACAGTCACTGATGTAATGAATCCGACAAAACACATGCGGATAACGTACGTGCTGAGCAAAGTGTGCCGCCAGCCACGCCCCACACAACAACAACCCACCGTGTGTGATTTTTATTTTTCTCATCTATTTTCTGTTTTCGAGTGTGGTTGTTGTTATTTAACCTTCTCCCACTGACAAACACAATCGCGCGGCCCACAAAACACATTCCACACTGGAACCAGCGCCGGCTTGCATTGTGATGATACTCTTCTCCCCAAATGCCTCCACAAGAAAGACCTTAACTCACCAAGCCATGACGCCTATGCGGAGTTCCCTCGCTTTGGTGCTACTAACGCTGCTACACCGTGTCCTGGGGTCTTCTGTCCCGCCGAGTCCCCGCTGCATCTCCGACGAGGTCGCGGCGAGGGCAGGTCCACCCGTGAGGTTGGCAACACGAAACATCGCGCACTCGCAAACTGGCGCTGACAGTGAGTGGAGCAACATTCGTATCGTGACGTTCACGAAGGACATTGAGGATAAGAGAAAGCACTGCACTGCTGAGGGGCAGAAGCGGCCCACATTCTTCGGGGATACAGCGGACTGCACAAGCGACGACATCCTCACTGCCGCAAAGAAAGACCTTGTAATAACCCGCCTCATCCCTTCGGCTGTGCAGCTCCACGTAGACCGCCTGCTTGTCAAACCCGATGCCGAGCCGCTTGTCCTCCCCAAGTTCGATGGTCAGGTGTGTCCTCGTTCACCGTCCCAGCCTCACACAATACTGAAGGTGTCCCGGATGCTGATATGGTGATGTACGCGGCAGTGGGGCCGATGCCTGCAGGTGCCGCCGCTTGGGCTACTACGTGCATTGTCTTCGATGATGACCGCCCCGCTGCAGGTGTGATGAACCTTGGAGTCGCGTCCATCTCACTCACAGAAACGAGCATACGTACTGTGGCACACGAAATTGCTCACTCTCTTGGTTTACTTTTTATTCTATGAGCAACGCGAAAATGGTGACGAGAGTTCCCGGTGTTCGGGGCAAGAAGGAAGTGGTGCTCGTCTCGTCACCCAGGACGCTGCAAAAGACCCGTGAGCACTACAAATGCCCGGCGGCCGCTGGGATGGAGCTGGAGGATGAGGGCGGGAGTGGAACGGCCATGTCACACTGGGAGCGCCGAAACGCCAAGGACGAGTTCATGTCTGGCATCTCAGGGCCAGGGCGGTACACTGCGCTGACAATGGCAGCATTCGAGGACTTGGGTTACTACCGCGGTGCCTGGGGAATGGAGGAGCCAATGGGCTGGGGCAACAGCTCGGGGTGTGGGCTGCTCACCGAGAAGTGTTTAGTGGAAGGCGTGACAGCATACCCAGCGATGTTTTGCGACGGCTCTGAGGTCGGCCTAACGTGCACGTCGGACGGTTTTGCGCTCGGTAAGTGCTTAACGGTGCAGTACGAATCAGAGCTCCCGCAGAATATCAGTACTTCTCGGACACTAAATTAGGTGGATCGGCGCATACCCTAATGGATTATTGTCCGTACATCTTCGGTTATTCTAACACGCAATGCAGTGACGGTGACATACGCCACATGTATGGGAGTGTGATCGGGCCCTCGTCGAAGTGCCTGAAAGGCAATAAGCTCCTCGACAACGAGAGCCGCCCCGTGGGTGATGTGTGCGCCGACGTGCGGTGCGATAATGGCACGGTGAGTGTCCGCTACCTGGGTAACAGCGAGTGGCATCCATGCCCAGCAGGGGGTGCCATCACGCCAACCGAGACGTTCACTGGTGGTACCATTCTTTGCCCTAAATACGAGGAAGTCTGCATTGTGGCAGCAGTGGTGACAAAATCCGATACCACAAACCCCTTCGCATCGGTAGCGCAGCCGTTGCTGCTAGCGCTGCTTGTTGCGGCGGTGTCTAGTAGCTAGGGATCCTTTCAGGGCTCCTGGACAGTGCGTGTGTAGCAACTACCGCACACAACTCCACCCTTAGTGATAAATAATAGTAGCATCTTCAACGTTTTATTTCTTTAAGCCATCCCGTCTTATCCTTATTTTTTAGCGTTACCACGAACCACTATCGTGACATTTTTTTCCACCTTCGCGGACACCCCAACTTACCACTCAACCGCGCACCGCGAATCCCGGGTCGCATGAACAAAATGATTTTTCTTTGAAACGGGAGGTGCCGTGTGTGTTTTTATTTTTTCTCATCTATTTTCTGTTTTCGAGTGTGGTTGTTGTGATTTAACCTTCTCCCACTGACAAACATAATCGCGCGGCCCACAAAACACATTCCACACCTGGAACCAGCGCCGGCTTGCATTGTGATGATACTCTTCTCCCCAAATGCCTCCACAAGAAAGACCTTAACTCACCAAGCCATGACGCCTATGCGGAGTTCCCTCGCTTTGCTGCTACTAACGCTGCTACACCGTGTCCTGGGGTCTTCTGCCCCGCCGAGTCCCCGCTGCATCTCCGACGAGGTCGCGGCGAGGGCAGGTCCACCCGTGAGGTTGGCAACACGAAACATCGCGCACTCGCAAACTGGCGCTGACAGTGAGTGGAGCAACATTCGTATCGTGACGTTCACGAGGGACATTGAGGATGAGGCAAGGCACTGCACTGCTGAGGGGCAGAAGCGGCCCACATTCTTCGGGGATACAGCGGACTGCACAAGGACGACATCCTCACTGCCGCAAAGAAAGACCTTGTAATAACCCGCCTCATCCCTTCGGCTGTGCAGCTCCACGTAGACCGCCTGCTTGTCAAACCCGATGCCGAGCCGCTTGTCCTCCCCAAGTTCGGTGGCAAGGTGTGTTCCTCGTTCACCGTCCCAGCCTCACACAATACTGAAGGTGTCCCGGATGCTGATATGGTGATGTACGCGGCAGCGGGGCCGATGCCTGCAGGTGTCGCCGCTTGGGCTACTGCGTGCGTTCTCTTCGACGATGGTCGCCCCGCGCAGGTGTAACGAACCTTGGAGTCGCGTCCATCTCACTCACAGAAACGAGCATACGTACTGTGGCACACGAAATTGCTCACTCTCTTGGGTTTAGTTTTTATTTCATGAGCAACGCGAAAATGGTGACGAGAGTTCCCGGTGTTCGGGGCAAGAAGGAAGTGGTGCTCGTCTCGACACCCAGGACGCTGCAAAAGACCCGTGAGCACTACAAATGCCCGGCGGCCGCTGGGATGGAGCTGGAGGATGAGGGCGGGAGTGGAACGGCCATGTCACACTGGGAGCGCCGAAACGCCAAGGACGAGTTCATGTCTGGCATCTCAGGGCCAGGGCGGTACACTGCGCTGACAATGGCAGCATTCGAGGACTTGGGTTACTACCGCGGTGCCTGGGGAATGGAGGAGCCAATGGGCTGGGGCAACAGCTCGGGGTGTGGGCTGCTCACCGAGAAGTGTTTAGTGGAAGGTGTGACAGCATACCCAGCGATGTTTTGCGACGGCTCTGAGGTCGGTCTAACGTGCACGTCGGACGGTTTTGCGCTCGGTAAGTGCTTCACGGTGCAGTACAAAACAAAGCTCCCCGCAGAATATCAGTACTTCTCGGACACTACAGTAAGTGGATTACCGGACAGCCTAATGGATTATTGTCCGTACATCATCGGTTATTCTAACGCGCGATGCAGTAACGGTGACGTAAGTCGCATGTATGGGAGTGTGATCGGGCCCTCGTCGAAGTGCCTGAAAGGCAATAAGCTCCTCGACAACGAGAGCCGCCCCGTGGGTGATGTGTGCGCCGACGTGCGGTGCGATAATGGCACGGTGAGTGTCCGCTACCTGGGTAACAGCGCGTGGCATCCGTGCCCAGCAGGGGGTGCCATCACGCCAACCGAGACGTTCACTGGTGGTACCATTCTTTGCCCTAAATACGAGGAAGTCTGCATTGTGGCAGCAGTGGTGACAAAATCCGATACCACAAACTCCTTCGCATCGGTAGCGCAGCCGTTGCTGCTAGCGCTGCTTGTTGCGGCGGTGTCTAGTAGCTAGAGATCAAAGATCCTTTCAGGGCTCCTGGACAGTGCGTGTGTAGCAACTACCTACAACACAACTCTCACCCTTAGTAATAAATATCAGTAGTATCTTCAATAGGATCATTGTTATTACCTTCCTTGGAAGGAGGTCTCCCATTGTTTGTTATAGTGTCATGGGCATATGCTCAGGCTGTTGTTATCCACGTGAGCCACGGTAAAAGTTATTTGTTGTACCGATTTCCCCCTCATCTAATATGACTGTGTATTTGTGCTTATTTATTTCTTTTGATACATTACGACGCAATATTTGCGAACTGTTGTTGTATTTCACCCTTGTACCGGAAGGTTATAACTCATTATTGTAATTTTCCGTGACAGCGCACATATGCGCACCGCGAATCCCGGGTCGCATGAACAAAATGATTTTTCTTTGAAACGGGAGGTGCCGTGTGTGATTTCATTTTTTCTCATCTATTTTCTGTTTTCGAGTGTGGTTGTTGTTATTTAACCTTCTCCCACTGACAAACACAATCGCACGGCCACAAAACACATTCCACACCTGGAACCAGCGCCGGCTTGCATTGTGATGATACTCTTCTCCCCAAATGCCTCCACAAGAAAGACCTCAACTCACCAAGCCATGACGCCCATGCGGAGTTCCCTCGCCGTGTAACCATGTGGTTCCGCTAGATGTGTTTGAGGTGTTATGCATGTTGTGACACCAGGTACATCGTTGCCACGCAGACACGTGGGGGGCTCCTTCGCTTAATCCCACGCATGTCGGCTATGTTGCGCGGTGTTGGACCCAAACATCAAGGGCTTCTTCAATAGAGGCTCCCTAGGGGAAAATCTGTTGCTTGATTCCGACGGTGGCATGCTCTCGGTGAATTAATCATGGCTTCCTGTGCCGCAGTTGCTTCCACATCGAAAAAAAAAACATCTCGTGCGTCTTTGCACTCGAGTGCACGGCAACCGGGACGTTATGGGTGGTAATTGTTTTATACGTGAAAAACGGGAAAGTTATAAATGAAGTGGGAAGGAAGTTACGCACCCGGCGAGTGTGAACCAGCGCGACCACCCGTATCCACGAAATAGCGAAAGTCAACACACATTGGTGCCCGCATGCACGCCGTGGAGACGAAGAGGAAAGTACACCTGGCGGTCCAGCCACCACTTACCACACGGTGGAATATCTCCTGCAGACCGCCACTACCCAATACATTACCTTTTGCTGCTGTCATCTACTCTCAAAGCTCTGCGCCACTTCCCTTTTCACTTCTTTCCGCATTCCCCGTGCAAAGCACAGTTGACATACGTTTAGTCATTAAGAAAAGGCATCAAGCACAAGAGTAAGCGTCAAAGAAGCTGATCGAAAGTAAAGCAGGGGGAAAAAAACAAAACATCTTGTACCCATACTTCTCCGCAACCGAACGTAATCGCTGATCTCGCGCTGCACCTGGGCATTCGGACGAAGGTTGAAGGATGAGTTCAGATGAGTGGCACATTGTTGAGCGGCTCTCGTCGGCGCAGCAGCGACCTATCAGTGAACCGCATCGCTTCACTGTATTGGTTCTCGCTGCCTTATGCTGCATATGCGTGTCGTTTCTTTACACGTTCAACCTCGTATCGGGTGCAATACAGTCCCGGTACAACCTGACGCAGGGTGACATGTCGACCATCACCACTGTTGGAATTGTTGTTGGGTACTTTGGACTTCCCTACAGTTTTGTCTACGATCACTTCGGCCCGAGGCCTATCTTCGTGCTGGGCCTTACCGTCTTTACTGTCGGAGCACTTCTCCTCGCCCTGACCTTTCAAGGCATAGTGGAAGGTTCCGTTGTGCGACTGAGCGTCCTCAATGCGTTCATGACGCTGGGAACCACTCTGTTCGACATGGCCGTGATGGTGACACTGCTAAGCCATTTTCCATCGAATCGTGGAGCAGTCATTGCAATCTTGAAGACGCTGGTGGGCCTCGGTTCCGCCATTGTTGGCAGCATCCGACTGGCCTTCTTCAGCAAAAACACGTCAGCCTATTTTTATTTTATGATGACTAGTTTCATTGCCGCCGGAGTACTCGGTGCTATCTATGTGCGGCTACCGACGTACCACCTAACGGGATACGAGGAGAATCATTTAACCGAGGAGGTGAAAAGTCTGCGGTTAATGCGCAAAGCCGTTTACCTGCGGCAGAAGGCACCTGTGTGGCGCTTCGCGATCGCTTTGTCCGTTCTGATCACCCTGATCGTTCTTCTACCCGTGCAAGGAGCGCTAGTGGCATATTTGGAACTTGGTGACAATTACAGGTTGGGATTTTCTATCGTCATCATCGTGTTGACGCTGTTGCTCCCTTTGGCTGCACTCCCGACTACCAGGTTTGACGGGCCGAGGGAAATCAACGCCCCCGAAACCAAGTTACCAACGGACACTAGTGGCCCGGCCGGTTGCGTGGTGGACACGGACGTCGACTACATTGCACCACAATTTCAGGAGCCTTTTTGCCTTGGTTTGCGAACGGCACGCTTGTGGTGCTTACTCCTGACGATTTTCTGCTGCGCCGGATCCCTGTTCGTGGTCATGTTCAATGCTCGCTTCATATACACGGCACTTGCAAGCGAAGTCCCAGACGAGGCGCTCAACACTCTTCTTACCATTCTGAATGGCACCGGCAGTGCGAGCGGCCGGCTTTTGATGAGTTACTTCGAGGTCTGGTCGCAAAAGCGGAGGGCGGAAGACCGCATTCCCATCACAGTTGCCCTATTTGCCCCTGCGGCTTGCATCGTTACAATGTTAACCTTGTTCCTTGCAGTCCCAAAGGTCGCGCTGCCGCTGCCCTTCTTCATCGGGGCCATCGCCAACGGTTTCATGGGAGCCACCATTGTGTTGGTATCGCGAACACTATTTGCAAGGGATCCAGCAAAGCACTACTACTTCTGCTACGTGGGATCGCTCCTATCAGCCATCTTCCTCAACCGCCTGCTGTACGGCGAGTGGTACACCCGCGAGGCCACAAAGCGCGAGGAAACCGTCTGCATGGATCGCGTGTGTGTAGTAATGCCACTCGCTTTCCTGCTGGGAATGGCCCTCCTTTCCCTTGCCTCAAGCACGTACGTCCATCAGCAGTACCGCGCACTGTGCAGAAAGGCCCTGGAGGAACGCCAACGTATCCGATGTGAGGGGGGCGATGTTTCACCGCCCTCACCGAGGTTGGAGTGACAGAACCTAAAAAGAAAAACAAGTTGACCGCAAGCCGATCTCACGTCGTCTTCACCCCTCTATTCGACGACGCTCATCTCAACTACCCCCCTACTCGCCCCCTTTCAATATTAATAAAAAGCTTACAAAGTACACGGCATCGGTCAGACGAAGTCGCATTCGTTACCGGGAATTTTTTTCGACCGTCATTTTCATTGTTCCTATTCCATCTTCTAATTGTTTTGTTCCATATTTTTTTTCCTTCGTTATTATTGTTCCCGACCACCACCCCTACAGGCAAAGATTGGTCAGGGAGACACTACCAGCCATCGGCGGTACAACACGTTTGTTTCTCCATGCGAAAGTGATGGCAAGTTGCTGTGTTTTTGCCCTCCCCATTGTGAGCCGTAATTATCCACCGTGTTTTATTTGTTTAAAAATATTCGTCTAACTTGGCCACGTTTCTGCCTACTTATCGCTCGCCACCGCGCGTAACATGCACGGATTTTTGGCGACGGTGTCCTCTGCTGCTACTGCTGCCCGAGAACGTAAAGGCAACTAGGCAGCACGCGCGGGGCACATCACTACATTACATCCTCGACTCTCTCCCACTCATGGCCTCTCGAACCTACAGGCGAAAAGGAAGCAAGGAACACCCGCAGAGGGCGCGCAGCTAGGAAAAGATATAGCATCTGGCAATCGGGCACGGCACGGGAACGAATGCATATCGGTTGCTGCGTTCCAGAATTCATGCTTTATTTACATGCAAAGCGGACCCACCGTTTACGGGCATAAAAATAAAGGCGGCAGCACCCCCACATTCTTTACACTTTCCACCGACACCGCGGAACAAGGCAACACCGGGCCACAAGAAGGGAATTGACACCACCCTCCCTCGGTCGCGAAGGGCGGGGTCGGCGCGCAGCGACTTCAAGGGGGCCCACGTTTCAGCGGTGAAACCAGAACGCAGGGACCATGTCGAAACACTGGCGGCAGTCAAAGCAAACTTGCTCTGAGGCCGAGCGCGATCCTGTCACCAGGTCCGTAAACGAATGAGGCCACCCGTAAAAGGGCGCGTCCCCACCTATGTTGCAAACTAAACGGCGGTCTCGCGACACACCGACGCGAGGCGAGGTGGCTGCAAGTACCCGAAGCAACATTAGGGCGTAGGAATGGCATGCGGGGCGGCGCCGCATGCCGAGATAATGGAAGTAGCGGCCGGGCGGCCCGCGCGGGCGATCGGCAGTCGCACCGGGGAAAAGGATACGGAGACGGCGCGGCACCAAGAGGAATCCAGCGCCATCAAGCAGGGTTTGCGGAAACGAACCTCAGCAACAGCAGTCTAACAGGGGTGGAAAGGTAGAAAAGCCTGTGAGAAAATGGCGGCACACTGTTACTAGGACTTCACCTGTGGCGACCATATGGATTCGGGTCCCCCTTGGCACCACACTGCGGAGGGGGAAGTACGACATACTGCTGCAGGAAGAGCGTTTGTTGTCAACTGCTTACCTTATTCCATTCGGTCGGAGTAGTTTTTTTAAAGAAAAATGAAAGGCGGGAGGCGCCGACGCGTGATGGTGGCTTCACCTTCGGAAGAGCGTGAAAAACGGTGACATTTCTGGCGAAATTTGGCTCCAGAGTGGGAAGCCCTGTGGACGGTTATGATGGAAGACGCCGTCCGAGATTTTGGAAAGGAAGTCTTCTACCGGCCTGGAGTCCCATCGTCCCAGCTCGCCCGGGATGACTTCCCGCATCTCAAGAAGGCCATGCATGCTGCTTTTGGCGTCACTTGCCGAATTCAAGGAGGCGGCTTAGTTCCAGGTGTGTTAAGGTGGTCAAACAACTCGGCGCGCACATGCGGACGAGGACTGGAGGGCTTGGCTCCAGGCAATGGAGGGGTGCGGGGGGTAATTTCCCAGTGGTCCAATGAAGGGAGACAGCATCCGGCCGTCGCGCGAGGGTCGCACGTCCTCAAAAAACGCCACGGCAATCTGGGAGCGCAGGCTCAACCGATACGAATCACATTCTATACGGGATACCGCCCGGTTGTCCCCTCCGCTGCTGATCGGGTTGGGCACCACGCGGACGCCCTCCCATCCTACGTGCTTGGTTTTTTTTTCCAAACAAGCGAATACCTTTTAGTTTTGCTCCAAAAGGGCAGCCCATGCCAGTGGCCACGTTTCCTGCACTGTTGATGCATAAGGGTTTTGTGAAACAAAAATCCCTTTTTTCACTTTGCCCTTCGACACCACGCGGTGGTCAACACCCGCGAAGAGGAAATGCTCTTGTGCAGCCCCGTGGTGAACTGCGGTTACGTGGGGCACGAACTCGGAGGGTGCTCCCACCGGCTAAAAACGTCCTTTTTGTTGGAGAATTTCTCACCGGCCTTCACCAATGGCTGCCCATCACGACCACACCTGGTCTGGAAGCCGGCCTCCATTGCTGCTCGGAACCTCTCTCCGCAGCTATGGCGTCATGCCCTTCAGACATTGGGCCGCCGAGCTGGCGCACGAGTCCTTCTTCGTGCTTCCCCCGGGCCGGGCACCGGGGGAAGCTTCGCGCCACGCCGAGAAGGATTAACCCTTCAGCAGCAGTGCTATCCACATCGCTCTCAATACGCGTTTTTGCCTGCGTTATGCTCAGAAACGGAGGAAGAGGAAATTCCCTGCGCTCCTTCTTCAGGGTGCTTCATTTGCTCTTTTCGTTTGTGGCCTCGCGGGCGGCGTACACGTGGGTTGGGAGCTATTTTTCGGCGCGCTCCTTAGAGCGGCATTGGTGCGTGTAGGGAGCCAATTTGACATCAAGGTAGGTTCCATCACTCACAGTTCTTTTTATCATGCTCGCACCCGCGTGCTTGGCTACGGTATGCAATGCCGGCTCCTGTAGAGCAGCGTGCCTCGCATTGCTTCGTCCGCTTTCAGAGCGTGTTCAGTCACCTCCTGCTCACGGAACCTTCGTGCCCGCCACGAACTCGTCAGGCGACGCGCCCTCACCCCTCGCGTCCTTCCTCATTTCCTCGCTCATTACCCCAATCATTCAGCAGCCGCCATCCGCTTCCCGTCGGCGTCGCTTTCCTTTGCCGAAAAAGGATCCATTTCTTAGGGCGCTCAAAATAAAATCGACTCTCTCATTTCGGTATCAAACTCAAACACATTTGTTTGTTGCATACGAGCCGTTGGATCTTCTACGGCGTAGTCGTCGGTGCTTCCTCAGCGTCTTGAACACCCCCCACAGGGCGCCCTTGTGTCTTTTGCCACCTCCTCTGTTTGTATTTCCATACTCCGCGCCCGGGGCCGCGACAATTCCCCATCCTTTTGGAATGCCAGTTCCTGAGGAGTTTTCGCTGCCGCAGTGTTACCAGCATTTGCCGGGGGTGTATCTTGCATGTGACTCTGGAAATATTTAGGGAGCTTTTGTCTTTCGTTCCGGATCGGCCATTTTATCCCTGGCCCCCCACCTCTTGACGTCTCTTTTCTCGCGTCCGTTTTACGGACTGCGACAACTCGAGGGTAAGCTGAGTCGCGCAATGGTATACGGTTCAGGTCTTCTCTCTCCAAACCCCGCTCCAAATTTTTGCGGATGAAGTTGCCCTTGCATACCGTCGGTTCCTTAACGGCACGCTTGGTCACTTTTGTTGTTCGTCGCTCGTCTCACTGACATGTCCCCATCATGTAATAACTGCTGCCTATCGGAGCACCACTACAGTGTTAAAAACTGAGCATGTACCACGGTCTCCGCATAGAGACGCTCTTGGCAGTGGTGAAGGTTCCGGAACAAGTTGCGGGGTGCCCTGATTCCCGCCAGGTGCTTCATAAGTTGCATCAGCTTCAGCTGTTGGACCAGACCATCTGCACTTCGTGCTATCAGTTCTTTTTCTCAATGTTGTTACAAATAAGCCAAAGTGGCTTGGCATTCTTATTCCAAACCGTGACAAAATACTTTCTTCCCTTCCACTGGGGAAGTCATTTTTCGGTGTCGCTCGGATCCGGAGCCAGCTTCGGATAGTCCAGGCGCGTCTGGACTAGAGAAAGCGACCAGGCAGAGCGACCCGATTATTTGCCCATTGTGTAACATGGTCTGCGCGCGTCGACCGGCTGGTGTGGTGCACCTGGCAAAGATTCATGGCTTTATGAGGGATTGTGCATTAGCAATGGATAAGAATGTAGGCGTGCTTCACAAACGTATTGTCATGGATACACATGTCACGTGTGCGGAGATGACTTGAAGCGACGCGGGCTGATCCTAAGCCACATGGCACCCTCCGGATGGGATTCTCGCCGAAGAGCGTCCCAAAAGAGACAGGGAAGATGAAGCTGGCGTTGGAAAAGCGTTTAAGTGCTGCTGGTGTGCGAAGAGGTACACGACGTTTGGGTGGCTGAGGAGTGTATGATACAGAAGCACCCGGAAAGGCAACGAATGAGCGACGAAACCACGGGGACGGGCATGCATCACCAGATGGTGATGACGAGTCAGTGCAGGAAGAACAGAAATTCGTACGCCAGAAGTGAGATCGGGTCCTCAAGAGCAAGACATGGCTTACCAGGCACAAATGCACACCGTCCTCGAACCCGAACTCGGAAAACTCGACCGTGGCGGAGCAGTCAGACACAGCAGCGTGCCCCATTTGCAGTAAGGAATATCAATACAAATGGTTGCTGAGGCACATGGGAAAGCACCAGGCACGATGAGTCATTACGTCCTCAACCACGCGCGAAGCCCAAGACAATGAACCAGAGGCTCCGGCGCAGGGTAGCGGGAGTTGGACAGTGGAATCGGTAGGTGGTGGGGACGGGGAAGGAGAAAGGCCGCGGAAGCGTCCCCGAATGGGTCGCCACAAGGAAGGTGAGGAGGAAAGAGACTACGTGTGTGGCCGATGCGGCAGTGCGTATAAGCAGTGGTACTCGCTTGCATGGCACACGCGCACCCATCACGAACACGCTACCACAGTGAAACGGAAGATGAGGGACGGCACGATAGCGGTAACACCCCTCCTGCAACGATCACTCCAGTGCCCATACTGCCCGGTGAAGTGCGACCTCAAGCAGCACCTCACAACGCATCTTCAGGTAAAGCACGGTCAGCCGAAAACAGATGCTGAGCACAACTTGCTGAAGGTCGAGTGCGAGGAGTCTGCGGCGCACCTTCTTGAGTGTCCAAGTTTGCGAGAGCTAAGGAAGAAGCAAGGACTGGAGAACCGGGTGGAGGGAGAAGTGTTCTTAAGTGACAACTGGTAGCTCTTGAAGGAGCTTCAAGCCAGAAAGCCCATGAAACCCCCTCTTGATTCATCAGAATTAAAGCCCGCCCAAGCCGTGAGGAAGCATCGTTCGCCTACAGTGTGTGACACCGTCCTCCTACCCCCGCAGACGCGACGTTGATTAAAGTGTCAAATGCAAGAAACATGCGTAAATGTCCTCGAGAAGTGGACTCTTTGTCCAAGGGAGTCTGCCACAAGGGTTCATTGGATGAAGCGAGAATGGGATTGCATTTGAGCATAACGTCACCTGCTGGCTTGAATAATCACAGGAATACCCGAGAGTCCAGCACAGCACGAGCATCGTAAATACACAATAATATATATATATATATATATATATATTAAACCATTATTTCTGGAGGGGGGCATGGGTATGACACGCGCTTCAGTGCGGTGTTAGCCATCACTATCAGTCGGACTTCCTTCATTATAACCCTCCTATTCGATGCTTCACAGTGCCGGCAGTGGTGCGCGCTGCTCTCGCCTGGATACGCTCAGTTGCATTCTGATCTGAAGCCGACGCAGAATAACACCACAAGGCAACGCTATAGCATACCTCCCCTCTTCGGAGTCATGTGAAACGAATCAAGTGTTTCCCTTCTCGGCATCCATTCAGAGAAGGATATTGCCCTCAATTCCACAAACCTCTAATTCAATTATTTCATTGACCATTCTGCATGCCTCGCAACTCCTTCAACTTGCCAGGTCTCAACGCCATAGTTACCGGCTCCTTGTTCTGAGAGCTTATTACCGTTGATATGGAGGGTGAGGGTGTCCAGCATCCTAACCCCGAAACGCGTGCACACCGCTCTCTCCGCTGATGCTTCCATGTAATGCGCTCTTAACCGCTGAGAAGCGCAGTCCGCTTCGTAGTAAACTTTCATGGTCCTTTCCTTCCCCACTTACGCGGGCTATTTTCAGATCGACTGCTAAGAGGTTGTGTCGGATACCAGTTACATTGCTCAGTTTCCGGTTGAGGATTCCGTGACGATGAGGAACAAGGGTGACCAGAAACAGGTTCATGCGGCACTCCGGATGTCAAGGATATTACTCCGGACCATGTGTTGTTCACTGCCACTTTGCCCACGGTGGGACAACAACCATCTCGCATCTTGTTAAAAGTCCTCGATACTTCAACTCAATGCGGTGGTCACGCACTGTATCTGCAAATCAAATCATGGGCATAATAATGTAACAGCTATTGTCTTTCCCTTTTGCTTCCATAGCTAACAGCACTGAATAATTGGACAGCGGCATCAACAGCGGACATGTAAATTCGAATCCCCACTGTCGCGAATACAGCCGTTGATCCTCGTAATTCACCAGCCCTCGGGCCATCATTCGCTCCATCAGCTTATGGTGTGTGTTCGCTCACGTCACAGGTCGGAATGATTCCATCTCCGTTGCTCACACGTCTGGCTTCAAGAGAGAAATTGTAATATCTCTACGCTGGCCGTTCGGAATTTTGATATGGGACATGCAGTAGTTACATGACTCTCAATAGACATGCGCGTTCACTCCTCTTGGGCCTCTTTAGCTCCTCTCGACGTATGTTATCGTCGCCTAGAGCAGCACCGGATGTCAATTTACCCAAAGCCAGTCCAAATCCTGCCATGGTGAACGATATGGGTTTAGGTTTTTTGTATTCCCACCCGTATCTTCTCCCATGCTAACACCACATTCATGGGTTTTATTTGCCCATTTCTGCAGTCACGCTTGTCTGTTTCTTTTTTATCCAGTGAGAGCGCCCATTGAGGTCTAAAGCCTGTGTGCACTCAGTAGTCCAGGTGCATGTTCCACTTTCACTAAGTTCCGGTTAGCCGCTTCAATTTACTTTAAGTTTTGGTGCCTTTTGCACTCGTCTTTCAAGGTCTGCTTCCCCCGAAAACCTTATTAAGTGTGCGTATTTCCATGACTTTTCTCTTTTGCCGCTTTACGTTCTGCGACCTTCCTTTCCAGATTTGACAGTTCCCGTGTCCAGAAAGGTGTCACTTCATTTATCTTCCGTATTAACTTCCGGCCGTAATGCGAACTGCAGACGAAATTGCGTCACTTCCTTCATTTTCACTCCTCAGGAAATCATTGGATCACTTCTTCAACTTCCGGACGCCGGTGTGCAGAAATACTCCGCAGTTCGCCCTATTCTACGCAGAGGGTATGGGACGGCGTGTGCGAAAATGCACCTTGCCAACGCCTATACCCACGGTTGTTCTGAAAGCAATCCTGTTGTTGCCGCTCGTTAATTTCATTTCCGATCATCGGCTCGACACTTCACATTCCGCACGTACCGTCGCATCCAGCGCGGTGGCAAGAAAAAGGGAATGTGATCCGGAAATCTTCTTGTGGCCTCCCAGCCATTCGAAACGTTTAGTTCCCCATCCGAGCATACCCATACAGCGCATCTGTCAACGCCGTCTGGTTGGACAAGCGTATCCCAAACCTGAACGCGCTAGCCCACGTCCACACCAGCAACCAGTGGCCCATGCACTGAGCACAAGGAGTCCGTTGTATATCTGGCGAAACCCAACTGCACCAGATGATACGCGGACAGAAATGTGACACGTAGCCCATGTCCGAGCAGCAGCGTTGGTGATTCCTCTTCAACAGTTCTTAAAGATTTCATACATCTGACAACACCAATGCCGCTCCTCACCAGGATGGGCGTTCCTCCTTTGGAAGATGAGGGTGCACTCACACGCTGAAGACGCGCCACAAGATCGTGCTCCGTCTCCTCGGAGCAAGAAAAAGTGTTCAAGATGCCAAAAAAAAAAAGCTAACCTCCGTGGAGGTACTTTGCCAAGGTTAGGTGTTTTGACGTTGAGTAAATCCAAATGTTCAACTGCGACGCGCATGGGGCGGGTGCGGGATTGTGCTTAGCATCCGGTTTCAAAAGTTGTAATTGTGGTGGTAGCCACAAACGCGATCTCACGTGCGCGACGGGAAAACGCTGCTCCTCCCCTCCCCAGACAACCAACGACAGTGATGCAAGCCCTTACTCCAGTAGCCAAAAGCCCGGCGTCAGGGTCCCAACGGCGCACTGCTCGGGTCGTTGCCTCTTGCCTCCCCACGGGCAGGGCACTGGTACTTGACAGTCAGTTGGGGCAACCGGGGTCACCGCGTTACCCGCGCCGGTTCCTTCAGCTAACTGATTGGGACCTCCCGTCGCCCATCGGTGACTTCCATAAAGTGCACAAAAACACCCAGCCTGTGTGTTGTTGTCCCCTCACCATCCACCGGTGCTTTCTGCACCTGGACTCGGCGCTTACATATTGATGCCTACGCTTGCTCAGCGGTCTTGCTTTCCCGTCCAGCTCGGCCTTGTACACCTTGAGGGGTAAATGGTCATAAACCACTTGCTACTAGCGCCGTTGCATAATCGCCTGCGTTACTCGATATGCCCCATCCGTCCCCCTCCCACTATATGTATGCTTTTTTCTTGCTCGTATAGACGCGTGACACCAGGCGCTGGCCCAACTGTCCTTTGCTTGGATCAAGTTCTTGCCACTCTTCATGGTGGAAGGGACCCGCGAGCAAGGACCCACTACCACTACACCTAAGCTTTGCAACGCATAGGGCGCCCTTCCATGCAATGGGCGTTACGCAATCAGCGGCGCGCTGCGGTGGCGTTTTGCTATACATACTGACGGTAAAAACGGGAGTGAAGCCGATAGGCACAACGACACAGAAGTTGAACAAGCCACTACAAATGAATTTAGTTTGATGAACGGAAGAAGGGTGACGGGAGTCACACAGAAGGAGCACGGTGGCGCAAGAAAAAAAAGAGACGTTTCACACCCCATCTTCCCATTGCTTGCCTCACGCCAGGAGCTGCCCTAACCCTAACTCATAGCTGCCGTAATGCATGCTGGGCATTGGCCGGGTAGGCGCCGGGAAAAAGAGAAATGGATGAAGCACACGTAGCCCACTCGGGTGTGCACGCCTTGTGTTGAATTGTACGGAGGCTCCACTGATCCTCTAATGTGCCTCTGCCAAAGAAAGAAAAATAGCACATCGGGTCCTGCCGGACCTCTTCGATTAGTTCTCACTACGTAACCCCTTGGTCTGCTGTTCTTGGTAAAGCTTGTGCAGCGACACCTGCTTCAGTGGCACACCGAGGGCGTACTTCCTGCCCTTAAGCAACTTCGGTGGCACGAAATTGACTTGCACCACCTCCCGCTCGCGCCGGGCAGGCGTGTAGTCAGGAGCGCCGCCCGCAGCATTGACAGTGTGAAAGTTGAAGATGCCTCTGGCGTATATCAGATAGCGCGCTAGCAACGAGATGATTATCACAAATGCAACTGCACAGAGACAAAGAACAAAAAACATGTAGTAGCCAAAGTCCACATCAGGCTCCTCGGGGTACACAATTCTGATGCATAAACTAGACCTGTTGTCTGCAGCAGTATAAGAGCAGGTGTGGCCATGTGGCCTTCCGACCAGCCCTTTCGAGTAACACGTTCCGTCACCACAAAAAGCACAATTATGAGTTGTATTTCGCATGCATGCTTCACATCCCTTGAACGTTAACCTTTGACATGGATCACTAGAGATTTCGCATTTGGGTCCCCGAAACCCTTGTCGACAGCGACAAATGCCACAGTCACAATACATCCTGGGTGAATCGCAGTCGTCACACTCCTCAGAGGAACTGCACTTCTTTTCACAATTCTCTCCTCCAAACAGGGGCGGACACTCACAGGTTCCTTCTCCGGCCCTACCATCATCACACCGGCCCCCATTTCCGCACGCAGGGCACTTGAAACACTTGGGGCCGTAGTGACCCGGCAGACATTTCTCGCAGTAGTCACCGGTGTAGCCCTGAGGGCAAACGCACTTAGCACCACTGAGCGTTCCATCTACTCCGCAATCGTGCCTGTCCACCAATGCAAAATCAACTGTGCTTCCCACACGCAATATTGTGGCGGGCACGATGACGCTGGCCTTGTCACTCGTACCAGAGCGAATGACTCCAATAAGCGGCGGGGGAGATGCGAACAAATGTTTCAATGCTTCACCCTCATCTTCAGTAGGGATCGAGTAACGAAACTGGATGCCACCACTGCTGTCAAGACGAACGTAAGTTGTGTAAACACGGTGCGGCTCGATGAGTGTCTTGCTTCTTATTTCGATGGTGATGCTATCACTACTCTTCTTGTAGCGAATTGCCTTTTTCCCCGCCCATCCGTGAGCACTAACAAACGGCAATATCGCATAGTTGTAGTTACCGTCGATGCACACATTCCGAATGGGTCCGCAATCCTGCTTATCGGAGAAGACAGAGATAACACCGGATGACATAATGTGCACCCTTTGGGTCGTGTGGCCCTTTGAATAGAAAGGGAATTGGAACCCAAGGCTCAACGCAACAGAACTACCAGCGGTGACGATGTCTGTGTAACCATCCTGCTCGACGATTGTGCTTCCCTCGCTGACGGTGACGTTATAATACCCATTTTCCAGGTTGCTCGGACACCTGCCTGTGAATTGATGCGCTTTCACGCACTCAGATGTCGAACTGCACCATCTGCATCCATCGCCACATTCACTACTGTTGGTTATAGCCCCACATTGTGTAAAAGAGGGAGTGAAACGGATTGCGGCAACACCTAGCAGCTTCTTCGCTGGCACAACCTCTCGCTCAGTCTTTGACAATACAACACCAACGGAGGTGCTGCATACCGGGAGCCCCTGGTAACGCATTACTATCGTTCCGCTGCTCCAAATTTCAACCTGTGCACTAAGCACATTATTAGCATAAAAGCAGTTTCGCATGAATAGATTTCTATACTCAACCACCACCCTCATATTTTTGCCTTCACCTTCAGTGAGGAAATAAACCCCTGAGCCGTGTCCTGAGCCCATTATGTTAAGGTTGGCTACAAAAAGCCCAACCAACGGCCAATCGCCACCGTCACTTATTTCCCGACGAGCAAACTGATAGTCTCCAATGAGCGGTGTGCCCAAAGATTCCCGACAGAAGTGCCCACACATGGGCACCCGTGATGGTGTAAGGAACCCGTAAGGTGAGGCGTACCAGTCCACAGAGTCGTAGCTGAAGAACGGCGATTCAATACCAAGAGGAAGGAACTTTCGTGTTTCTTCCGCCGTGTTGAACAAGCGAGTTGCATCTGACATATCCTTGTACTTTGACCAGTGGTCATCAGGAAGACTGCTTGACGTCCTCTTGGAAATAATTTCCATCTTGTACGACCTGGTAAGCGCATCGGCAGGTTTGAGCACGGCGCAAAGAATACTAACAATACACACTAGTAGCATAGCAGCCAACACTTAAAGCAATACAGTATACTAGCACACTAGCATGCGGAAAGCAATGAAGAAAGTGCAGTGGACGAGAAAGTTAGGGTTAGGTAAATTTCAAAGAAATCAAAGCCACTGTACACAAATCATGGCTTTATGAAGATGAGAAAAGAGCCATGCTGGAAGCAACCTGGGCCAATCAGGGTGCCTGAACAGCCATAGTCAATGGAGAAGAAGCTTAGCGTGACACATGACACAAAGTAGTTCCCGAGAGGTAGTCATCACCATTTCCTTCGCATACAATACTCTTTTGCGGGCACAGGGACTCCGGATATGCCCTCGAACCTTGCATCACCACTAACATGGGTCCCATTGCGGGTCTCACGGGCACTCACCTGGAGTATGCGTAGCATGACGATACTTTCTCACTGTGCTTATCTCCAAGCCACAAGCACCACATGCCGTAAAGTCCCCCGTCTTCCACATATCCTAACGACAAGCAATACCAGGAGAAAAAATATATGGATCAGAAAGTACGCGGTTCATACACACAGAAGCTGCTGAGGGACACAGTCCAAGAAGTCACGAGGGGCACGATAGTTTGCTGTTGTATACGTGTAAGGCAATGAATTTGTCCGCTTGATAAAGGAGAAGGACACGAGGTAGGTGAGCGGACGCATCTCTGTTATTTTCACCACTATTGCTAATTTTCCTTATCCTCATACTGGCCGTCTTTACTCTTGCTTTATTTCCCCACAGTCAGTAATGACGATCGGCTGTCGCGTCGACCCCGACTGACTGCCATGGGCTTCAACTTTCTCGATGATATCATAGCCCTTCGTCACCTGGCCGAAGACAACGTGCTTCCCGTCCAACCATGGCGTGGCAGCGGTGCATATGAAGAACTGAGAACCGTTTGTGTTGCGTCCAGAGTTTGCCATGGATAATGTCCCAGGGCCGAAATGTTTTCCCGCGCGACCCGCGAAGGATTCATCGGGAAACTTGAGCCCGTAAATGGACTCTCCACCAGTACCGTTGCCGTTTGTAAAGTCTCCGCCCTGACACATGAACTGCGGGATGACGCGGTGGAACCTGCTGCCCTTGTAGCATAGTGCTTTGCCCGACTGACCAACGCCCTTCTCACCCGTGCAGAGTGCACGGAAGTTTTCCGCTGTCTTTGGAACAGTATCCTTGAATAACTCCATCTCCACGCGCCCGGCCTTCTGGGAACCGATGGAGATATCAAAGAACACGAGTGGGTTGCTCACATTGATGGGGTAAAACGGTATCTTTTTCTGAGTTGCAAGGAGGGTACGCGACAACATTGCTACGGTGGACGCTGCGCTGGTTCTTGTGTTGTGAGATATCCTTCAGTCAAATGACTTAGGAAAACAAGGAAAGAATATAACTACGGTTACTTATCTTAACATGGTTCGTGTGATGCAATATCAGATTATGTGCGACGCTACTGTGGTAGCACAATATAAGAAAGCCACTTTTCGACCATGTGCAGCCGCGTAATCGAAAGGATGCAATGATCAAGCATGGCGATAAAGTTGATTAATGCAACAGTGTATAAGAACGCCACACATCAAAATGTGATGATCTTATAGGATAGGAACAAATACACCATTGATTGGTGTAATTATAATCTCCAAACGCCCTTCCTGGGAATGCGATTTGTCTGGAGCGCATGGCACACAATCCATTTATGTTGCGGCGGATCTTAAGCTGTTATAAAATATTATTTTATAAGCCTTTAAAGGATTTAAAAAAAAAAAAAGAATATGCGATGAACACTGCAGAAACGATGTCTCATGTCGACAAATTTTGATTCAATTCCCTAATTTCATGAACAATGACTAACAAAATACGTCGCATACTCACCTATCAGAAAAATCTGAATGTTCAGCAAAGGGCACTAAACAATATCCCAGTCTTGGCAGTAGAGCAGCACCGCAAATCCACACATGTAACATTACTAATATATATAACATAATCGCGTACTACATGATACAGCGCCGCCGGCGCGTGACTTTACACACTCCAGCTGATATCAAGCATATTTTATCCATACAGGCCAAAATGTCAAATGTTATCAGAAATGACTCACATCACTACTGTTTGATGTTCGTGCATGAAATGTATGTTACGACTGTGTCTAACATCAGCGCTTATAGGTATCTACGAAAACGCAACCCCACCATTCAGGTCGCCTCGCACCTCATTTTGGCTTCGGAGTGTGATGTACCCACGTGAGATATTCAGGGAAACTTCCAAACAAAGCCTTTTAAAACTTTAATGTTGAGAAGCCACGTTCCGTTATGAAATAGAGCTCACTAGCAGCCACGATGATTCTAACAATCAGCCTTTTTCGGAACATTTCCACTTTCTGGGTGAACAGTACTCAATCATTGTGAATTGACTGAACATCAGTAACTGTAAACCGTATCGACCCAATCCACGTCACATGTAACCTCCAATACATCATTCAGAATTTCCTTCGTACGTGCCACTTGACATACGCGGACGTGCATATCCCTTCCCACCACTTTTGTGCTGCTTCCAGTCAATATAGTTCCTGGACGTTGCGAATTTAACGCTGCATCAGGATATTTACTATAGCAAATCTCATCAGACAAGCGCATTTTCCGCACAAGAAAGAAAAACATCACAAGTCACATACAATCCTGTAAAGCCGGTGCCAAATGAGATCAGTGCGTGCCACGCCGTTCCACCAGCAAGTCAAACCCGAAAAAGCTCCACTAGTAATGCAAGTGCCGTACAAAAGAAACAACAAAGCATACTGCTTATGTTTTATCTGTATGCTTTATTCTGTTGTATTAATTTTGTTTTCGACGTTGCCATCTAACGTAGAATTTGATATCCTGGTCATGTACCTCCCATACAAAAATTTGTGGTAACTGATGTTTTTCTTACCGTTTGTCTATCTGATTGAATGCTTCCAAGCACTGTAAACGTCGTAGTCAGTTCTTAAGAACTGAGTCTCGTACAAGATTCCGGTCTATGAGACATACAATCCCAGTTTATCGGTACATTATGTATTTGATCCTAAGTTTCTCACTTCATATTACAGGTTGGTTCCATTCTCTCCGAACCACATGTACGGTGCTCAATTATTTCTGCTGGGACATAGTATGGTTCGCTAGGTACAATAAAAGGTTTCGTTCTCTATTAAGAAGCAGTGCCTAGTGGTATCAACTTACACTGGCTGACGTACCGCTTATCAAAGCATTTTTACCAATTCTATATCACAACAAACATTGGAGCATATCGCCCTTGTATCATCGCGGTGTATCACATGACTTATCATAATACAGCCACGCCAAATGTATTTACCGCTGCGCATAGCCACAAATGCAACCAGATTAGCACACCACATCTACTCAGAACCAGTGTCACAGTAACACAGTTCTTTTAGATGCACTGCAGACATGAAAGGTTCTAGATGGCATCTTACTGAGTGTGTAAAAGAATGTTACCAGTTTAGAACTCGCAGATACTAAGAGAGTGTCATCCACGTAGGCGCACAACGATGCTCACCTGTTGTGTCTGTTCATCGAGAGTCGAGTACCTCCACTGACTCACACAATACAAACGGAACGCGTTTTTGTCCTAGGCACTATATTTCGTTATAGTGTTACCACCAAAGTATTGAGACACAGACAGCCAAGCACTGTGTACATCCTCCAAATATATATATTTAACAACTTCATATTACATGCTTTCTAACAACTCTCAGCCGGAATTCGTGTAATGTAGATCTCCAACCACCGTGATGACTATCGCTGCGACTCCGTTCTCATAAACTTTACACCATATAATACAATCTTTTTTTGGAGGAAAAAATTCTGATGTCGGTGTAATACATGGCAAATGTATAGATATCATACTATTATTTCCATCACACGGAATGAACAACCTTGCAAATTGTTCATTGTTGTTCACTCTTCACATAATTTGTTCAGCATGAGTTAGTACATAAATAGTAAACAAAGTTGCTTCATTTACTTTTTTTGTACATCAATCGACCATAACTTCATTTCACTTATCATAGTATGACGTTTTAAAGACGATGCAATATTAACATCATCGTGATCCTTATTAATATCCACGGAGTTACCGCGAAGACGTTAAGGAGTAGGTTGCAACACTGCTGGTACGATACCAGTGACTGATATAGGGACCCAAAATATTATCAGAATGCACGAACACCTCTTGTGGATTAAACATAACTTCGTATACCGCACTGTGGACCATTCTCAAAGAGTATGTAAGGTACTACATTGTCATGGAAGGAAGAAGCCATGTACACAACTAATATATAAGCATCAGGTGGAAGGCATAGAACTTCTTCACAAACTACCACCATCCTGTCTTCCTGTTTCCATAAGCCTATTGGTTCAGACACTGGTAATGTATTCAGCAGCTTTTAAAAGAGTGGTACACGCCTTTCATTTAACAAAATGTTCATAAACAGTGAAGGTGGAGCAATCTGCGCATACCATTTGTCACTGACGATAGCAGTGAGTCCCACACATCCGTGAATCGCTGGTGAGCAAAAGGTAATCCTTTTCTTGGATCATTTCCACACAGGTTCAGAGATTAGTTCCCATAGACCTCATTGCCCGCGGTACAACGTGAAACTACAAACGCATGCACACAAAAAAAAAACAGCACTTAATGGTACTCTGATCATACTACACTGTGTGAGAAAACAGGGTGATAATAGTTTACTTCCTGTATCGTCAATTTGGCCCTTTGGTAATACGCATCAGGAAGAAAACCGCATATGGATGGTGCCATGCACATACGTAAATCGGCGCTCCTACCCAAAAACTCAATAATACCCCAAACGCAAGAATAGTCTTCTCGCTGAAACATTTTATGACAGCATCATCCAACCTTACGGACATAAAAAATTTAGGGTAATAATATTGTCGTTGGTTTCTTTAGTCATAATGAATAGCGCGCTAAGGCTTGGACGGCGGTGATATACAGGAATGACTAACGACACATGTAAGTGAATTGTTGGGTACGCCTCGGGAAAGAGGAACCTTAATTGCCAGGATCTCGTTCATGTTGTGCAGATGTGAGGCAGGTCAACAGACACCGCTTAGCCCACAATCGATATCAATCCATACGTACAAGAGAGAAGTGGGAACTTCGTCAATTAGCGCTGGATCCAAGTGATGTGGGCGAAGATTAACGTAGAGTTTTTGTGCATAGCACCCACTCAATCAATGAGAAGTAACAGAATACCTGCATCTCTTCCAGCGAAGTACGGACTTCGTCCGTGTGGAGGATCACGTCTTGACTATGTACTATATGTACACTCACACGTATTTAGCGGGCAAAGGTATGTATGTATGCCCGCGCACCGAATACGACACCGTTTGGAGCATATCCACTAGCTTTTAAGGCATACCGAAGCTGCACATATACCAGAGCGCAATTGCATGTAATATATATATATATATATATATATATATATCAGCAAAATATGTTACTGACACGTCTCTTTTTCCTAGGGTTGCAGAGCGCCCACATACAAATTCAGTTGCTCTACAAACAGTATGCTGTGTTGTCACGTACGGGCGCAGTTCCCTCCTGCACACGCACGCCATTGCGTCCCGTTCCCTTCATAATGAAGTATCTCAGATAGCCCTGGTTCCACATTATGAAAACGACCTTTACCGTCATGTGAAATTGATGTCGCTCCCAATATGTCTCACAGCCTTCCTCAACTAAAGCTTGCATGCACCCCGTCGAGTGGTCGAAACGTCAACGCACAGCACATATTCGCGAGTATAGTTTCCAAATTATAAAAGCAACAACATCATAACTCGATGTTCATCCACGGTACTTCTTCCACGGCCGAAGTACACCGCACCGCCGCACGAAAAGAAATTGACAAACCGCGTGGGATGAACCAGATACGTGCAATAAGGAGCTGGTGTGTCCCCATGAAGGAAAGCGCACCCGCACGTAGCAGATCTCTATGGCACACAGGCTTACGCAAGAGCCGGAATATTATTCTTTTTAGGTGGTACATGGATGTGCACACCGGGTATGAAGCACCGCAGGGCCCGGGAGAGAACGACGGGGGATGTTCAAACACAGCCCTGGAATGCAAACCAAGAACAAGCGTCTGTTATGGATTACAGACCAAGCGCCGGACCGAAGGAAGCAGCGACCTGAGACGCAAACACAGTATGCCCGATGCGGAACCACTAAAAAAACACATTGGAAGTGAGCTTCTAGATGAGCTGCCTCGCTGAGCACACTTATGTACCAATCCTGCCAATGAGAAACCATCCGACTCACCTATTGAGAGATCACCCTGTGGATTGTACCCCCAAAGCGTATGCTTCATGCGCTGGTTGAGCCAACCGAATACCAGCCAATGCGAAAATGGTCGCAAATGTACAGCAAATCACTGGATAACAGATCTGCAGTGTGTTGGCTCGTAAAACCATCAAAACATGTAAAATAATTCAGACAATAGCCATTGGCTATGTCATTATCCGCGCCGTGTCCACCTTTCAGTTGCAGTCTGTCAGTTCATTGGTTGCTTGAATCAATAGGTCTCTCTAGATTATTCATCACAATGGACAAGTGCCAAAAAGGGCGTGAACATACGGCCTGTTCACCCAAGCTCGGTGTATCGGTGCGCCATGTGTCGAAGCGCACTCTGGTTACAAGGGCCGCAAGACGAAGTGCATAGAAAAGAGGCCAGACGTAAGAGCCGCCCCACCAGGCAGCACTGCCGAGCGCAGGGACGGTGTTTGTGGTACCTTCCGTGCTTATCGCGGGGAAAACAATTGTCCGGCCGGGTGCGTCACCTGGGAGTTGTGGTGTGGCCGTTCTTATCCAAATCGGAGGGTGTGGGGGACCGGCCGTACCACAGGCATCCTATCCTCTCGATGTGTGGTATATTGGATGCTGTGGACTGAACAGTGGACGGCTGGGTGAATCAGCCGACGTTCGGCGCGGCTGCGTTGTTGCCTCTGGTGGGTCCACTGGAGGGGCGGAGTGGGTGATCTCAGTGATGTATGTCGGTTTAACCCTTCGGCTACCAGCTTCATGGAGCAGACATCGTTCGGGACTGGGGTCGCGCGGTGTGGCAAATGTGAGAGTTGCGTGTGTGCTGACGACTAGGAAGTGCGTGCCAGAAGCGTATTCAACCAGCCGCTCATGACGCATTCTCAGGTGGAGTATCACCCAATAGCGGTTTGTGAACCTAATTTGGCGGTTATGTAGCCGGAGGAAGGCTGGAGGGTTCGTGTTTTCTTGTAGTGACGTTGGGGGTCTCGTGGCTGAGTTGAGGTAACGTGAGGCTCGAAGGCCGACGGGAGTGGCTCCCTGTACTGGAATAAGGCTTATCGTTCAGATACACCGCAATGATTGGAAAATGATTAGTTCATGTGGGTTTGCTTCTTCCGTTTGTGTGACATTTTAACTGGCTTGTATGAGACGAAAAGTTTGTGTATGTGAATTTATATTGTCCATTGGCCAATAATTTCCTTCCGCACCATATTCTAATCCACGTGTCCGCTAGTAAATGACCTAGCGTTTGCGAAAGCACATTATGTGCGACGATGGATGAGCGTATCAGCTGATGAGTGAAGCACGTTAACATACATCGATACAAGGCAAAAGTTCTGTCATTGACGCATTCAGCTGGCCCTGAAATCAGCGACTCTGCTACCGGTGTACTGAATGATTTGCCTCGAAACTGATAAAGGAAGTTAAATCAAGTACCTCGAATGAATCCACAACGTTGATAGTTAAAATAGACGAATGGATGTAGGTAATCATAGTTCACGAACTTGTGACACGCGTAACAATGCACTGTGTTAATTAGTGGCTGTCATGGAGAAAGCGCTCTGAAGGTACCGATGGTGATAGGGTCAGGAATACATTAAGGTTGAGCATACGGATCTGAACTATGAGGAATATCTTCGAGCGGAAGACGCAACTTGTAAGTATTATTTTGCACTGTTTTATGTACAACTATGACTAATTGTTCCGCTACCTCAGATGATATGTTGGTATCTACTTATTCTTCATGAACCTAATGTTACATACCTTATTAATTGTGCAGCACAATCAGCGATGTGAACACTGGCATGGTTATTGGCTTGCACAACAGCAATGCTTGAAATAATAACCCTCAGATTACTCATTCACTTTGGCACATACTTTGCATGTTGTGGCTAATAAGATTTGCTCTCATCGGTGTTTTTACTGAGTTTCTATCAAGCTCCGAATGGAGCAGAAAAGAGCAATAAAACATACTGTCTTTAGTCGCGAGATATATAGAAAAAGAATCAAGCTGCACTGAAAATCAGACGCATGCAAATGGAAAGTGTACCCCAAAGTGTACACACTTCGAAAGAGTGTATTCATCCCTAATAATGGTATCGAAGATTAATATAAGCAACATATACATACTTTGATAGTAGAGGTGCTGGGTCAGCGTATGCAAAATATGGATTTGCATATACATGTAAAGGCTATTGAGGAAACATAAATGAGACAGTGTGAACGATTATAGCATATAAATGACGGTACAAGTTATTTCGATGCTGTACATGAGGATGTGTAAATGCAAGAATACTAAAATATCTTTTTTTATGCCTAAGTGCACGCAATCACTGAAATATGGTACAAAAGGCGCTAATATTGCCAATTAGGTATTGGTGAGGGCGCCATCCACTTAATGCTTTTTGTGTTTGGTTTTTTCTTTTTATAAAAATTGTAGTGTAATTTACTGTTCCGATGTTGTGGAAAAAAGCGGTGATGGGCTTTTGCAAAGTACCCGTATGGCGCTATTCATCCTGTTAGATGTTTGGAGTGTCGGTGAATTAGACAAGGGACCTCACTCGGGGGGTCTATCAACGTGTACCTGTTCGATTGTATACGTATTGCTGCAACAGTGCATCCGTTATGCGGAGTTGCCACGACTCTCAAAATAATATTTAAATGATATTTAAGGGAAAACAATTATCAAGTGTTTTTTCTCCACTACCTGCTTTTTAATATCTTTTAAATAGGGAGAGAAATGAGGAAATTTGGTGATACTCTTGTATGTAATGGAGCCAGTTTAATAACCAGAGTCATTGATGCTCACTGTTTGGTAATTCATCTCTACATCCAACAGGGGAACATTAATCGCCGCACAATATTTTTTGTCATCAACTTCACCGGTAGTTGTTGCTATTGATCCCGGTTATTATCAATATATATATATATATATATATATATCATTATTATGGTCGTCGCCGCATTATTATACACACCATCGTAATTGCAGTCAAATGCAAAAAATATTTTCTGCACAACCGAGAAACGGTACTACGTAATGAAAATTGATGGAAAAAAAAAAAGCAGGACACCGTTGCTAAATAAAGATGAAAATACACATGCTTATTTATGTATATATGTAGCATATTTTTCATTTATGCGTAGATTCCTATTGATAAGCATAAATGAGACGCACACCGAAGCCAAGTGTGGTAAATTATTTACGTCCAAAGAAGCCAATCATCACAAATGATTATAGTTGGTATAATTTCCGTTTTGATGTGTGGCGTTCTTATACACTGTTGCATTAATCAACTTTATCGCCATACTTGATCATTGCATCCTTTCGATTACGCGGCTGCACATGGTCGAAAAGTGGCTTTCTTATATTGTGCTACCAACAGTAGCGTCGCACATAATCTGATATTGCATCACACGAACCATGTTAAGATAAGTAACCGTAGTTATATTCTTTCCTTGTTTTCCTAAGTCATTTGACTGAAGGATATCTCACAACACAAGAACCAGCGCAGCGTCCACCGTAGCAATGTTGTCGCGTACCCTCCTTGCAACTCAGAAAAAGATACCGTTTTACCCCATCAATGTGAGCAACCCACTCGTGTTCTTTGATATCTCCATCGGTTCCCAGAAGGCCGGGCGCGTGGAGATGGAGTTATTCAAGGATACTGTTCCAAAGACAGCGGAAAACTTCCGTGCACTCTGCACGGGTGAGAAGGGCGTTGGTCAGTCGGGCAAAGCACTATGCTACAAGGGCAGCAGGTTCCACCGCGTCATCCCGCAGTTCATGTGTCAGGGCGGAGACTTTACAAACGGCAACGGTACTGGTGGAGAGTCCATTTACGGGCTCAAGTTTCCCGATGAATCCTTCGCGGGTCGCGCGGGAAAACATTTCGGCCCTGGGACATTATCCATGGCAAACTCTGGACGCAACACAAACGGTTCTCAGTTCTTCATATGCACCGCTGCCACGCCATGGTTGGACGGGAAGCACGTTGTCTTCGGCCAGGTGACGAAGGGCTATGATATCATCGAGAAAGTTGAAGCCCATGGCAGTCAGTCGGGGTCGACGCGACAGCCGATCGTCATTACTGACTGTGGGGAAATAAAGCAAGAGTAAAGACGGCCAGTATGAGGATAAGGAAAATTAGCAATAGTGGTGAAAATAACAGAGATGCGTCCGCTCACCTACCTCGTGTCCTTCTCCTTTATCAAGCGGACAAATTCATTGCCTTACACGTATACAACAGCAAACTATCGTGCCCCTCGTGACTTCTTGGACTGTGTCCCTCAGCAGCTTCTGTGTGTATGAACCGCGTACTTTCTGATCCATATATTTTTTCTCCTGGTATTGCTTGTCGTTAGGATATGTGGAAGACGGGGGACTTTACGGCATGTGGTGCTTGTGGCTTGGAGATAAGCACAGTGAGAAAGTATCGTCATGCTACGCATACTCCAGGTGAGTGCCCGTGAGACCCGCAATGGGACCCATGTTAGTGGTGATGCAAGGTTCGAGGGCATATCCGGAGTCCCTGTGCCCGCAAAAGAGTATTGTATGCGAAGGAAATGGTAATGACTACCTCTCGGGAACTACTTTGTGTCATGTGTCACGCTAAGCTTCTTCTCCATTGACTATGGCTGTTCAGGCACCCTGATTGGCCCAGGTTGCTTCCAGCATGGCTCTTTTCTCATCTTCATAAAGCC
This sequence comes from Trypanosoma congolense, assembly GCA_002287245.1. NCBI lineage: Eukaryota > Euglenozoa > Kinetoplastea > Trypanosomatida > Trypanosomatidae > Trypanosoma > Trypanosoma congolense. The sequence goes on along the minus strand of NHOR01000219.1, from coordinate 9,242 downwards.
ATGATTTGTGTACAGTGGCTTTGATTTCTTTGAAATTTACCTAACCCTAACTTTCTCGTCCACTGCACTTTCTTCATTGCTTTCCGCATGCTAGTGTGCTAGTATACTGTATTGCTTTAAGTGTTGGCTGCTATGCTACTAGTGTGTATTGTTAGTATTCTTTGCGCCGTGCTCAAACCTGCCGATGCGCTTACCAGGTCGTACTAGATGGAAATTATTTCCAAGAGGACGTCAAGCAGTCTTCCTGATGACCACTGGTCAAAGTACAAGGATATGTCAGATGCAACTCGCTTGTTCAACACGGCGGAAGAAACACGAAAGTTCCTTCCTCTTGGTATTGAATCGCCGTTCTTCAGCTACGACTCTGTGGACTGGTACGCCTCACCTTACGGGTTCCTTACACCATCACGGGTGCCCATGTGTGGGCACTTCTGTCGGGAATCTTTGGGCACACCGCTCATTGGAGACTATCAGTTTGCTCGTCGGGAAATAAGTGACGGTGGCGATTGGCCGTTGGTTGGGCTTTTTGTAGCCAACCTTAACATAATGGGCTCAGGACACGGCTCAGGGGTTTATTTCCTCACTGAAGGTGAAGGCAAAAATATGAGGGTGGTGGTTGAGTATAGAAATCTATTCATGCGAAACTGCTTTTATGCTAATAATGTGCTTAGTGCACAGGTTGAAATTTGGAGCAGCGGAACGATAGTAATGCGTTACCAGGGGCTCCCGGTATGCAGCACCTCCGTTGGTGTTGTATTGTCAAAGACTGAGCGAGAGGTTGTGCCAGCGAAGAAGCTGCTAGGTGTTGCCGCAATCCGTTTCACTCCCTCTTTTACACAATGTGGGGCTATAACCAACAGTAGTGAATGTGGCGATGGATGCAGATGGTGCAGTTCGACATCTGAGTGCGTGAAAGCGCATCAATTCACAGGCAGGTGTCCGAGCAACCTGGAAAATGGGTATTATAACGTCACCGTCAGCGAGGGAAGCACAATCGTCGAGCAGGATGGTTACACAGACATCGTCACCGCTGGTAGTTCTGTTGCGTTGAGCCTTGGGTTCCAATTCCCTTTCTATTCAAAGGGCCACACGACCCAAAGGGTGCACATTATGTCATCCGGTGTTATCTCTGTCTTCTCCGATAAGCAGGATTGCGGACCCATTCGGAATGTGTGCATCGACGGTAACTACAACTATGCGATATTGCCGTTTGTTAGTGCTCACGGATGGGCGGGGAAAAAGGCAATTCGCTACAAGAAGAGTAGTGATAGCATCACCATCGAAATAAGAAGCAAGACACTCATCGAGCCGCACCGTGTTTACACAACTTACGTTCGTCTTGACAGCAGTGGTGGCATCCAGTTTCGTTACTCGATCCCTACTGAAGATGAGGGTGAAGCATTGAAACATTTGTTCGCATCTCCCCCGCCGCTTATTGGAGTCATTCGCTCTGGTACGAGTGACAAGGCCAGCGTCATCGTGCCCGCCACAATATTGCGTGTGGGAAGCACAGTTGATTTTGCATTGGTGGACAGGCACGATTGCGGAGTAGATGGAACGCTCAGTGGTGCTAAGTGCGTTTGCCCTCAGGGCTACACCGGTGACTACTGCGAGAAATGTCTGCCGGGTCACTACGGCCCCAAGTGTTTCAAGTGCCCTGCGTGCGGAAATGGGGGCCGGTGTGATGATGGTAGGGCCGGAGAAGGAACCTGTGAGTGTCCGCCCCTGTTTGGAGGAGAGAATTGTGAAAAGAAGTGCAGTTCCTCTGAGGAGTGTGACGACTGCGATTCACCCAGGATGTATTGTGACTGTGGCATTTGTCGCTGTCGACAAGGGTTTCGGGGACCCAAATGCGAAATCTCTAGTGATCCATGTCAAAGGTTAACGTTCAAGGGATGTGAAGCATGCATGCGAAATACAACTCATAATTGTGCTTTTTGTGGTGACGGAACGTGTTACTCGAAAGGGCTGGTCGGAAGGCCACATGGCCACACCTGCTCTTATACTGCTGCAGACAACAGGTCTAGTTTATGCATCAGAATTGTGTACCCCGAGGAGCCTGATGTGGACTTTGGCTACTACATGTTTTTTGTTCTTTGTCTCTGTGCAGTTGCATTTGTGATAATCATCTCGTTGCTAGCGCGCTATCTGATATACGCCAGAGGCATCTTCAACTTTCACACTGTCAATGCTGCGGGCGGCGCTCCTGACTACACGCCTGCCCGGCGCGAGCGGGAGGTGGTGCAAGTCAATTTCGTGCCACCGAAGTTGCTTAAGGGCAGGAAGTACGCCCTCGGTGTGCCACTGAAGCAGGTGTCGCTGCACAAGCTTTACCAAGAACAGCAGACCAAGGGGTTACGTAGTGAGAACTAATCGAAGAGGTCCGGCAGGACCCGATGTGCTATTTTTCTTTCTTTGGCAGAGGCACATTAGAGGATCAGTGGAGCCTCCGTACAATTCAACACAAGGCGTGCACACCCGAGTGGGCTACGTGTGCTTCATCCATTTCTCTTTTTCCCGGCGCCTACCCGGCCAATGCCCAGCATGCATTACGGCAGCTATGAGTTAGGGTTAGGGCAGCTCCTGGCGTGAGGCAAGCAATGGGAAGATGGGGTGTGAAACGTCTCTTTTTTTTCTTGCGCCACCGTGCTCCTTCTGTGTGACTCCCGTCACCCTTCTTCCGTTCATCAAACTAAATTCATTTGTAGTGGCTTGTTCAACTTCTGTGTCGTTGTGCCTATCGGCTTCACTCCCGTTTTTACCGTCAGTATGTATAGCAAAACGCCACCGCAGCGCGCCGCTGATTGCGTAACGCCCATTGCATGGAAGGGCGCCCTATGCGTTGCAAAGCTTAGGTGTAGTGGTAGTGGGTCCTTGCTCGCGGGTCCCTTCCACCATGAAGAGTGGCAAGAACTTGATCCAAGCAAAGGACAGTTGGGCCAGCGCCTGGTGTCACGCGTCTATACGAGCAAGAAAAAAGCATACATATAGTGGGAGGGGGACGGATGGGGCATATCGAGTAACGCAGGCGATTATGCAACGGCGCTAGTAGCAAGTGGTTTATGACCATTTACCCCTCAAGGTGTACAAGGCCGAGCTGGACGGGAAAGCAAGACCGCTGAGCAAGCGTAGGCATCAATATGTAAGCGCCGAGTCCAGGTGCAGAAAGCACCGGTGGATGGTGAGGGGACAACAACACACAGGCTGGGTGTTTTTGTGCACTTTATGGAAATCAACGATGGGCGACGGGAGGTCCCAATCAGTTAGCTGAAGGAACCGGCGCGGGTAACGCGGTGACCCCGGTTGCCCCAACTGACTGTCAAGTACCAATGCCCTGCCCGTGGGGAGGCAAGAGGCAACGACCCGAGCAGTGCGCCGTTGGGACCCTGACGCAAGCGTTAATCGAACGGTGATGAAATAAAATCGTGGCACTTTCCAGTATAATTGGCTCTCTCGGATAGGCGGATATGCTGGGTGCTCTTCTGGACATGCGGGCATGACAGAACACTTGGTTGCCGACAACTCCTGCTCCTGAGTGGAGATGCCGAGCAAAACCCGAGACCCGTCATACGCAGCGCTCAGTGGAACTTGAAAAAAAATTCTCCACTAAAACGGCTAGCCCTGGTGCTGAGGCTGCACGATGGTTCGGTTACCTTTTGTTTCCCTCAGGTGACACGTTTTAGAAAAGGGGGAATTCGGTGCCCTCATTTTAATTGGATTTCAATGCATTGAGCTGGACTGAGCCACAGATGGAGGAGGCGTGTTCATTCTCCTCTGTGAATGTGTAAGGGTGATATCTGCCCAACAGGCAGTGGGGCGTTTACGAGTGTGACTGCGAAGCGTGTATTTTCGAAAGGTGTATAGCTAACGACGGCATCGGTCAATCCCCTCATAGTCTCTGGCATGGGCAGGGAGAGGCTGGAGCAATTGAGGGGCACAGACGGGCCTCTGATTGTTGCTGTGGACGTGGAATCGGACTACCTTGTGTAATACTGTCATGTCCTGGAAGTGCCTGACAGAGGAACAATTGTGGATTGGTGCCTGGAGAAAGGGATGAACATCGCGAATAACGGCGAGCCCGCGAGAAAAGCACCAAACGGTGATACAATGGATTCCCCGACATGGCGTGTTATCGAGACTGTGAGCTGCACGTGTGGAGTGCGGCATCCACCGCCAATAGCGACAACAGGTGAATGGTTTTCGAGGTAGCGGTAGTACCCGGAATGGATAGAATATTGTCCCTCAAACAAAGAACACCCTTCTCGTGGGGAGGGCGGACTGGCAAAACTTCCGGAGGGTCAGCGGGGAGGGCATGGGGAAAAATATTACAGACCCATGAAGGGAGTGGACTCCCTGAACGGACCAGTGACAGCCGCCATCCGCAAGGCGGCTGCAAAGGCGATCTCCTGTGGTACAGGAGTGGCTTCTCTATCTTGGTCAAAGGAACTGGTGGATCTCGACCGAGATGTGGGAGAACTGCCGAAATGTGAGGCACTTATATGGCGTCGTAAAGGGGTGCTTAAGACGACAGCCTGAACCGGTGGAAGGAGGCCGACACAAGGGTGGCGGCCGCGGAAAGGCAGAATTGATGCCTTGTGAAGGGAATATGCGCCCCGAAGAAGCAGCAGGCACAGGCAGTGGGAAAATTGTGTGCGAAGAGATCGACGAATGCACCGGATGCCCCTCCTATCGAACTTCAACCAACCGGGAACATGCCCTCCGCCCTACTGTGAAAGCTGGAGATGGAGTTGTCCGAGCTATCGGGTAACACAGCGGCTGGAGGGGATGGGATATACTGCAAGTAGCTGAGGCTGTTCAGGAGGTGCTTGAAGCGTGTTCAGATTCCACAAGACTGGCTCTGGGCCATCATCGTCCCACCCACGAGCACCACGTACAGGTGGATGGGGGTGCGTGGTGGCGCGCCGACTGAGAGAAAGAGAAGGTGAACGGTTGGTTGCAGGTGCAGCGTTTTGGGTTCAGGGCCCGAAGATCGACGTTAGACGCCATAGCCTAAGAGGGCAGTGAGGCCAACACCCGGGTAGCAACTATTTCCCTCGCTTATGTTCGTGCATTCAACTCTGCGGATCATGGCTGCAGGACCAACGCGCTGAGGAGAATGAGCATGAATCTGCACATCACCGTGTGGATCAGCGGCTTTCAGACAGGCAGAACAGCAGGCGTGAAGTTAACAACACGCGGTCGGAACGTGTGAGGTTGACGTGTGGAGTGCCGATGGGCTAGGTGCTGAGTGGGCTACTGCTCATCCTCACGACGGACGGATTGGGCCGGGAGCTGAATACCATACCGAGGGATCTAGCACGGTTCCCTTGCGGAAGACCTCATAGTTATGGCCACAGCCGGGGACGTGAGGCAGTTTCAGCGAGCCTTGCAGAAGGACGTGGATTTTGTGACACAGCGACCAGAGACACACTTCATGGAAGTGCCCTGGGAGACGGAGCACACATCCCTCCACTCAAACAGGCAGGGCTCGCTGGCGCTGAATGGGAGGCGCATACTGGAGAATACGACACCGGAGCTGTTGTGTCGCACCCTCCAGCTACGGTAGGTGCGAACTCGCATGGCAGTCAAAAGAGCCGCTAAGGAATCCCTGATGAGGCTGCTGAAGCTGAAGGCAGTTGCATCGCAGAGTGGAGACCGAAGCGGGGAACCCTACGCGCATTCCACCAAGCATTGGTTCAGGCCAAAACGTGCCACGAGATCGCCATGCGGTGGCCCGGTGCCTCGCCCCCGAACCAGAAGCCCCTGGAGTGCGTTCAGGGCCGCACGGCAAGTGCGCTGGTGGATGCCCCGTGTGAGCAACCCCTGAAGATATCCGAGGGGATGCGACCAGCAACTGGTAACGTGAGAAACAGAGCTCAAGGAGGTTGCTCGACGACTGTCTCCTCCAAGTCATTACACCCACAGGCAGCTCGGAACAGTCGGAAAGTGGCACAACGTGGTGGATGACTTAGAAAACATGCGCAAGGCAGAAGTAATGAAGTTCGCGGCGTGCGTGGACTTCAACGCATCCACGCCTGGGGGACCAACCGTGGATGATTCAAATGAGAATAAATCCCACATGAGGTGTGCGCGAAGGTTTGTAAAGTTCCGACACCAGGTATGGATGAAACTATGGGGCTGGACGCCTCCTGGGGCGTCGGAGCGTTGCTGTTTAATGGGAATTGTGGCAAGGTAAGGAAATGCAGGAACACGAGTCGACTGTCGTGTGGCTACCGGGCTGAGAGCGTGACGATGGAAATGGGTCTGAACACGGTGCCTACGATATTCCGAGGGAGGCCCATACGCGAGCAGAAGGGCAGTCGTCCTCACGGACTCGATATCGATGTGGATAGCCCTGCAGTCAGGTCCCGTAGGAGTGCGGAACGGCATCCTCCCGAGGATATGTGGGAAGCTGCTCCGTCCCGTCAAACGGAATGTACTAATCACCCTGCAGTTTGTGTTCTCATACTGTGTGGTGGGGAGGAAAAATTATCTACTAAACACGGTTGCTGTGAAAGGAAACGACTTTATGCAGGTGTTCTCGGCGTGGATCACGGACATGGTAAGCGGTGCCCTCCGACAAAAGCGGAGCGAGGAGCAGCCTGTTCGTCCACGGTCGTCCGGCAGCAAAGAGGACGAAGCCCACAACGATGGAGGGGGTGTTGCTCTCACAGCCCCGGACAGCGACATCCAAACATCTCGAATGATTTCAGAGGGTGCTGAGAAGCAGCAAGTTTGGCAGCGGGTGTCGGCAACACCGCAAGGACGCAACAAGCGGAAAAGACCCCGGACTGTCTGAGGGGCCTCTGGTGGATAGTGGCGGCCAACGTCTCGAGACGTCAACTCCAGTGGCTGTGGCACTTACAAAGAGATTGAAGGGCCCAGTTGCCCGCCCCATTTGCGACAAGGTGCTTGGAATCAGGTGCTCGGCCATTGCAGCCGCGCTTAGTCATTAAATGTATGAGGGATTGATGGTTTTGCGCAACCGCCCGAAGGCGGAAATGAGTGCGAAGGGGATGAGCCCATGCCTGGTACAGGGAGCTATTCCAATCATATGATGGCACAGAGAGGTACGAGGGTGCAACATTACCGAAACCCGTGGTGTGACCGAACAATAGGAAGCGTGAGGAGCATGTGGCGGACGATGGGGAAATGGTGAGGTGCCTGAGGACGTGGCTGTAGGAAGCAATGGGGAGAGCCACCAGCTCATGAAGCTTGCCGCGTACAAGAACCAGCGGTGCGGCAGGCTGAAGAAGAGCACCACGAAGGAGACCCTGTGAGACAGCCGCCCACCGGTCCCGTCTGCAAGGGGGAGTGCGTCCGCGCCAAAATAAGCGGTCAGAAACAAACATCACCCCGAGGCTGGAGAGGATGCGACAGGGTAGGTGTTGAATACCCGGGGCGGAGACCGGCCAGGAGGAGGGGACGAGAGGATGAAGAACAAGTGGCGGCGGTTAGCGAAGAAGCGATTGCTTCCGAGGCCCGCGAGTTGGCACGACTAGCCAAGCATAAGGCAGTGAAAAGCGAAGCGGTCGAGAATGAAGCGGTGCTCATGTCGGGCGGCATGAAGGAGCGCTCCTGCTACCGATGGTGCCAGGAACGGTTTGACGAAAGGCTTCCGTTCCACCACACATGGAGAAACCAAAAGAACGTACTTAATGGAGTAAGGATGGACTGGGCCGGGCGCGGGGAGTACAAGGAAGACGGAGGGAAGCAGCACAGGGAAGGTGTGAGAATAGAAGCACCAAGAACAAACACAAAAACAAAAGTGAAAGCTGAGCCAAAAGAATAGAGCAGCGAAGCCAGGCCGGAAGGGATAAGGACAAGAAGTATTGAGTGGTGTGCGGAAAGCCGCTCAGTCGAGTGGCCCTCCCATCGTACATTGGGAAATCTCACTCTAGCGACGAGCTGGCCGTCCTGCGCTTAATTTTGAGGGTGCGTGGCAGGACTGAAGAGGCGGCACAAGAAGACAATAGCGGAGGAGGATGTGGAGCATGGCTCGGATACTTGAAGCAAAAGGCGCCCAAGGGAGAGTTGGGGTGCGCGAGGTGTTATCAGTAGTACATGACACAATAGGCTCTGACGACGCACGGGAAAATGCACCATCCGAAGCAGGACACAGTCGAAGGGAAAATACCGGATGGCAGAGTGAGCAGGTGGAAATTGGCAAGGGGCAAGATTAACTACCCTAAATATCTGAAGATCTTCGTCAACAAGAACGCTTTAGTCATAAACAAGCGCCGCAAACACACATGCTCCAAGAGCAAAAAGAAAAACATCCACATTCTGGAGTGCTAAAACTCTTCGGCCCGCCTACTCGAATGCCCCGCCCCGAGAGAGTCGCAGTGCGCAAAGAGAACGCTGCAGCGGGAGGCAAAAGCTGCATAGAAGCATGCGGCATTCCTCCCACCGACACTCGAACTAAGCAAGAAAATTCAGCCCGCTGCCACAAACACAAAGAAACATCCCACCCACCAAAGGAAGCACACACCACCAACACAAACCACTGCTAATTACCATTCTCCTTTTGGCTCCTTCCCTCCCCACGAAAACCAATGATGCTATTATTGCCAACACATCCAAAACCCCACGAAAGATACACACCAGCCAAACACATGACACAGCGAATACGTCAATTTACGAAACCTAAACACGCACACATATATCACAACAAACGATAAACGGAAACAAAAGAGCCGCTACAAAAAAAAACACTAAAAATAAAAAATGAAAACAACAAACACCAGCACCATCACAAAAACAGTTTTGCAACGCGCCGGGTGACGGAAAACTAAAAATGACACGGAAAAACATGAAATTATTGTTGCAAAAACAGTTTTGCAACGCGCCGGGCGACGGAAAACTAAAAATGACATGGAAAAACATGAAATTATTGTTGCAAAAACAGTTTTGCAACGCGATGGGCGACGGAAAACTAAAAATGACACGGAAAAACACGAAATTATTGTTGCAAAAACAGTTTTGCAACGCGCCAGTTGACGGAAAACTAAAAATGACACGGAAAAACATGAAATTATTGTTGCAAAAACAGTTTTGCAACGCGATGGGCGACGGAAAACTAAAAATGACACGGAAAAACATGAAATTATTGTTGCAAAAACAGTTTTGCAACGCGCCAGTTGACGGAAAACTAAAAATGACACGGAAAAAACGAAATTATTGTTGCAAAAACAGTTTTGCAACGCGATGGGCGACGGAAAACTAAAAATGACACGGAAAAA